>CM062816.1:697801249-698138749 GCA_031772625.1 Pinus tabuliformis | reverse complement strand
CTACGACCTGAGATTGCTGCGGGGGTTCAAGCCCAATGAACATCTCGTACACTCCCTACCCCCGCAGTGGGCCACCTCCATCGCTCCACTCCATCTCATCTCCTCCACGTCATTTGCCACCCTCATTCATTACCGTCCACCTCATTCACTGTACCCTGTCACCTCATCTGCCACTCCATTAATTAGTTACATTAATTACAGGTTTTCCCCCTGTTTGAATATTATATGTATAAAAGACAAGCAAAACCCCGTTGTATTAGTCTTTTGTTTTAGTACTAAGCAACCTTGCATCTAGTTTAGCAAATCTGAGTCAGCAACCATCCCAGCAACTGTCACCAGCAAACAGTCACCATGGACAAACAAGTAAGTTCCTCATTAGTTATCCGTACCCCATTAATGGATGTTGAAAAAGATATTTCTGATACCCTCTATACAATTAAACATCTTTCGCTATATCAACAATTCATTCTGAACCATAAGAAGTCTCCTATATTCATGGAAATGATTAGGTTAGTTGTTCTAGCTGCTTTTGTCCCCAAAACTCATTTATTTCCTGAATTTATTCAATGTCTAGCCTCAACAATGTATGCCAAGAAGTTTTCATAATGAATCAGTCAGGGGAGAATGTTTTTCAAGTAACCTCACAGTTAATACACCAAGCTTTGAATTACCCCGTGTCTAGAACTTACACCACCTTTACTGAAGAATCCCTGATTTCTTATTATGATAACATGTCTCCTCAAGAGATCTCTCATGTCACCTCTTTCTTAGCCCCTAAATTTGGTCAATTCTCCCTAGATGGTAATCTCTTCTCTTTAGAAATATTTGCAGTTGATATAAGACCTGTGAGCAAGTAATTGCCAAGATTCTAGGGAAAGAAGACTCCAAGCAGGTAGATAAAGTTGTGCTGGGATTTTCTTCTTAATGATGAAGCTTGAGATAGTACTAGACATTCCATCATTCTGGGTAGATGTTATCAATACTTAATTTATGACTTTGCCTCTCACTGTTTCCTTCAAATTTCCTTTAGTCATTACTTATTTATATATGTACCAGAATGCTGAACATTTTTCTGATTTGGGGCTAAATGTTGTTGATATCAATAAAAAGAAAAAGTCAGTGGTATTTTGGACAGACCAGATAAGGGGTGATCCAGGAGATAGTGCTTTATTTGAGTTTACTTCTTTATTCCTTCCAGTGGCTTATAAAATTTTGAATGGAAGCCTACCCCCAACTTTCCTTCCTAAAGCTCAAGAGTGTCTTCAATTGAGTAAGGATGTGAGATGTGGAGATTGGTTCATCTTTGAAGAGTATGCAGACATTAGGCTTTATGAAGCCTCTGCTAAGCCTTGCAGGTTACCTAAATTTGTGCCAATGAGGCTTTTTTCCCTTGAATTCATCAGTCAGAGCTTAAATGTAGATCAAGTTCATTTTGTTCCTATGAAGAAAGGATTTTTCTTCAAGTTACATAAAGCAGTGGGACCCTTCATTGTAAACATCAGACAGACTGCCCATGAAGTCGAAAGATTGTTGAATGACATGTGTCTTTTACAGGTGGTTGAGTGAGCTTATGACCCTAACCAAATTATTTCCAAGAGAAGACTGGAGAATGGATATTCAGCGTTTGTACATGAAAGCAGACTTGAAACAGAGAAATTGACAAATGGAGGTTTGAAAAATACTCAGGGGACGGAGATTGGAACCCCTAGCATGATAGAAAAAGGGGTCAAGATGGTTAGAGAGGAAGTTATTGATCTGAACGAGGAAGAGTCTGAAGCAGCAAAAAGGACCAAGCTTCAGGATGCAATGTCTTTAGCACAACCTGGTTTGGTGATTCATTTAGGAGAAACAGAGGGTGCCCCAGCTTCCCCATCTTCCAGAGAACCTATTCATGATCAGGTTCCTTTAATTCAAAGTATGTTTGCTCAGATAGCTGAGAGAAATCAGAAGGTGAAGTTGAATATGGAAGCTCAAGCTGAGTCTCAGGTAACTCCTGAACAAACTAGATTGCTATTTGCCATGGATTTGGAGAGAAGCCAACTTAAAATTGCTTTTTCTCATCCTACTAAAATATCAGTGGGGTCTACTAGCAATTTCAAGACTGTGAATTTAACTGTTGACACTCACAAGCTTCCAATGCTTGACAAGATCAATTTGCATATGCAAACTGGGCAATTGATCGTAAATGATCTACATAAGACAAATGCAACAGCTGTCAAGGTAGAAAAAATGTTAAATAAGGTGATTCAGCAATTAAAGTTGGAGAAAGCCAACTCCAGGGCTTTGAATGCTCAGGTGGATGAGCTAAAGAAAATTATCATTAAAATTGGTGTCAACCCTGATGACCAACCTGTTGTTCAGAAATTATTGCAATCTACCAAGTCAGAGATTAGGGCTTTGAAAAATAAGTTGAATCTACCTATAGGTGAGCACACCATAGCTGCAGGGATAACTAAAGTAGAAAATGAAAAGGAAAAGCTCCTACAGGATGTGTTGTAGAATATCAAAGAAGTTTCTTTACTTAAAGAATCTTTGGACAAGCTGCAACGATAGGTGGACATTCATGTTTGTACAATAGTAATGCCAACCAACACAGATGATCCAGCAGCACAAATTTTACAGTTGGGAATAGAGCTTAAAATGGTTGAACATGATGTAAAGAAAGCCCAAAGGGAATTGTAAACAGCTTGCAAGCTACTAAATTTAAGTGAATAAGAAGCAAGAAGGGAGAAAGATAAAGCAAAGAAGTACAGGGAAGATCTCCTGAGGGCTAAAGATGAAATCAAAAGGTCAAAGGAGAACTTGAAGGGCAATATGTCATTGATTCAAGCCAAAGAAATCCTATGGGATGAAGTCATTGAGGTTATCATGGGCATTTGGGAGTTTCTTGTGATTATATCTGAAGAAAAAACACTAGTTTGGGATATGGAAGAGGTGGTCATTAAAAATAAGAAAAAAGATCTAGATAGATCAAAGTTTGCAAAGAGGATGATAAATTTCATCAACTCTAAATCTACTATGGAATTGAAGGAACATGACATTCCAGACATAACATCATGTGAAATTGATTTTAATAAAATGATTGTTAGAAACATATACAGGATCACTGCTGAGAATAAGATAAAGGAGATGAAGGAAGAAGTTTCAAAGTTTAACATCTTCTTTGATAAAGGGGTTAGGGATGGACTTCCTTCTTGCTGGGATCTACAGGGAAACTTGCTACCATGGAAAACATATGAGACTTTTCTGGTTGAGGCAAAAAGCAAAGTTGATAACACTCATGAAAAGACAATAGTATTAAAGGGAGCCACCATTGTGAACTACTTGAAAAAAGATTTTAAGCTTCTTTGGATGGTGAAGACTCTGTTTACTGACAAGCCTACTTATGGTAGGATTACAACTTGCAGAATAGCACTTAACAAGTTAGAGGAAGCACCAAAGTCAAATGTACCATTATGGAGAAGGTGCAAGGAATGGATGATAGAGTAGACCAAAGATGCATCAGCAGGACCATCTACCCAATCCACAGATTCAAACAACAAACAACAATCACCAATCATACTCTAATTTATGTTACTTCTAGTTATCTTATTTTCTTGAGAAGAATGTGGTGTCTTTTTCCCTCCAAAGTAATATTCTGTAATGACTTTTAATTTAGAGAGTTAGAAGGTAGTTAAGAAGTTTGACAGTTTTGGTAGTTACCAACTGTCCCATGATGTATAAAAGAGGAAAAATTATAGAAAAAAGGTCTGAATTTTGAAGAACCTGGAGACTATGCTATTATATTCTTGATTAATTAATGATTAATGAAAGAATCAGAAGTTTTCTACACATTGTTGGGTATGATTTTGTAATTTATCTGTTATGTGTCATCACGTTTCTTCCTTTCTTTAAATATGGTAATGAAGTTGCAGGTCTTTATTTACTTATGTGAATGAAGTTAAAATTCCTTAAAAGAGTGCTCCTATATTTAAAGTTCCTACCTCTATATTTCTTCTAAGTTACAGATAATAGTTCCTATTAAACACAACATATTATCTTTAACTTCTCAAGGCATTCTCCATACAACATTTATATTTAGCATCACATGGCATTCTGAGTTTTCATATCAGCTAAATATTAAGGGTTAAAAGTCAAGTCCTTCAAGCCCTTCATATGAGGATACATTATACAAATAAGCGACATGCATAAATAAAATTAATGTCTTAATCACAATTTCTACACAGTCGGGAAATTGGTTTCTTAAGGGACAATAGGTTGCAACATTCTTAGTGTTTAACATGCCTCCCATGAACCGATCTAGGGTCCACCTTTCGGTTGTGGTTCCACCTATGCTCCTCATTCTAGTAACCCCTTTTTGGTTGAATATTTTATCACCACATCAAGGTTCCAATTTTTGGTATTGGAAAGGTTTCCAATGTGGCTTGTGGCCCTATCCATGTCATGGTTGGAATCTTTCCCCCATGGCTCGAACCCATCACAATTTATGTGACTCCTTTTTTATACTACGACCTGACGCTAATAGAGATGGCCCTTCATGGCCCATCCTCCATCACGGGCTCATTCCTACCATGGCCACATTGGTAGAACAATACTAGCCATGCTATGAAGTGAAGGTAACATAGAAAATTTGGGTTACACGAAATTCATTGAGCATTTAAACTCACACATATAGCTCTAATCATCGTAACATATAACATACTCTATCACGTAAACAAGTTTTAATACCTAGTAGGGTTGGTATAGGTTTCACCCTAGAACCTTCGACCCTTAGACTTATATAAATTATTTTACATAAACACACATGAATATCAACCTCCCCTTACTTATCGATCTGGCTTTAAATATGTGAATGTATAATTATAGCTCTTTATATATTTCCCCTTTTTAAAATTTATGCATTTAATGAGGAAACCAAAAACTCTTTAAAACATATATGGAGCATATGTATGCACATTATTATAGGTCATTTTGTCACACTTATGCAGAAGGCCTTGAACCTATATCTCTCGCCATTCATTACACATTGCATCAATCCCCTGAAAGTCCAAAAGTAAAACTTTCCCCAAAAGTTGTAAATATCCTAGATTGCAATGGATCAAAATCCTAATTTAAGACTCCATCACACTTACTCTCTTAACAAACTGTAATGGCGCGGGCTGCACAGATGCAACATGCATTGGTTAGTGTAGGTTTCCTTTACAATAAGTGTGATGATACTTGAAAATGAGGTAAAACAAAATATAATTTTGAAGCTTCCCCTTCTCGATGCTTCGAGAGTAAATTCTTCCATTTGTTGTTGAAGATGATCTTGAATTCCTACTAGTAAGGATTTATCTCTTATCTCATGGACCTTATCCCCTTTCAAAGTGGATCTAGCCCTAGTATGGTGGATCTAAAACTTCCTCATTTGCCCTATATAAGCACTACCTGCTATATAGTCTAGGTTGGCTCTGTAAGAATCTGATTCTTTCCCTTATGCTACTCATTTAACTATGGAGGTCCATAATCCATCCTTAGATATCGATGAGATTGGAGGCTTATCATTGTGGCAAAGAAAGGACGAGAAAATTGGGAGAGATTCAAAACATCAAGGCCTAAAAGGGGTTTTAATATTTCTCTATTTCTATTAAAACAAAGTGGATTGTTTATCCCATATACTATGTATTTTTTTTTACATGTGTAGAACGAGATTCCTTGATCTCTTGTTTAGAGTTATTTGAATATATCATATTGTCTATTTTGGTCTCTTTTCTATTTTTGGTTGATTTGTAGGTTCTGCTTTCGGGAGTTAAAGTTAGAGTTGGAGTGAACAGGTGAAGATAGGAAGGAAGCTTACACTAGACACCAGGTAGGTCTTCTCCCTATATTTCAAATATATCTCATTAGAGGAAATTTCGGCCTAAAAGTGACCTCCTAAGGAAAACTAATAAAATAATAGTTAAAATAATAAAATAAGATGTATGAATTTTGGAGAGAAAAGAAAGAAACTAATTTTTTTAATTGTATTTTTGGCTTATCTCATTATAGGTTTACTTAAATTTCAAGTGTAGGCACTCATTGGATGCAGAATTAAATTTTGCATCCAACTAGTACCCATTATGCATACTTTTGAGAAGACCTAGATTGATAAAAATTGAAGATATATTAAAAAAAAAACGTATTGAACACGTTTTTTAAATGTATCTTCAATTTTTATCATTTTGGGGCTTCTCAAAATTATGTATGATGGGTACTTGTTGAATGCGTAATTTAATTTTGTATCCAACGAGTGTCTACACTTGAAATTTCAGTAAACCTATAAGGAGATAAGTCAAAAATACAATTAAAAATGTAGTTTTTCTTCTTTTCCCTCCCAAATATTTACATGTACCTCTTTTTAAATTTAAAGCATTTTGATTGGTTTACATATTATAACATGGAAATTACGTGAAAATTTCATGGGCAATTTTAGGCTAAAATTTCCTCTAATGAGGGAAAGAAAGTGTAGTTTGTTTGGTTGTTTCTAGGTTAAGCCACTGAACCTAAGGAGATTGCTTTTGTCTGCAAAAGGGATTTGTCCAGAAAACACACACCATTTACAGAACCCTTTGTATAAGCATGTAATAAAACTTCAGATCCCATTTGAACTTCCAGCTTGAAATTATATATGTATCATTTAGCATAAAACAATCTGCATCGATGCACATTTAATAAAATCTCAACTACCAACTCTCTCGCTCTCTCTCTCTCTCTCTCTCTCTCTCTCTCTCTCTATCTATCTATCTATATATATATATATATATATATATATATATATATATATATATATATATTATATATATATATATATATATATGTATATATATATATATATAAAATCTTACGTGGGTACAAACATTGTAGGAATATTTTAATTTAGCACCATTTGGACCCATTCAACCTTTCTACCACCCACCTTAAACATCTCTTTATGTAATGGGTTATATATATATATAACGTTAAAATTAAATTAAATCCCCTATTCATGGAGACGGTTCTTGTACTTGACTTGTAGCACCCCAAGGCTAAAAATTAATGAATTTAATTAAAATAAGCCTACAATTAAATTGCTTAACCCTCATAGTGCCTTTCTTCGCAAAAATAATCTGATTCTGGGGTGAATTTTTACCATTCTTACCATCAGAAATTTCATCAAATACTTGATAGGAAACTTGTGCTTCTCCTATTATAACTCGAATTTGATCCAATCAAGCGCCAAAACCCATAAAATATAACAAGTTACTTCCTTTTTCTTTGAGATATATCTTCTTGAGGTTACATGTTCTCACATTTCAAATTTTTGTTACTTCCACCTTTGACACTTTCATCAAACACTTGGTGGACAAGTTGCAATTTTTGGCCCAATTTAGACCCAGTGTTGTAACTGGGCTTTGATACCATTTGTAATGTCCCCTTCCACAATTTGGAAACACTACTAACACCAACTCCACATTCACCCAAAATTACCTATGGAAGCACATAAGTTTTATGATCGCAATTAACAAACCTTCGCTCACTACCAGTCTTACATTAATTCTAGGAAAGCCCCATTATGATTTGTAACTTGGGTATAACCCTTGACTCTGAATCCCATTTAAAACATGTATCATTAACAAACTAGGTTACACGTCATAATTCGTAGGCATACGTAGTAAATATATATTTAGCATACAAAAACCCGAAAAGGCATATGAGAGAAAGGCACATAAGTGAAATAAAATATCATAGGAAGCTATCTATTCTCAACAATTACTCATGTATCAGATATAGATGCAAAATGGAAATAGAGTATACAAATCAATACCAAACCCTAACTAGGGTTTACAATGAAATACAAGATAATACCATATAATTAGAAGCATTTAACAAAACACCTTGAAACTAGGGTTTTAACATAATATTAATAAGATTATTTTCAGCACAACACGAAAATGACAACACTTATCTATAAGAAAATTAAAACTAGTTGTAGGATTTCCATGTTCCACCTAGCCATAGACCTCATGGTTCATTACACTCAACCGTTGGTCACCCCTGAGCTGAGGTGCCAACTCCATGGACAAATAGAAAAATGATAATGATCCTCTACACCTTTACTTCCCCCATACTTGTTCCCTTAATCATGGCACCTTATGGTTAGTCGAGAACACCAAACATATCATCATCAACCCCTACCCTCTATTTTACTCGTACTTGCGACCGTTGGCTAAGGAAACTTACGGTCAGCTGGGAACTTCTCACTACTAAGGATTTTTCTTCCCTCGTCCTTGCACCCACTAGTCATGGAACCTTACAGCCAGTTAGGAAGCTCTTCGTCCATAATGGAATGAAGGGTAGAAACAATGCACTATATAATCACCATATTTTCCCATTCCCCTCCACTGGGCTCTCTCTCTCTCACACACACACACATACTTTTCCTTTGTGTGCCTCTCTACTACCATGTGGCACGTAGTTGGGTCATGTGGGTCCTCAAGTGTTTCCCACTAAAACATCAAACATAACACCCATTTCCCATTTCCACGGAGTTATGCCACCCCCCATACTCTTTCATGGAGTTAGCCTTGTATCTAACTGTTATTATTATTATTATTATTATATATACATGTACAAAATACATAATTATAACCTTGGCCTTCCGTCCACTCTGCCCAAATAATCCATTCCTCAGGCCGTTTAATCTCAAAATCTAAATCTACATATACACATGTATGCAGGAACACAAACACGTGAAATGATTCTGTCTCACCAACCTAATGTAAAAATATCATAATATACATGATTACATGATACTTAAATCTGGCTCACTGACCTAGTATCATTGTATACAAAATTACATCATATTTACATAACATACAAATAGGGGTATTACATAGGAAAAGGCCCAATCGTAGAGGGCATTTGTCACCTAGGATCATATGGTAATATAGGTAGAGGCATGGTCGAAAGAGTGGATGAGTTTGGTGATAAAATTTTACTTTATCTAAGGCTTATGCTTCCCAACTTTACCACATCAAGGCATTGATATCCATACTTGATGAACAAAAACTTGGGAAGGCATCAACATCTTTCTCAAAGGCCAATGATACCCTCTAGATATAATGTGTAGTGTGTAACTCCTCCCACATTTACCAACTTTTATAAAATCTCCAAAGTAAAACATGAGATGAGTGTCACTATGATATGACCCAACTTGCAAGTTCCAGTTATGGAAGTGGGGCTGACTAACCGACAACTTATAGCCATCCCTCAGGGACTACAAATGACACAGGAGCCCACAAACCACCCCAGGTGATAAATACTTGAGATGGAACTCTTTTCACAAGAGAAAATCTCCAAATGCACCCTTGACCCTTTGTGCATGTGGTTGGGAGGCTATAACATCACTCGTAGGCATACCTAGATGCATTTATGACCTAAATTCCTCATCTTAGAGCATGTGCTCGTGAGATCTATGTCAATGTTTCAGGCTAGCCTCTAGAACACTACCCAGAATTTCTTGTAACTTTCCAGAATCATGTCAATAAGGATAACAATGCTAAAAAAACAAAACTTGAGCCAGATCTTGACCAATACATACCTAATTCAAGATAGAAATTTCATTAAACACATGAAAAACATATAAGCTAGATGTCATGAATGCATATTTGATCATAAAATTCTAAACTTCATATGAGAATCACCAAGAAAGGTCAGTGCCCTATCAGCTAGCTGCAATAACACTTGCTAGCTCATGCATTCATAAACCATTCTATAAACTTATCAAATTATGTGAGAGATCCATACTAGAGGACATTAAAAAACCATGAATATAACCAACATATAACTAGAATAGAAACTATGAAAAATTAGCGATAAGATTGTTATAAAATTATATATTACGGAGCAATGGAACACGTAAAATATTGCAGAAATATAAACACAGAGAATGCACAAAACATCAGAGACACAGATATACGTGGTTCACCCAGTTTGGGCTACGTCCATCCCGAATAGCTAGTCCTTCCTTTCTATTATCCAGCAAAATGAAGAGACACAACCTACAAAAAATCCGTTGTAATATCCTCTATTTTCTCTCACAGTCTCACCACTCTGTTGCTCGCTCACGGAATACACATCTATTTCACAGCCTCAAATACAATACCCTTATACAAAGAGAGGGGTTGCCTTCTAGGGCAAAAAACCCTAAACTAAACATAAGTTCTACCGCCAGGTCATCCGCCTAATGAACGACCCAGTTTGACTAGAAATTACTATACTTTTACAAGGCAATTTTACATTTGTTTTTAGCTTCAGGGGCGCTGCCCCCGAGCCGTCGCCGGGGGACCGCTGGCCCCCGGACCCCCCAGCCGAGGGGGATCGGCCCCCCTGGACCCCCGCAGGGGGGACAAGTCCCCCCTGCACCCCCCCACGTGGAGGGGTGTACAAACTTCCTGGGGTATACATCCGGCTAAAACAAAGACCTCTGAACAATCATGCTCCACACACAACAATCTCCCACTTGGAGAATGATTGTAGAAACTCCACCGCTGCTTCATTTGCTGGACAATGACTCCTCTTTGGACCTGGCTATTTCTCATCTTCATCGTCATCCTTGAAGACCAATTGAAACTGAGCATATTCTCAGTTTCTCTCTGGTTACAACTTTTGTTAGCATATCTGCAGGATTCTGGCTAGTGTGTATCTTTTCCAACTTCAACTCTCCATCTTCCAACACTGATCGTATGAAATGGAACTTGAGTTGTATGTGTTTAGTCCTAGAATGAAATGTTGAGTTCTTTGCAAGATGAATGGCACTTTGACTATCACTGTATAACGTGCTCATTTCATGCTCCTTACCCAATTCACCCATAAACCTTTGTAACCAAATCATTTCTTTACTAGCCTCTATAGTAGCAACATACTCTGCTTCTGTTGTTGAAAGTGCAACAACACTTTGGATTTTTGAAACCCAACTGACAGCTGTTCCTCCAACAGTAAATACATATCCTGTAGTGCTCCTCCTATTATCTCTGTCACCTGCCATATCTGCATCAACATATCCTTGTAGGGAGATGTTTGAACCACCAAAGCATATTGCTTTATTTGTGGTACCTTTCAAATATCTGAGAATCCATTTCACTGCCATCCAATGTTCCTTTCCTGGATTGTTCATGTACCTGCTTACAACTCCCACTGCATATGCAATATCAGGCCTTGTGTAGACCATTGCATACATTAAGCTTCCAACTTCTGATGCATATGGAACTTTAGACATATAATCCATGTCTTCTTGGGTCTTTGGGCACATTTCCTTGCTAAGTTTGAAATGGCTAGCAAAAGGTGTACTAACTAGTTTTGCATTGTGCATGTTAAATCTTTTCAACACCTTTTGTATGTACTCATTTTGAGACAATGTTAATTTACGATTTTTCCTGTCTCTAGTTATTCTCATACCAAGGATTTGTTTTGTAGCTCCCAAATCCTTCATTGCAAATGAATTTGCCAATTTTCTTTTGAGCACATTTATTTCCTGCATGTTAGATCCTGCAACAAGCATGTCATCTACATACAATAACAATATAATATAGCTGCCATCATTTTTATTTTTCAAATAAACACAATGATCAGAGTGACATCTAGTATAACCTTGTTCAGACATAAACTTGTCAAATTTTAGATACCACTGCCTTGGAGCTTGTTTTAAGCCATACAAGCTCTTCTTCAACCAGCACACTAGTTTCTCCTTCCCTTTCACCTCATATCCTTGTGGCTGCTACATATATATCTCTTCCTCCAAATCCCCATGGAGAAAGGTTGTCTTTACATCTAACTGCTCAAGATGCAAACCTTCAGCTGCTACAAGACTTAAAATGGTTTTGATTGAAGTCATTTTAACAACAGGAGAAAATATTTCATCAAAATCAATACCTTTCTTCTGTGCAAACCCCTTCACCACAAGTCTAGCTTTATACCTCTGTTTTCCTCCATCTTCTTCCTTCAGCCTGTAAACCCATTTATTCTTCAATGTAGTTTTTCCTACAAGCAACTTGACTAAATCCCAAGTCTGGTTATGCATTAGGGAGTCCATCTCTTCTTCCATGTCTACCTCCCACTTCTTCCTGCTTTCAACCTACATTGCTTCTTCATAACATTCGGGTTCACCAGAATCAGTCAACAATAAATAATATAATGAAGGAGAGTATCGTTCAGGGGGTCTACTTATCCTGGTAGATCTTCTAACACCACTTTTAGGTGTTTGGGGTGCCTGTTGTTGTTGTGGTGGTTGCTGTTGTTGTGGTTGTTGATTATTATTATTTTTAGGCACCTTTCCGTTTTCAGTGATTTCATCAAGAACTGCGTATTCCTTGTTTTCCTTTTCCTGTTTCTTTTCCTGCAACTGATTCTTATACAAGACCTTTTCATTTAATATTACATCTCTGCTCCTAATGATTTTGTGATTTTCGTAATCATATAAGCGATAACCAAAATCATTAACACCATATCCAATAAAGGTACATTTCTTTGACTTTGCCTCAAGCTTTGTTCTATTTTCTTTATCAATATGGACAAAGGCCTCACAACCAAAAGGCTTTAAAAAGGAGTAGTTTACCTTTTTACCTGTCCATGCTTCCTCTGGAACACCACCATCCAAGGAACTTGAAGGCCCTCTGTTTATTAGATAAACAACAATATCTACAGCATCTGCCCAAAACTGTAAAGGAAATCCTGCATGCAATCTCATGCACCTTGCGCGCTCCATGATTGTTCTGTTCATCCTTTCTGACACACCATTTTCTTGTGGTGTTCTTGGAACTGTCTTCTCTCTGCGAATTCCATGCTTTGAACAGTACCTATCAAACTCTTTGCTGCAATATTCACCTCCATTGTCTGATCTAAGACACTTCAATTTCTTTCCTGTCTCAATCTCAACCAAAGCTTTCCATTTCTTGAAAGTATCAAATACATTAGATTTATTCTTAATACAATAAATCCAAGTTTTTCTAGTTGCATCATCAATAAAAGTAACATAATAACGAGAGCCACCGAGAGATGATACCTGAGCAGGTCCCCATACATCTGTATGCACAAGCTCTAATTTTTCATTCTTCTTTTCTTTCCCAACTCTGAGAAATCTGACTCTCTTCTGTTTTCCATAAATGCAATTCTCACAAAAGTCCAAATCAACATTCTTCAAACCCAGCAACAAATTCCTTGAGTGAAGAATCTTCATCCCCTTTTCACTCATGTGTCCGAGCCTATGATGCCATAATTTTGCATCTGCTCCTTTGGAAGTTAAAGCATTAACAGAGTTAGAAATACCATTGCATAAATAAAATGTACCAACCTTTTCGCCTTTTGCTATTACCAGGGCTCCTTTGGTGACCTTCCAAGCTTTATTTGTGAAAGTTGTCACACAACCTTCACCGCCTAACTGCCTTGTTGAAATCAAATTTTTCTTTAGATTTGGAACATGCCTTACCTCCTTTAATAGCCATTGGTTTCCATTCTGCTGTTTTACAAGAACCTTACCCATTCCAACGATTTTACAGGGTTTATCATCACCCAGACGAACTTGTCCAAAATCTCCTTGAACATAGTCATGAAAGTATTTCTTATCAGGTGTGGCATGGAATGAAGCCCCTGAATCTACCACCCAGGAATCAATAATATTTTCGAAAGAAAGAATCAAAGCATCTTGTAACACCTCACCTGTCACATTTGCTTCATGATTGTTTTCTTGTTGTGCATCTCCTTCTTTTCCCTTCCGAGATCTATAGTCTTTCTTTAGGTGTCCTTTCTTTCCACATTTCCAGCACACTATCCCCGATCTAGACTTCGATCTGCCTTTCCTTGATTTACTGCGATATCGTGAGCTCTTTCCTCTTTCCATTTTTCTTCCTCTAGACTCTGCACTCAAAGCATTTCCCGATGTCTCACCGGAGCTTTTCCATCGCATTTCCTCACTAAGGATAGCACCGACAACATCATCAAACTTTAAAGTACTAGATCTAGAAATGGAGTTACTAATGGCCATTACCAAACCATTCCAACTTTCTGGTAATGAGCACAAGAATAATAGAGCTCTAACTTCATCATCAAAGTTTACCCTCACAGACCTTAACTGACTTGTAACTATATTAAAATCATTTAAATGGTTTGCAACAGATCCACCTTCCGGCATATTCATATTAAATAACCGTTTCATAAGAAATACCTTGTTTGAGGCCGAGGGTTTTTCATATAGTTTCGACAACGTCTACATCAAACCCTCTGTCATGGTTTCCTTCGAAATGTTGAAGGCGACTGATGCAGCAAGGCACAACCGTATTGTTCTGAGTGCCTTTCTATCGAGAAGGTTCCATTCTTCATCTTTCATACCTGTCGGCATATTTGTTTTTCCGCCCAATGGTAGGTATAGATCTTTCTGATACAGATAATCTTCCATCTACATCTTCCACAGCGAGAAGTTTTGGCCGTTAAATTTCTCGACCCTAAACTTACCATCTTCCGCCATTGCTCCCACTCGAACCAGGAACC
Source organism: Pinus tabuliformis (assembly GCA_031772625.1). Classification (NCBI taxonomy): domain Eukaryota; kingdom Viridiplantae; phylum Streptophyta; class Pinopsida; order Pinales; family Pinaceae; genus Pinus; species Pinus tabuliformis. The sequence continues at coordinate 698,124,208 of CM062816.1, read as the reverse complement.
CTTCTTTCCTGCGAGTTTATCAGCCAAATAGACCTTCGGCTCTGATACCAGTTGTTAGAAAATTATATATTATGGAGCAATGGAACATGTAAAATATTGCAGAAATATAAACACAGAGAATGCACAAAACAATAGAGACACAGATATACGTGGTTCACCCAGTTTGGGCTACGTCCACCCCGAACAGCCAGTCCTTCCTTTCTATTATCCAACAAAATGAAGAGACACAACCTACAACAAATCCGCTGTAATATCCTTTGTTTTCTCTCACAGTCTCACCACTCTGTTGCTAGCTCACGGAATACACATCTATTTCACAGCCTCAAATACAATACCCTCATACAAAGAGAGGGGTTGCCTTCAAGGGAAAAAAACCTTAAACTAAACATAAGTTCTACCGTCAGATCATCTGCCTAATGAACAGCCCAGTTTGACTAGAAATTACTATACTTTTACAAGGCAATTTTACATTTGTTTTTAGCTTCGGGGGCGCTTCCCCCGAGCCCCCGCAGGGGAACCGCTGGCCCCCGGACCCCTCAACCGAGGGGGATCGGCCCCCCTGGACCCCTGCGGGGGGGACAAGTCCTTCCCGTACCCCCCCGCGTGGAGGGGTGTACAAACTTCCTGGGGTATACATCCGGCTGAAACAAAGACCTCTAAACAATCATGCTCCACACACAACAAAGATCACCGTAACAGCTAGTACAAGTGATCATAAATCACAATACGAAAATAACTCATATTAACATGTGAAAATTTGAACCAAGTCAGGGACTTCCATGTAGCACTTGACCGTAGATTGGGCTGAACCAAATCTCTATTTCAACCAATCACCCCCATGCCATATTCCAAGCATGAATGTGGGAAAATAATGGTTAAACCAAAACATAAGTCATTTAGGGCTTCCAGAGGCCAAACTACCTCAACCCTCAACCACAGTGATTTCACCTCTATAGTCCATAAATAACTAACATCAGCTAGATCAATCTCTATCCAAGATGTCTAGGGCTCTAGGAACTAGTAAATCAACCTACAACCTCCAGGGAATCAAAATTGTTTCAAAGGCTCTAGAGTGTTTGTCCCAAGCCGTGGGCTCTAGGGACTAGTAACTCAACCCACAAACTCTAGGGAACACCAATTTGTTCTAGGGCTCCAAGGTGTTTTTCTAACCCAATACCATAGGAAACTTGAGAATCAATCAGAAAAACTAAATGGGGAACCCACTACACCATGATTATCCAGGAAATGGCAAGGAAAGGCCAAAGCCACTGTCAATCCAGGAAAATCTCCATGCCAATGACAACACATAACTAAGGAACCACATGCACATACCATGCATCCAAAAATTAGCAAGGAGATTAGACATGCAACCTGTTACATACAAATTAAGCTTTCTATAGTTGTTGATGCAACTATCTCCTTGTGCTTCCTTGTTTTCCTTGCTTGTTTTCTCCAAATCCAAGTGAATGCTAGAGTGCTCCAAGGATGCTCCAAAAATGCTCTGTGTGTGCAAGAGTGTATGAGAGAGAGAATGAAAGTAAATCTCAACTCAAAACTATCAAAAGGCTAGAAATTGATTCTCTGATGTTTTTTTATCATTTATCTCCTTTTTTCCTTCATTTTTCCTCTAATGTCCCTTGCATGCAAATTTGCGTCTCTTCACCTTTTTTTTTATCTTATTTTCATAATTAGAAGCCAATTATTGCCTCTTTTCCTTTGCCAACGCCTTTACCAATTTTCATATCCATTAATTAACAATAAGTGATGCCTATTGTAATGTTTTCCCACCATTCATCTTGGATACATGTCCCATGACCTTGGTATTATTTTATTTACATGGAAAATCAACAAAGGGTTGTTACAAACCCCTCCCCCTAGGGGAAACACCATCCTCAGTGTTCAGTGACACTTATAACCAGCAAAACATGCTTCCCATGGAGCTTTATAACACAGCTTGATGAAACATTTACATCATACCATACTGTTGAAACCATGAACACCATATTTCTTATTAAAGCTTTATAACACAACTCGATTTAGTATTTACAACATACTACTTATTGGAGCTTTATAACACAACTCATTACAGTATTTACAATACACATATGCATATATAAATATATACAAAAACACATAAACCAAACACATCTTCTCAACCAACAAATAAAGAAGGATACAAAGCTCACATTTGATCAACCATCTCCCATGTAGCTTCATCAGGCCCAAAGTTCTTCCAATACACTTTAACCTGCTCCATTATTCGGTTCTGGAGCATGAGTTGTTTCTTTTGCAATATGCACTAGGTTTTTGGCTAGGATTCTCCCTCTAGTTCCACCTATAATATAGACCAATCAATCACATGATCAACATCTTGGACATATATCTTAAGTAATGAAACATGGACAACATCATGTACTTTCACTATTAACAGTAGTGCAAGTTAGTAGGCCACTGGTCCAATCCTCTCAAGTATCTCAAAAGGCTCACAATACTAAGTGGGCTTGATGTGCATGTACACATGCTCTCCAACCTAAAATTCAAGGAATTTTCTATGTTGATCCACATAAATCTTCTACCTAGCATATGTTGACTTAAAATTCCTTCTAATGACATGCATCTATTGCTCCATCTCATCCAACATATCTAGTACAATCAGTACCATGTTCATTGGATCGCTCCAACTATAGGCGTATTACGAATCTACCCATAGAGAACCTCAAACTCCACCAATGGAAGATACCCTTCCCACTTCCATTGTTGATGCATGACATACATCCTCAACATGTCCTCAAGAATGTTGCTAACCCTATTTGTTTGTCCATTTGTTTGCGGATGATAAGTTGTAATGAAAGCTAACTCTGTCCCCTAGCTTGAAAACAACTCTTGCCAAAACCTACAAGTGAACTTGGCATCTTTGTCTAATATAATATTCTTAGGAACACCATGAAACCTCACTATCTCCCCAATGCATATTTGAGCTACTTCACAGTAATGAAGTGAGCTACCTTACTCAGCCTACCAACCAAAACCATGATGGAATCATGCTTCTTCGATGTCCTCAGAAAATCTATAATGAAGTCCATGGAAATGACCTTCCATTTCCATTTTGGAATCTAAATAGGCTACAAAAAACTAGCTCAATCCTTACACTCTTCTTTCATGTGGTTATAGCCCAAGCATCTTGCAACAAAATCAGCCATCACTTTCTTCAAGTTCAATCAATAATAGAACTTCTTAACAACTATCAAAGTCTTATGGTATCCTGGGTGGCTTGAATATGGCTTGACATGAAACTCCCTCAAGATAAGCTTCTTGAGCTCAATGATATCTGGAACATAAATGTTGTTCCTAAATCTAACCAAGCCATTTTTCGTGAGTTGATACTCCTCATCTATATCACCCAGAATCTACTGTTACAATATGTGCTTCAGCTAGTGATACATCTCATCATGTTTCCCTGCATGCAATATTTTCTCCTGTAAATCTGTCCAATATGAACTCACAATTGAAATGTGATTCAATTGCACTCTCCTACTGAGAGAATCTGCAACCATATTCTCCTTTCCCTTGATGTATCTGATTTCAAATTCAAACTCACTCAGGGTACCCAACCATATAACTTGTCCGGCATTCAGATTGGGTTGGTCAAACAAGTACCTCAACCCACTATGGTCACTCATCAAGATGAACCTCTTCCCAATAAGATAATGTCTCCATATATTCAATGCATGAATGTGTTAAAAATAACAACAAGAAGTCCTAATTTAATTTGTCCAAGAATTAAATTGTAATTCTATTCTCATTGCATCTTGTAATAGTTAACTAATTTAAGTTGACTTAGTTGGCTAAGTAAATTCGAGTTGTAAGTCTATCCAGAGTCATGTAGAGTGATCCCTAAATTTTAGGGGCCGAGGTTGATTTATTATTGAGTTGTAATTATTTAATTCAGTTTAACTAAGTTAAATTCAGTTAAACTAGCTGTAACTGTTGCAGGAACTAGTGAGCAGTCAAGTGAATTAAATTCGATTTAATTCACATGCAGTGATCAATCAGATAATTGATAAATCACTCAAAATATCTCATGCATGTTAGTTCAGATGAAGACCCAGTTGATATTAGAGTTCAGGGAGATTGTACTATCAGTTGTAAACTCGTCTAAATTAAACAAGTGTTGCATGCAATCAGTAGAAGGCCTATGGATGGATTGCGCAGTTATGAGTGAGGAATTTCCCAATTAAATATGGGTTAATTCCCTTGTAAACAACGCAAGGAAGTTGGAGCTTGGCAGGAAACAAATTTTGCTAAGTATTGGCTTCAGCTAGTTTGTGAAGTAGTGAGTGAGATTGTACTTGTTCAAAGATTGCTCGATTTGAAAAAGCATTGTATATTATTCTCAGATATTCTAATTAATGCAATATATAGATAGTGGGTTTTTTAGTTGAGGCTTTCCTAAGAAAATTATTGGGTTATGTGCCATTGGAATTCTTCCTTTTCTGCTTTGTGATTTCATCAATCAATTTTTGTTTCCACTAATCAGTAGAGTAGATTCATGTCTTTTGTTTTAGCATATCACATAAGCAGTTTGAATCTATAGTAAAAATCTACATGGTAGCTGAAGTCAATATAGAAGAGGAGAATATGAGTTTATTGTGCAAGTGAAATCTAATTTGCAGTTTCATACTTCAAATTCAACAGGATTTCGTTCTACGGTTTGAGACTTGGGTATGCCCTAGAGGGAAGCTCAAATTACATAGCTTGGAAGGACAAGATGGAGACAATGTTGGAAGAAAATGGGTTGAAGGAATTCATAGATCATGATATCCTGAAGCATCCAACATTTGATGCTAAAGATTTGGCTGAATGGAGAAAGTGTATGGAAAAGGTGAGAAGGATTATCCAAGAAGGAGTTCAAGATCATATTGTCTCAAATCTCCTTGGTAAGGAAACTCCATTTGTAATGTGGAAGGCATTGACGAACATGTTTCAAAAAAACAGTGACCACAGGAAGTTAGCACTGAAGGACAAACTCAGAAAGATCAATATGGAGAAGGGTGACTCAATTCCAAAGTACTCGACCAAGTTCACCCAATGTTGGGATGAGATTGGAAATGTCAGGGTTACTATTGCAGAAGACAATCTGGTGGTCCTAGCACTTCTAGGACTTCTCAAGAGTTGGCACAACTACTAGAACTCAGTTAATGGGAGGAAGAAGCTACTAGAGTGGGAGAAATTATGGTCTAACTTGGTACATGAAGAGATTTGGCGAAACACCAAAGACGGGTCCTCATCAAAGGATGATGATGAGGATAATTGTGCCTTAGCTGGGAAGGAAAATAAAGGGAAGGGGAAGTCATCCCATTCCAAATCAGACTCCAGTCAGGGTGGCAAGAATAAGAAAATGTAAAAAATCAAGTGCTTTCACTGTCACGAGTTGGGAAGCTATGCCACAAAGTGTCTACACAAGAAGTCCAGTAAGAAGCCCTTAGGAGGAGAAACAGGTGAAGCTCTTGCTTCACAATTGCAACCGGATTTTACCCTCATCACTTGCATGGTTTCATCGGTGATGGGTAGTGTGTGGTACCTAGACAGTGGAGCTTCATTCCATATGACTAGAAACAAAGATCTCTTCAGTAACTTGGAGGAGAAGGATCTCCAGATGCATATCAAGATGGGTGATGATGGGAGGTATAGTGCAACCGACATCAGTATTGTTACCTTTTAGAGGGATTTTGGTTCTCCCCTCAAATTGATAGATGTCATGTATGTTTCAAGATTGAAGAAGAACTTGATTTATGTTGCCATGTTGGAGGATCGAGGCTATGATGTGATATTTAGTAAGGGAAAGTCTTTCTTTCGTCACATAGTCATAAGATAGGTGAAGTGGATCAGGGTTCGAGTGAAGAACCTCTACAAATTGGAGGTAGAAGACTGCGATGATTTCATAACTAAAGCAGAGAAGGTGCGGAGCTGAGACATTCGTGAGTTGTGGCATACAATATTTGGTCACTTCCACCACATAGATTTGAATATCATGCAGTAAATTTCTACAGGACTTCCCAAGGGTACACTAGAGCAGAGAGACACATGCAAAGGGTGTACATTAGGGAAGTACACTAAATCTTTCTTTCATGACAAAGATAGTTGAGCATAAGCGAACCTCGGTCTATTTCACTCAGATATGTGTGGACCATTCTCGACAGCATCCACGACCAAGCACAAGTATTATGTAATATTTGTTGATGATTTTTCTCGTAAGTGTTGGATTTTCTTAATGCAGAAGAAAGATCAGACATTCGCTAAGTTTTATGGATTTAAATCACTTGTCAAGAAAATACTAGTGGGAAAGTTAAATCTCTCAGAAGAGATAACAGTGGAGAGTATGTGTTGAATCAATTCAAGAACTTCTATGCAACATAAGGCATTCAACGAGAGTTGATAGCACCTCATAACCTACGGTAGAATGGGGTGGCTGAAAGGAATAAAAAAAGTATTGTGGGACTGTCAGAAGCGATGTTGCATGATCAGGGACTACCATTACACTTGTGGGTTGAAGCATGAAACAAAACTATTTATTTGCTTAATGGAAGCCCTCATCAAATTCTCAAGATGAGTACACTAGAAAAGGCTTTTCAAGGAAGAAACCAGATGTGACACACTTCAAGATATTTGTTTCATCAATCTACTACGATGTTACCAATGATGCATGGAAAAATCGAGAGCCAACAACTGAGTTGGGCATATTTGTGGGGTACACGGATACACCTCACAACTATCAGATGTACCTGCCAACAAACAGGATGATAGTGGTTTGTAGATATGTGAAGTTTGATGAAGAGAAGGCCATGATATGTTCCCTTGAGAGGGAGATTAACCTACATGCAATTGAGGAACTTTTATCTCCAAAGGAGGAACCTCAGGATGATGTGGAGCAGCCACATGTAGAGGAGAAGGGAGTGGAAAAACTCACTCATGCAGAGACTTCCAAACATGGGAGAAAGTGCACCAGAGAGGCTGACAAGTTATTGCATGATGGTAGAGAGAATGTGGGAGCACCCATTTCACAATGTAGGCAAAGGAGGTCACAAAAGAGGTAAACTAGCTACATGGCCCTAATGAGCGAGAGTGTAGAGATTGAGCCATCTTCATTCAATGGGTTGATTCCATGGTTGAGGAGTATGACTCAATTATAAGAAACTTTGTTTGGGAGGTGCTCCCAAGACCAACAGGCAAGTCAGTGGTGAGTTCCATATGGATTTATAAGGTAAAGCAAGCAACATATGGGAGTGTGCTGAAACACAAGGCCAGATTTGTGGCTAGAGGGTTCTCTCAGGTGGAGGGAATTGATTACGATAAGAATTTTTCTCCTGTAGAAAGGTACTCATCAATTAGATCTATTCTAGCATTGTCACCGTAGATAGGATGGAATATACATCATATGGATGTAAAGACAACATTCCTCAATGACAAGGAAGAGTTGTATATTGAGCAGCCTAAAGGATTTGATACCTTCAACAAAGAGTCGCATGTGTGCAGACTCAAGCAAGCGTTGTATGGATTGAAACAAGCACCTCGTTGTTGACTGATAAAAGGTGCATTTTAAACTCCTAATTATCTTCACATTAATTATCAATCCGGGCAAGTCTTTCTATTTCAAGAGTGTACAGAGTATGTGGCTACTATTTAATTCAGAGAGTAATGTTTCATAAATTGCAGTATAGATCTTTTTAATACAAGAATATACGGATGCAACAAGTAAATTCTAATTACAACTGAAAGAAAACCCAATCCTTTAATGAAATCAAATCCTGCAGTAATCTAAGTAATAGTAATATGCCATCCAAGTAACAACAATATCAGTTAAGAGTGCAATAATGGTAACTCTTCTCTTAGAAACTGATTGAAATTAAATCAAATACATTCGACTGTAAAACAACGATGATACCAATCTGAGAGTTCTAATAGAAATAGTTAACACTCATTACAGTTGATTATACCAAGCAGGATATTTATCTAGGAAACTCAATCCGAAATGAAAGGAAACTAATCAGGAAACAATTCTGTAATTCAAATATAAAACAGAGCTATTTTGTCAATGCAAGGAAATAATGAATAGCAAAGAGATAAAATAACAGAAAGCGATAATATTATCACACTATCACATTTGCAGTAATTGAAAATATATAGCACAGATGAAGTAGTGAATTCCACCAGAAGTCGGGCCCTTAGCTGCCAGCGTACACCGCTTGTTACTTCAGATAATGGAAAGGAACAACAACTCTTCTTATTTATTAATCATCAAATTGTAAAAGCATTACAGTGTATTTGCATTCTTCGCTACATCGAAAGTCTGTAATTGAGAATGACAATAATAATAACAACAGTCGTCCCCCTTCTACTTACAATCATTGCCTTTTATAATGAGAAAGGGGTAAAATGATTCACACAATTTCCTATCTTCAGACATCCTTTCCCTTCTCGCGTTGATCCTTTTGATTTGTTTTTGCCTTATCTGTAACCATTGCACTCCTTCTTTAGCCTGCTACATTTCCATTTTTCCTTAGTTAGGGAACAACAATTATCTCTTTTTGTATTTTCCTACAAAAAGAAAGATAATAATTAGCTAAGTTTTTACTGTAGATAGTTCCTTCATTCTTACCCTAATTTTGTGATAAATTGTCATATTCGGATATAGAAAGGATAGAAATAAAGGAAAAGGATGATGAGATAAATAGCATATGCATACCTTTTCCATGACTCAACATACTCTCCTGCTTACCCTTTTTCATGTCCTCATGAAAAGAAAGTAATTTGTATAAAGAGCAGTTAGAGAATAAGCTAGAGAAGGATTGTCGTAAAGCAGTCTAAAGCCATGGTTTTTGGCCAAGAGCTCAAGGATGGGTCATGTCTTCCCTTCAAGCAATTCATATATAGCTTTATAACCTTCAGCAGGATACCAAACAATAGGGCTGTGGAACTGATAGCCTAGCCAATAAGGACCTTCCCTTAAGATGAGGTTGTTGTATGTGACAAAGTGTTTTGCAGCAAGCTTAAAAGTTTTATAATTGAATGGCTCCTTATTTTGTACATTGCTAGTGGAAACTGTCCATCTAAGTTTAGCTACAGCTAATGAGCTTTCTTGAATAGAAAGGAAGTACTCTACTCCCTTTTGTACAATTTCTTTTTGAATACGCCCCAAAATTTTGATGACTCCTTCTTCTGTCATGAGACTTTTGTGACTGGCCAGCACCTTCAAAGGGTTTTTAGTTTCACCTCTGACCCACAGATCTAGTCCATGTTCTTGCCTTTGGAATACACTATGAGCCTTGAACCACTTCAACTGATTAACAACAAATGACATAAAAGCTTGAAACTGCACATCCCCCATAAAGGGGTTGGGGTTTTTCTCTACTTCTTCCTCTAACACAAAATTGTGTAAATAAAATTCACAAAGCAATCTTTGGACTTTTACTCCATGTTGTTTACAACAGTTTATAAAGTCCTCAATTGTTTTCAACTCTATTGGTTTTCCGGCTTTAATATATTTGATCTTCAAATGTAAGTATCTTTCCAGCAAAAATAGGGCATAATTGTTGGTAGGAGATCTGCATGCCAATACATCAGTGTATAATGAGCAAATAGTATCCATTTGGCTCCTGAATTTTTCTAATCTGAGCTTCATTTTCTCATTCCTCTCTTCTGCCTTTCAGTATTTATCAAAGGCCTCACTTTCTGAAGTGTTCGCATCCCGAAGCTGCCTCTGTAATTCCTGGTATCTATGCTGGGGGACTGTTTCTAATTCAAGGCATTCTATGGTAAGTTGGGCCCGTGATAAATCTTTTTGCAAATTTGATATACTAAGATCATTGCTTGTCATAACATCTTGAGCCTGAATGGTCATCCGCGTATCCCTGCTGTGAAAAGAAATTCTTACTGTCTGAGTTCTTTTATTATGGGAGGTCTGAGCCTCCGTCTGAGTAGCCATGCTGGATGAGCGTACCATCTTCATTTGAATAACTAAGCCATAAGAGGGTACAACCTCTGTTTGGGTGGCTATTTCTACAAAAATTTCCTGCTGTTCCTTAGCAGGTTGAGTAAGTGTGGGCTCCGTTTGATTCCCTACAACTCTTCTTTCATCCTCTTCAGTTTGTATTGCTACGTTTATTGTTTCCAGGGTGCTGTCTAGGACTTTCTCTGCTGATAACTTCCTTATTTTTCGTTTGAGCCTCTTCATTGTTTTTTGTAGCCTTTGATATTACTTCCTGAGCTTTTTAATTGTGGCTCTATTCCTTTTAGGGGGAGCGAGTGTTTTACTAGTCGTTTCTGCTCTCAACGAGCCCAGTTGCTTGTCTTGACTCTGCTATGAAAGGACTGTGTCCCCAGAGTGATTTTCATCTTCTTGGTCTATTTCCATGTCCTCTGTTTGGTGTATGTTTTCTATATTTAAGTCTACCTGGCTGGGTTCTTCTGGAGGTATATCACCGGGTTGGTCTACCTCTTTTTGAGTGGTTTTAGCCCCTGTTTCTATTTCATGGCCTACATTTTCTGGTATGCTCCTATTGTGGCCAGAGTTTTCTTCCGATTGGGTTGTTCTAATGTTAAAGTTAAGCGAGCTTTTGGGTTGTATAAATTCATTCATATTGGCCAAAATCTGGGCCAACTCAATATCATTCAGTAAGTCTCGTGGGGGACTTGTATTTGGTGTTGAGGTGAGTTCTGTTTCATTTCTTTCCTCTTCACTAGAGTTCTTTGTTTCCTCGTCATGTCCTGACTCCGGGTCCTCTCGTCCTTCCAATTGTAAATATTTCTCGTTTTCTGGGCTAGAAAGTTCTATGGGCTGGCTGTTGCTACCCTGGGAATTTTCAGTTGTTCCCAAGCTTGTCCTTAATCTGGCAGAATGTATGCGTTTTTGTGGAATGTTTGTTGTGCGGGTAGTCCTCTTCCTTTTTGGAATACGGTTAGGAGTAAGCAAAGCTAAACCCCCTTCTATGGCAAATACTAATTCTTCCCAACTTGTCTATTGCTGGGCGATGTTGTAGCTGATTATTAGTCTAATTAAATAATGGTGACTTGCAATTGTTTCTATGTGTCGAGATTTTCTTATTCTTTCAGCAGAATCATGCGGTAAGAAATTCAAATATGCAGGTAGATTTACTGAACATTTTTGTTTCAAAAATGCTAGCAATTTAAGTTGACGTGGCCTTACCATGCCTTTTCGCCTGTCACATGTAATGAAGTTCTAAATGACTCTAGCTAATTCTCCCCACAGTTCTCTAAGGGGGGATGGTCGGACTCCTTTTCCTTTGATGGTCAGTTCTTTCCCTTCATGTTTAAAGGTTTCAATGGCATCCTGCAGCTTCAGTCATTCATTCGTCCACACGGGTCCTTCAGCTGGTAATCCAGAAACTTCTGCAATCACGGGATCAGGTACTGTGATTTGTCTGCCCCTCACCATAGACTGGTCATTCTGTAAATTCTGCAGGAATTCTATGGCAATTGTTTCATTGGGTTCCTGAAATCATGTGCAATATGCGACCCATCCGGCTCAGACTAGAATTTCTCTAGCGGCATCGGAAATAGCCAGTATCAGTGACTCCCTGTGCACTATTCATCCTCCCATATTGCCTGAATTCTACACACTGTAAGTTAGCATAGGTAACACAGCAATACACAAAGCTAACGATGGAACAACAAGTTGTTATAATCATTATATCAGATGATATTTTTCAGCATAAATACCGTTAAAGACTTGCTATTATGGATTGTCATATATTCCTGCATAATCAAATAATGGACTGACACGCATGCATAAGTACTTTGGGAGTCACCCTCACCCCCCTTTGAAATGATAGGTCGCCTTTGACCAAATGAATGAAGGAAAATCATGCTGGTGGCTATGTACAAGGATGATAGAAGAGGTAAGGTACACCTATTTATGAAAGGATCGCAAGAGATATCGAATGCTGAAATCAATGCATATATGATAATTATGAATTAGAGAGGAGATGCTTTGAGGTGATTTCGAAAGAGGGAAAAAGGACATCTGACACAAAAAGATACTTTACCGTCATCATTCCATTTAAAGCCATTATGATTGATTTTTTTAGAAAATATCCATGCATAAAGGTTCGAAATAAATTAGGAACATAACCACTGTGTAGTAAGGATACTAAATAAGGAAAGGGACTTACAATAACTATTGATGTTGGAAATATGACTTCGATACCATTAGTAGAGCTTCTGTTGCCTACAGGTATCTATAGCCTCGACAAAGTTGCTTTCTAACCCTTTGGAACCATGGTCCTTTATGTATAATAGGGGAAGAGCCCTATGATATCAGAGTGGAGACCAGTGTGCTGGCTTGGTAACTAGATGAACACATTGCCATTCACTAGGAAGGAGCAAAAGATGGGCAGGCTGGCTCATGATGAGACCCCCTATCCTCCACTTGTAACAAAATCATACAATTTGTTAGTAATAATATATCTATATATATTAAAAGGAACAACACTTCCTATTTATACATAGAGGGTGGCTCAACACTCCTTAGGAGTAGGAATGGCAGAAGAAGTCTAAACATATCAATAGAAAAAGTATGCCCTCAACCTTCTTTGATGATAATGAACAGAGAGAGTTATAGGGGTTAGGCAAGAACCATCATGGTACAAATAATCAATCAATTTTATTTATCATGGAAATGAGGATGGTGAAGTGGTATAGCTAGTTGTGTCCTTTCTTTTTCGATCAATACAAAGCAATCATGTTTATAGATGATAATATTCAATATTTGCTTGTTCCAGTAATCTTTAGATTTGTATCCTTTCATATATATTTGTACCCTTGTGTCTTCTAGAGGATCATTGGGAAAGGTGTTCTCACACAAGTATTCACCAAGTGCTATTTTCCTAAAGGAAAACATCAAAAGAAAACCTCACAAAAAGTGTTGTTCCTTATAGGGAACAACAAGAAAAAACACACAAAAGGGATGTTGTTCCTTAGAGGGAACAATAGTTGTTCCCTATAGGGAACATCAAAGAAAACACATACGAAAATTGTTGTTCATTAGGGGAAACAGCAAGACAAACTACACACTGAAATTGTTGTTCCTTAGAGGGAACAACTAGAAAGCTAAATGCGAAGGGAACAAAAAAAAAAAAAAAACAAAAAAACAAAAAAACAAAAAAAAACAAAAAACAAAAAACAAAACAAAAAAACAAAAAACAAAACAAACAAACGAACAAACAAAACAAAACAAAAACTCCAAAAATGTTGTTCCTTAGAAGGAACAGCAGCTATTCCTTAGAGGGAACAATGAAAAAAACAGTCCAAAATTGTTGTTCCTTAGAGGGAACAACAGTTGTTCCTTAGAGGGAACAACAAGATAAAACTACACTCAGAAACTGCTGTTCCTTAGAGGGAACAACGACTATTCCTTATAGGGAACATCAACTGTTCCTTAGAGGGAACAACAAAAGGGAAAAAAAATGGCATGCGAAATTTTTGTTCCTTAGAGGGAACAACAATTATTCCTTGTAGGGAACGATAGTTGTTTCTTAGAGAGAACAACAAAAGGAGAAAAAAAATAGCACACAAAATTGTTGTTCCTTAGAGGGAACAACAAACGGAGGAAAAAAAAAATTTGCACCTGAAATTACTATTCCTTAGAGGGGACGACAGGAAGAGAAAGAAAATTGCATGCAAACTTGTTGTTCCTTAGAGGGAACAACAACTATTCCTTAGAGGGAACAACAACTGTTCCTTAAAGGGGACAGCAAAAAGAAGAAAAAGATTGCACACGGAATTGTTGTTTCTAAGAGAGAACAATGGTTGTTCCTTAGAGGGAACAACAGTTGTTCCTTACAGGGAACAACAAGGAAAAAATTTTGCATGCAAAATGGTTGTTCCTTAGAGGGAACATCGGTTGTTCCTTAGAGGGAATAGCAGTAGTTCCTTAAATGGAACAATAAAAAGGAAATTCACATGAACTTTTTTTGTTCCTTAGAGGGAACAGTAGCTGTTCCTTTAGAGGAAAAAACAGTTGTTCCTTAAAGGGAACAACAAAAGGAAATTTCGCATGAGCTTTTATTGTTCCTTAGAGGGAACAACAGATGTTCCTTAGTGGGAACAGAAAAAAGAAAATTCAGACGCACTTTTTTTTTTTCCTTAGAGGGAATGGCAGTTGTTCCTTAGAGGGAACAACAACTATTCCTTAAAGGGAACAACAAAAATTTAAACGCACTTTTGTTGTTCCTTAGAGGGAACAACAAAGGAAAAATAGAAAAAAAAATAAACTTATATACAATTTATACAAGCAAATTCAATGAAACAGAAAGGAAAAGTTTATGTACAATTTCTGAAAACAATTAGATTCTTCACTGGATTGATGTTGTGGGCAGGTTGCCCTCCTCAGAAAGAATTTTCATAGTGGAATCTTCCCATAGCTGTTGGCAAAAGGACTCCCTGGTAAACGGTTTGTGATAGAGGCGTACTCAATGTCCATTCGCTTTAAAATAGTAGCCAGACCCATCAATGGTGGTTAATGTGAGGGTTCCATTGTCATGCACCTATTGTATCTCATAGGGGCCTAACCATTTGGTCTGGAGTTTTACTAGGAAATCCTAGAACCTCGAATCATATAGAAGTGCCCAATCACCTTTGTGGAATGTCTTCTTCTTGATGAGGGCATCATGCCATTTCGCTCTTTGTTGTTGGATCAATGCAGTGTGATGAAGAGTTGAAACGTGAATTTCATCCAATTCATTGATTTGATGTAGCTTGTTAATTTGTGCTTCATTCAGATCCAAGCCTACTTCTTGAGCTGTCCTTAATGTTTGAATTTCAAATTCTATTGGGAGGATAGGCTCTTTGCCAAACACTAGCTGATATGGGGAATATACCGTGGTATTTCTCCATGTCATGCGATATGCCCACAAGGCTTCTGGTAATCAGGTAACCCAGTCATGTCTATGTGATGCGACTATTTTGTGAGTATTGCCTCAACTACCTTATTGGTGCTTTACACTTGGCCATTTTCCTGCAGATGGTATGGATTTGTGATCCTATGCAAGATATGGTGATTCTTTAATTTCACAGCAATCTTATGGCCTATAAACTGTGGCCCTCCATCTGTGATTATCTCTCGGTAAGCCATATCACACAAAGAGTTGGAAAAGAAAGTGAATTACTGAGTCCTTTGTTACCCCTGGTAGTGCCTCTGCCTCCACCCATTTAGTCACATACTCTGTTGCAACTAATATATATGTCTTTTGATTAGATGATGGGTTTATTGGATCGATGAAATCTAAGGCCCATCATTAAAAAGGTTCAATGACTATCTGCAGGTCCAAGGGCATCTCATTAGACTGCCCAGGGCGTTCCATTCTTTGGCAACTGTCACATGCCTGGACAAACTTCTTGGCATCTTTAAAAATGGTCAGCCAATAATAGCCCATCTGTAAGACCTTGTGACTAGTCCTGCGGTCTACAAAATGTCCACTGCAAGGCCCATCGTGGAAATCTTTCAGGATGTCGGAGATCTCGTCTTCCCTGACGCATCTTCTAATGTGCATATTAGCTCCTGTATGAAATAAATAGCCTTTGATCCAAGAGAACTGTGTACTGTGTTGTACTATCTATTTTCTTTCATTAGGCGTCAAGTGTTTGGGTAATTTGCCCACTGTTAAGTAATTTGTGACATCCGCGTACCATGGTGTTTTCACAGTTACAGCAAAGAAATGCTCATCAGGGAACTGGTCTTCTACTTCTACCAAGTCATCTGTCTTTGGCATTCATGAAAGGAAGTCTGCTACTGGATTCTCTTTTCCTGGTTGATCTTTGATTTTTATATCGAATTCTTGAAAAAGAATCAACCATATTGTCACTCTTCCATTTGTAACAGGTTTATTAGCTAGATATTTAATAGCAGAGTGATCAGTGTACAAAACCACAGGGTATCCTGTTATATAATCTCTGAATTTATTAATAGAATAGATTACGGCTAGAAATTCTTTTTCAGTCATAGTATAGTTCAATTCAGCAGGAGATAGATTTTTACTGATATAATATATCGCATATGGCTTCTTATCTTCCTCTTGGCCGAGAACTGCTCCAATAGCCGTATTTGATGCATCAGATGAGATCTGAAGTGAAAAATCCCAATTTGGGCCCCTTAATACTAGGGCTGTTGACGCAAGCCATTTTAAATCTTCAAAAGAACTGTCACATTTATCAGTCCAAATGAAATCAATATTTCCTATTAATGCATATAAGGGTGTAGCAATTTGAGAAAAATTCTTTATGAATCTCCTATAATATCCAAAAAATCCCAAGAAACTGCGTACCTCAGTTTGTGTGGTAGGAGTAGGTATTAAAAGAATTATTTGAATTTTTGTTGGATCTACCTAGATTCCAGCTGCTGAAATATAGTGGCCCAGGATGAGGCCCTCGGTCATCATCATGTGGCATTTTTCATGGCTTAAACAGAGCCTGGTAGCAATGCATCTTTGTAGAACTTTCTCTAGCATTTGTAATGCTGGCTCGAAGTCATCTCCGTAAGGTGTAAAGTCATCCATATACACCTCGAGCCCTTCATTTATCAGATCTGAAAAAATGCTGAGTACAACCCTCTGAAATGTAGCAAGTGCATTGCATAGTCCAAAAGGTAAGACCCTGTAAGAAAATGTTCCCCATGGGCAGGTAAAGGTAGTTTTATCCTAGTCTTTAGGGGCAATTTGTATTTGGTTGTAGCCGCTGAAGCCGTCTAGGAAAGAAAATAATTTTTTTCTTGCTAATGTATCCAAAACCTGGTCAATGAATGGGAGGGGAAAATGATCTTTTTGGGTTGCCTTATTAAGCTCTCTATAGTCAACACATATACACCACTTTCCATTCTTTTTAGGCACCACTACTAATGGGGAGACCCACTTACTATCAGATATTGGGTAGATGAAATTTACATCTAGCAATTTTTGTAGTTCGTCTTTCACAATATCTTTAAGATGAGGGTTTAACCTCCATTGAGGTTGCCTAATGGGCCTGGCATCTTTCTTTGTATATATGTGGTGCATCCATAGCTAGGGATCAATCCCTTTCATGTCCAGGTAATCCCAAGCAAAGGCTTCTTTATATTTTCTCAGAAGTGAAACAAGGCTTTGTTCCTGGTCTGCAGTCAGGTTTTTATTGATATTTAAGGTTTTGCCTGGCTCAATTTCTATGGTTTTGCTATTGTAAACAGAAGTTGTTGGGATTGACTGGTCGCTAATATCTTTTAAGGGATCTTCTTTGATTTCGTTATCCAAGGCTGCTTCGATCATGTGAAATTTTGCATGGGGTACGACATCTGGTTTGTTAATATAAGTGTTAATGATGTCATCTTCTGTTTCATCCTTGAATTCAAGAGCATCTTCTATAGTTAGTGGTGATCTAATGTTTTCAGTTATATATGATACAGGTTGCTTTCTTGTTTTTATTATTGTTAGACTTGGCTGAGCTAGAGGATATAAGGCTAGATTCTTTACATCTCTTCCTCTTGTTATGGTCATGTTGCCTGTCCGACAGCTTATGTAAGCATCTGCGGTCACTAGCCAAGGTCTTCGTAGAGTAAGGGGATGTCCGTCTAATCGGTTTCTAGGATTGACGACCAGAAAATATGTTGGGTATTCCCACGAATCTACAGACACCATTACATCTTGTAATGTCCCCTCTGGTTTGACAACTGATCGGTCCGCGAGTTCTAAGAGGGTCATCGTTGGGTCCAAGGATGTAATGCAAAGCTTTTGACAGGTTGTTATTGTGAGAATACTGATTGCTACTCCTAGATCAACTAATTGATCTGATATTCACCCTATGAGTGACATCAGTTGAAGATTCATTGTTTAAAGGTATTACAGACTCATGTGATGATGTGTGTTCTGTGTTATTGAAGCAACAGATTGATCAGATTGCCAATACATAGACAATAAAATGGAAAGACAACAAAGAAATACAGTAAGCAACCACAAAGACATAAGAAATTAATAAGGAGTTCACCCTATCCTCTAGGGCTACATCTCTAGTTCAGCTTTCAGTGGTGGCCTTGTTTTATTGTGTCTTTAAGTAGAGAATTACAATGCAGGGACTCAAAGTGAGTTCTCCTGAAGCAGATTTGCTTGGCAGGGTGGTTATTGGATTCCCCAAGCCACTGGAGTGCACAGACTCTTCTTCTTCTGCCAGCTCTGTGACCTTCTGGTCTACAGTGGAAAGAGCCAAATGTGGTGCCCAGTCCAGACAGATTCCTCTATGGGATGGCTTGAATCTCTCAAGCTCTCTGGTGCTCGATGCTGCCGCTGGTCAGCTCGGCCCTTTGTCTCTTCTGCTTTGCTTTACTGCCTTCTTCTCTGGTTTCTGCCTCTCAATGTTCAGTCCTCCTCTCTGGTTTCACTAATTGACTGACTTCACTCAACTGTCATCTGTGGATTCTGTCTCTGCTCATGGCTTTTAGCCATTCGTTCCAATGCCTGTTCGGTTCCTCTTCCACCTCTCTCGATTCACCTTCTGCAGCTACGCTTGGAGTTCCCTGTTCGACATCACCAACGCTCAGGAAGTGGCCACATGTTGTCCTCTAAATGGCGCCAGCCTGCTTCGTCGATTCATTTCTTTAGTTACGTCATCAATGAAGTCTTTCCTCCACCATGGCAGTCAAATGGACTCCAAATCCTTCTAAATCACGGCTCATTCCTTCGTCAATTCTGCTTCCCCCATCGGGCACGATCTCAGCCGTCTGATCTGGGTCCCCCAGATCCAACGTTATACACACATTTCATGTGATTGACTTGCTCGACCGTTAGCACGCGATCAACAGTGGTTTTCTCTCACCTCTGCTTTCCACGCATCGATCGATGTATGGAATCACTCCGCTCTCATCCAAAACCTCTTACTGTTTGAGGGCGCCCCGATCAATACTACTGGTTTACAGAGCAAGGGTCCTGCCTTTGTACATTTAGCGCTTTTTCCTTTCTGCCCGTGGTTCTCCAGCTCCCCCATGCGTCCAAGTGCTCGAGCTTCCTCCTTCACGGCCCTGTTCACCGAGCAATGTGTGATTAGCACTAATCACACATCAAATTCCACCTCCTTTTCCTGATTCGGGGCTCCCAGGGGCTAATCTAGCCTCCTGTGTAGTCTCCATGGGCCTCGGTCAGCACGCTTTGACCGAGGTCCTCATCATTCCACGCTGGTTACCATTGCCACTAGTTCAAGGGTGTTTTTGATTGCTTGTTTTGGAATTCTTTAGAGATTTGTCCTGACCTGATATAGTCACGGTTCTTGATAGTTCTTTATGCATCCAATTCAGATCATAGCCTCCCCACTGAAAAAGCTTTTGGACCACCAAAAGTTGGTTTTTAAGAATCGACTAAGTGAGGGTATTGCTTTCTCACTTGTTCAATCTCAATCCACTTTGTGCTGCTTGGCTCTTCAGGGTCCTCAATCATTGAAGGTTCAAACAATCTCAAGCAATCTGAATTTACGACTGAGTAGATGTGCATGTAAGCTGGTAAATCGAGCCGAAAAGCATTTTACCCAATCTTCTCAAGTATCCTAAAAGGTCCATACCTCATAGGCTTTAGCTTTTTACCTTCACCTTGCATCTTGTCCTTGCTGATATACAACCAGACTTGGTCTCCAACTTGAAAAATATGCTCCATCTGATGCTTGTCATGCCTAGCCATGTACTTGGCCTGGCTCTTTTCCAGTTGTTCCTGTACTTCCTAGTGGATCTCCTGGATCTGTTCAATGAACCTAGTTGCCTTGTCCACATCACTGTGTCCATCAACCATGGTATCTTTACCAAAGACAAAATCCAAAGGAGACCTTGGTGTGAAACCAAAACAAGTCTCAAAAGGAGATCTCTATATAGAAGAATGCTTGGCTCTATTGTAAGCATGCTGCACATAACACAAGTGTTCATCCCAAAGTTTAGGATGTTTGCTGCAATATCCTCTCAGTAACTAGATCACTGTCCTGTTTACTACTTCTGTCTAGCCATCTGTTTGTGGATGAAAAGTTGTGCTTTTCTTCAGTTTGGTGTCCATCAGTTCCCACAGACTAGACCAAAACTTCCCCAAAAATCGGGTGTCTCGATTAGATACAATGGAAGTGGGTAATCCAAAATGAACCCATACATGTTCAAAGAACAATTTTGCAGTCTGTTCAGCTGTAATCTGTTTAATACAAGGTATCAAAATACACATTTTGCTGAACCCATCAACAACAACATATAGATAATCATGACCTTTCCTAGATTTAGGTAGTCCTCCGACAAAATCCATGGAAACACTTTCCCAAGGGTGAGAAGGAACTGGCAATGGAGTGTACAAGCCTAATTTTCTATTGTTGGGCTTGCTTTTAGCACACATGGCACACCCTCTTACATATCTAGAAACTGTCTCATTCATTTTCAGCCAATAGCAGAATATTTGCAGCTGTGCAACTGTTTTACTTACCCCAAAGTGACATGATATCAGAGAAGTGTGTGCTTCCCTAATTATCTTTGTCCTCTAAATTTGTGGAATGCAGAGTTTTCCACAATGATATAAGAGTTGGTATTTTTTATGGCAGTCCAATTCTTCTACTCTTTTGCCTTGACTCAAAGTTGCATATACATCTTTAAAGTCCAAATCCTGAGCATATTGTTCTATGTAGCTTTCATGTAGCACAGAATTATGCTTAAGTATGGTAGATGCATTTATAATGGGTCTAGATAACATGTCTGCAACCTTGTTATGTATGCCCTTTTTATATCTAATGACTAAATGAAACTGTTGTAGAAAACCCATCCATCTATAATGTCTTGATTGCTGCAACTTAGTTTGGGAGTGTAGATATTGAAGTGGCTGATGATCAGTATGTTTAACTGTCTCTTTGCCCATTAAGTAATGTTTCCACTTTTTCACACTCTGAACTAATGCATACAATTCTTTATCATATGTAATATAGTTAATTACTGCAGTATTAAAAGTCTCAAAATGATAACATATGGGTTTACCGTGCTGTGTCAACACTGCTCCCATGGCATAGTCACTGGCATCATTTTGGATCTCAAATGGTCTTTGTATATCTTCCAATGCTAGTACAGGTGCTGTACTAATTTTCTCTTTCAAGGTGTCGAAGGCTTTCTGATGTTTGCCTCCCCACTGAAACACCTTTTTCAATCCTGTTAAAGCATGTAAGGGAGTTGCAATGGAGGAGAAGTTAGAAATGAACTTCCTCCAATATTGTGCTGCTCTTAAGAAGCTTCTTACTTCTGTAGCAGACCTGGGTTTAGGCCAGTTCACAATGACTGCCACTTTAGAGGGATATATTTTCAATTCACCTCCCCCTACTATATTACCCAAGTAGTTTAGAGATGTTTTGCCAAATTCACATTTCGAGAGTTTAACATAAGGTTTTTATCTTTTCAGAACATCTAATGTCTGCTTAACATGCTTTAAATGTTCTTCCCACGTTTTACTAAAAATTAGAATGTCATCCAGATACACAATAACAAAATCATCAAGAAAAGGTCTGAGTACATCATTCATTAATCTCATGAAAGTAGCAGGAGCATTAGTTAAGCCAAAAGGCATAACCAGCCATTCATACAATCCCTGATTTTTTTTGAAAGCAATATTCCATGCATCTTGCTCTGCAACTCTGACCTGATGGTATCCACTGTGCAAATCCATCTTGGTGAAATAAACAGCTTCTTTCAATTGATCTAAAGGATCATCTATGCGAGGAAGGGGATAACAATTTTTTATGGTTATCTTATTCAGTGCTCGATAATCAATGCACATTCTCCACGAGCCATCTTTCTTTCTCACCAAAACGATTGGTGACCCACATGGTGATGTGCTAGGTCTGATGAACCCTTTCTCGAGCAACTCCTACACCTGCTTCTTGATTTCAGTATTCTCTAAAGTAGACAACCTATACATCCCAATGTTAGGAAATGGAACATCTTGTTGCAAAATAATATCATGTACTATTCCCTTTTTGGGTGGCATACCTTTAGGTTCTTGAAACAAGACATCATACTCTGAAACAACCTTTTCTATATCAGCTTGTTGTTCAGCATTACAGCCCTCAAATAAATTGGTTTTATCAGGTTTCTTTTCCTTTACAACCATCAGTAAGAATTGTTTGCATGAATTTATCATTATTTTCATCTGTCCTGTGTTTATGAGAGTGAAATTATTCTTGAGCTTATGATCTCTTACAAAGTATTCGATTCCATCTTTAACAAGTAGATACTTTTTCTCAGCTCTATAGAAAATAGCCTTTCTATCATACAAGTAAGGACTTCCTAAAACAATTCCCCATATATCCAAAGGAATTATGTCTAACTCAACCTCATCTACAAATGCTGACCCAAAAGAAAACTTGAGTTTGCACAGTATAGTCACTTGTAGTTGTGCTTTATCATTCAACCATCCTAATGGGTATGGTTTCTTGTGAGGTGTAGTTGCTAAAACCAATTTCTTTACAATTGCTTCAGAAATTAGATTTACTTGTGAGCCACTATCAAACAATGTATCAATCTTTTGATTTTTGGAAATAACTCGAATATGGAAAAGCTCATGTCCTTTTCTCTCATTTTCTTCATCAATAACAGATTGAGCAGAATTACTAATAGATGCTTCAGAATTCTTACCTTTTATACCTGTGGCTGCTATAGTTGTTTCATCTCCTGAGTCTGACCCCAAATCTTTCTGATAGCTACAACAGTCTTCTTCTTCTTGCCCTCGGACTTCTTAGGTCTCAGCTCTAGATGCAAAATCCAACAATGCTCATCATCATGCCCCTCCTTTTTACAGTGAGTGCATGAAGCTTTGGCTTTTTGTGAAGTGTTAGCCTTCCTTGCCTTCCACTTTTGCTTTCTTTTCTCCTTGCTCTTGCTTACACTGGGTTGGGATGGTCCCCCAACTTCTGGATTTCCATTCTTTCCTCTAGCTTCTAGATGAGTAGCTTGTACAGATACCTCATTTATACTAGTGGGATTAAACATGAGGATGGTATGCCTCATGTAGCTGTGTAGACCACCAATGTACTTCAAAAGAGTCTCTAGTGAGTCTAGTGAGATACCCAACATCAATGCTCTCTTCCTGAATTCTTGACTATACCCTTGCACACTTTGCCCTTTCAACTGTCAAAGTTTTCCAACTCATCATGCCTTGTTGCATGTAGGCCAATGGATAGAACTGCTTTTTGATTGCAACAACAAATTCACTCCAAACAGAGATGGTCTTACCATGTCTTTTCATATCAGCTTGGGTTCTGCCTTCCCACCAAACCAAGGCAATGCCTACTAGGCGTAGGCTTGCCAGCTAAATCTTACTCTTGTCTGAGTCTATGTTATATACCCTGCAATACACATCAATTTGTCTAATCCAATTGTTCAACTTTTCAACATTTAACTCTCCATCATATATAGGCAAATCAAATTTAACATCTAGCTTAATCGAAGATGCTTTCTTATTATGCACAGGGCTATTAGGAGGTGTGCGAAAGCTTTCCTCTTTCCCCTTTCCTTTGGAGTGGTCATGTAAGTGAGACTCATCTTCTTCTTTATCTTGTTTAGAGGCTGATGAATCCTCCACCTTATGCTTTCTAAAGTCTCTATACATTTCTTCAACCATAGACTTTATAGCTAGGAAACTCTCTATGAATTGAGGGTCTAGCCCTACAGAACCTTCCTCTAACATTGTCTTTCGAGAATAAACTCTCCCAATTTTAGGATTAGTTTCCCCCAACTCTCCTTCTCTTAATTTGAGCTTTGATCTAGTGAGAATTCATAGCTAAACCAACACAAGCTTGTCTAACCTTACAGCCTAAAGCTCTGATACCAATTGATCTAATATTCATCTTATGAGTGACATCAATTGAAGATTTATTGTTTAAAGGTATTA
The DNA here is from genome assembly GCA_031772625.1 of Pinus tabuliformis. Lineage (NCBI taxonomy): Eukaryota > Viridiplantae > Streptophyta > Pinopsida > Pinales > Pinaceae > Pinus > Pinus tabuliformis. Next base: position 698,100,290 of record CM062816.1, on the reverse strand, counting down.
CAGAATCATGTGTTGGTGTGTGTTCTGTGTTATTGAAGCAACAGATCGATCAGATTGCCAATACAAAGACAATAAAATGGAAAGACAACAGAGAAATACAGTAAGAAACCACAAAGACATAAGAAATTAATAAGGAGTTCACCCTATTCTCTAGGGCTACATCTTCGGTCCAACTTTCAGTGGTGGCCTTGTTTTATTGTGTCTTTAAGTAGAGAATTACAATGTAGGAACTCAAAGTGAGTTCTCTTGAAGTAGATTTTCTTGGCGGGGTGGTTCTTGGATTCCCCAAGCCACTGGAGTGCACAGACTCTTCTTCTTCTACCAACTTTGTGACCTTCTCGTCTACAGTGGAAAGAGCCAAATTTGGTGCTCAGTCCGGATAGATTCCTATATGGGATGGCTTGAATCTCAAGCTCTTTGGTGCTCGATGCTGCCGCTGGTCAGCTCGGCCCTCTATCTCTTATGCTTTGCTTTACTGCCTTCTTCTCTAGTTTCTACCTCTCAGTGTTCAGTCCTCCTCTCTGGGTTCACTGAGTGACTGACTTCGCTTGACTATCATCTATGGATTCTTTCTCTGCTCATGGCTTTTAGCCATTCGTTCCAATGCATGTTTGGTTCCTCTTTCACCTCTGTCGATTCACCTTCTGCAGCTGCGCTTGGAGTTCCATGTTTGGCATCATCATCAGCACTCAGGGAGTGGCCACATGTCCTCCTCTAAATGGTGCCAACTTGCTTCGTCAGTTCGTTTCTTCAGTTACATCGTGGATGAAGTCTTTCATCCACCGTGGTTTTCAAATAGACTCCAAATCCTTCTAAATCGTGGCTCATTCCTTCGTCGATTCTGCTTCCCCCATCAGGCGCGATCTCAGCCGTCCGATCTGGGTCCCCCAGATCCAATGTTATACGCACGTTTCACACGGTTGACTTGCTTGACCGATAGCGCGCGATCAACAACGGTTTTCTCTCACCTCCGCTTGCCACACGTCGATCGATGTATGGAATCGCTCCGCTCTCGTCCAAAACCTCTTACCATTTGAGGGCGCCCCGATCAATACCGTTGGTTTCCAGAGCTCGAATCCCGCCTTTGTATGTTCAGTGCTTTTTTCTTTCCGCCTGCGGTTCTTCGGCTCCCCCATGCGTCCGAGTGCTCTGGCTTCCTTCTTCATGGCCCCGTTCGCCTAGCGATGCGCTAATCATGAATCAAATTCCACCTCCTTTTCCCGATCCGGGGCTCCTAGGGGCTAATTTGGCCTCCTGCGCAGTCTCCATGGGCCTCGGTCAGAGCGCTTTGACCAAGGTCCTCATCGTTCCACCTGGCCACCATTGCCACTGGTTCAGGAGTGTTTTTGATCGCTTGTTTTGGAATTCTTTAGAGATTTGTCCTGACCTGATACAGTCATAGTTCTTGATAGTTCTTTATGGATCCAATTTGGATCACTAATGCATTAGAAAAGGAGCACTCGTTTATTTGTACCGTGATTATAGGATTTCCTGGGTCCTCATATTTTACTGGTGTTTCTCTACCAGACAATAAATCAGACAGAGTACCGACTACATGGACAGTTGGAGTTGTTTTTATTTTCCTCTTTGGATTTTTCATACACAATTCCTTAGTAGTTTTTGCATAAATTGGAATTCCCTGAATAGCCTGGAGGAGAGGTATTTTTACACACAAATTTTTCAATCTCCTAGAAGATCAAACTCTGGATATTCAATTGAGCGGGGTATAATTAGTCTCTCTAGGAATGGTGGAGAGGAGGTGATAGTTTGATTGTGAGTTTTTTGTTTAACCGGGTTCTCTACTTGTGGTTGTTGTTTTATAGGTAACGAATCTTCAATTTGTTTACCTTTATCCCCCACTGACTCTATTATCCTCCCATACCTTAATATCAGCTCATTACACTCCCTTAGCCGAGTTCCTGGCTTAGGTCCTTCTATAATTTGCACAGATTGGATTGGTCTATTGTTCGGGTTTGGGTTGGGCTGGGCTGAAAGCTGTGGTTGAAGGTTGGTCTGAGGGTTCTGTTGCAATGTGTAGGGTGATGGAAGTGTAGGCTGAGGTAGGGGGATTGTTCCTGTTGGTTGATTTGTAGGTCGTTGCCAGCTTGACTGCAAACTCTGGTTTTGTGACGTGGAGGGTGGCCATTGGGATGGATATGTGGAGGGTGGCCAAAATGGTGGGAAATAAGGGAAATTCAGCCAACTATTATTTTGGTTTGATTGGTTGGTCCAAGGTGGCATAGAGAATGGTTGTTGTGACCAATTGGAAAAAGGTGGTTGATTTTGCCACATAGCTCCTTAGTATTGTTGAGCATTATATTGTGAGGGCTGAAAAGAAGAAGATGGCTCAGTCGACGTACCTGTTTGTCGAGGTTGCCATTGGCGACGCTAATTTAGCAGGTAGACTGGTTCTGTTTCTTCTTCTGCCTCTTTATAGAATGCTTTCAATCCTAGTAGTGATGGGAAGATTTCTGTAGCATGATATTTCGTACATATGGCACAGGTTTGTACCATATCTAGTGGACACTCTTTGTGACTATGCTTCTTCCTGCATCTCGGGCAAAATATCACCAGGTTCTATTTTGCTTCAGCCTGTTTTTTCTTTGCTTGCATGATGTCTAATTGCATGGTCAAAGTTCCCAAGATATCTGTTTTAAAATCCTCTAGCAAATTGCCGATTTTTGTACGAGTGCTAGTTCGGCTAGAGATTTTTCTATCCCTGGTGGGCATGTCGTGTGCTGCTGGTTTCAATCTCGTACTACCTCTTGAGCACCTAATACAAAATTTAATAATATCAGCATAATCTTCTTGATATATGTCACCTTTACCCATAATATTTAATGTCTCTATCCATTATTCTTTCATCCCTTTAATTAGTGTAGTTTTCAACACATTATTAGGCAAAGTCAGATTAACATAAGGGGATCTTTGAAGGTTATATTGGAAGTGCTCTACATACTCTTCCAATGTTTCACTGGATCTTGCTACCATTTGAAATATTTCTTTCTTCAATTCCCTAGATCTGCAATAGTCCTGATATTTTTTTAGGAAAGCATTTTTCATTTGATCCCAATCATTTATTGTTCCCCCACCTAACCCCATAAAACAATGCAAGGCTGCACCTTTTAATGTAGAGGGAAACAACTTTAGTTTTTGGGGGTTAGTGGTATAATCATAACCTCGAAATAATACATAAAATTCAAATAGAAATGCATCTGGGTCCTCTGATGTAAGTCCATGAAAGGTGGGAATATTTTGTAAAAGGATGGCTTTCATGGGTGCATTGATAGTTGTGCCAATGATGGGATACTACAATGTGGAAGTTTGGGGTGCTTGTAGATTGTTGGCCATTTGGTCAAATATATGCCAATATCCTTCTGGGATTTCTGGGGGTGGAGAGCTACTCCTAGGGTGTCCCAAAGGGGTAGAAATAATCTTAACAACACTCCCTCTATCTGGGATACTGGGTGTTCCTTGCTCAATTACTACTTGAGGGGATCTTAGTTCTTCCCTTGTTTCTCCTCCTCCTTCATAAATATTACAAGAATTCCCTTCGTTAGGAAATTGGGAGTGAATTCTCAATTTCTTGAAAACTCTGCTTAGTACCTACAGTTTTGATGTGGACCTTAGCGTAGGCTGCAGATGGTGAGCCTGTGGCCCGAAGGGAGACAGTAGGTTGTCTGGAAGCAACGTTTCAAGGACCTACTGATGGCTGAGATTCAGCTTTCTTTAAGATATCGTCTATGAAAGTCGATCGTCCAAGGGTCACCGGCCCCTTAGATTTTTCAGGTTTGGGTAGTGGATTTGGATTGATTTCTGGTCTTTTCTTCTTAGTCATTCACACAAACAATTCAAATGTTTATCTCTACCCTAGTCTTCTAACAACTCTGTTGGAAAGTGGGCGGGGGAGCAAGTATTTTACGTGCTTCGTACGCAGGTTCTTACCTTCTGTTTTTAATACCCAGTTCTCTCTCAACAGGTAATTATCAGATATACATCACTCTTTATAAATGGCTACACTCTCCCCGACAACGACGCCAAAATGTTGACTGATAAAAGGTGCCTTTTAAACTCCTAATTATCTTCACATTAATTATCAATCCGGGCAAGTCTTTCTATTTCAAGAGTGTACACAGTATGTGGCTTCTATTTAATTCAAAGAGTAATGTTTCATAAATTACAGTATAGATCTTTTTAATACAAGAATAAACGGATGCAGCAAGTAAATTCTAATTGCAATTGAAAGGAAACCCAATCCTTTAATGAAATCAAATCCTATAGTAATCTAAGTAACAACAATACCAGTTAAGAGTGCAGTAATGGTAACTCCTCATAGAAACTGATTGAAATTAAATCAAACACATTCGACTGTAAAACAACGATGATACCAATATGAGAGTTCTAATAGCAATAGTTAACACTCATTACAATTTATTACACTGAGTATGATATTTATCTAGGAAACTCAATCCAAAATGAAAGGAAACTAATCAAGCAACAATTCAGTAATTCAAATATAAGACAGAGCTATTCTGTCAACGCAATGAAATAATGAACAGCAAAGAGATAAAATAACAGAAAGCAATAATATTATCACAGTATCACACTTGCAGTAATTTAAAATATATAACATAGATGAAGCAGTGAATTCCACCCGAAGCCAGGCCCTTAGCTATCAGCGTACACTGCTTGTTACTTTAGATAATGAAAAGGAACATCAACTCTTCTTATTTATTAATCATCAAACTATAAAAGCGTTACAATGTATTTGCGTTCTTCACTACAACAGAAGTCTATAATTGAGAATTACAATAATAATAACAACAACCTTCCCCCTTCTGCTTACAATCATTGCATTTTATAATGAGAAAGGGGTAAAAAGATTAAATGGTAAAAGCGATCCCTCGGGATCTCTTGATCCCGAGGGATTCGCACAATTTCCTATCTTCAGACATCCTTTCCCTTCTTGTGCTAATCCTTTTGATTTGTTTTGGCCTTATCTGTAACTGCCGCGCTCCTTCTTTAGCTTGCTGCATTTCCGTTGTTTCCTTAGTTAGGGAACAACAATTGTCTCTTTTTGTATTTTCCTGCAAAAAGAAAGATAATAATTAGCTAAGTTGTTACTGTAGATAATTCCTTCGTTCTTACCCTAATTCTGTGATAAATTGTCATATTCGGATATAGAAGGGATAGAAATAAAGGAAAAGGATGATGAGATAAATAGCATATGCATACCTTTTCCATGACTCACTCGTGCTTGGTACACTAGGATTGATAGCTATTTCACATGGTTGGGCTTCACCAAAAGTGAAGCAGATGAAAACATTGGGGAATTTTGAGGTCTAAAATGGGCCTCCTAAGAAAAATGTACAACCAAAATAAACTTTATGAGAACCAATAGGATTCAACATGATGATTTAAACCATGGGGGATGATTCACTATTTTTGGAGTAAAAAAGTAAAAAGATTAAAAAATAAGAAAATAAGAAAACTATTTTTTCAACTCGTATTTTTAACTTGTCTCCCTAAGGTTTTACTCAAATTTCAAGCTGGAGTTCTCGTTGGATGTAAAATTTAATCCCTCATCCAAGGAGTACTCATGTTCCATACATTTGATGGACCCTGCTATAGTGAAAATGAGAAATACATGAAAAAATGTGATTGCGATAACGTTTTTCATGTATTTTTGTTTTTTTGTGTATTAGGGTCCATCGAAAGTATGCAACATGGGTACTCCTTGGATGAGGAATCAAATTATGCATCCAACAAGTGTTTCCACTCTAAATTTGAGTAAACCCATAAGGAGACAAGTTGAAAATACGAGTTGAAAATTTATTTTTTTCCTCTAAAATTTGATGATGTAATCTAATCTTATTTTATGATTTCCACTATTATTTTATAAATTCCTTAGGAGGCCCATTTTAGACCTTAAAATTCCCTATTTCCTTTACCATATTGTGGTTGAAGGTAAATTGTTGATTATTGTTTAATATGTCAACAATTTGATTCTGAAAGGTGATGAGAAGTTTATCATGTTTTGCAAAGAGGATATTGCAAGAGAGTTTGAGATAAAGGACTTGGGGCTTATGCATTACTTTCTTGGTATGTTAGTATGGCAAGGAGATGAGGAATTGTTTGTCTCTCAAGGAAAGTATGCCAATGAGATACTGAAGAAGTTCCACATGGAGAGCAGCAAACCCATGGAGACTCCTCTAATTGGTAACTGGAGGAAGGAGAATGCTACTTCAGGTGAAGTAGTGGAGGATATTATTTATAGACGGCTTGTGGGTTCACTTATTTATTTGGAAAACATGTGATTAGACATATTTTATGTAGTTAACCAGCTTAGTCAAGCCATGGTTAAGCCAACCAAACTGTATTGGAAGGCAACTAAACATGTGTTGAGATACCTCAGAGGCACCACTTAGTTTCTCCTATGGTACAGAAAAACAGAGGGAATGAAGCTTCAAGGCTTCACAAATGCAGATTGGGCAGGGATTCCATTCGATAAGAAGAGCGCATCAGGGGGAATCTTTAGTATTGGGTCAACAATAGTTTCTTAGTACAACAGGAAACACAGATCTATTGCACTTAGTTCAACAGAGGCAGAGTACATGGTTGCTAGGTAAGAAAATTGTGAGGATATCAGGATGAGGAAGATTATTGTTGGCTCAGTAAATTCGAGTTGGAAGTTTATCTAGTGTCATGTAGAGTGATCCCTAAATTTTCGGGGCCCAGGTTGAGTTATTATTGAGTTGTAATTATTTAATTTAGTTTAACTGAGTTAAATTAAGTTAAACTAGTTCTAACTGTTGGAGGAACTAGTGAGTGGTCAAGTGAATTAAATTGGATTTAACTCACATGCAGTGGTCAATTAGAACAGATAAATCACTCAAAATATCTCATGCATGTCAGTTCAGATGAAGACCCAGTTGAGATTAGAATCTAGGGATAGTGTACTATCAGTTGTAAATTCGTCTAAATTAAATAGGTGATGCATGCAATCAGTAGAAGGCCTCTGGATGGATTTCACAGTTATGAGTGAGGATTTTCCCAATTAAATATGAGCTAATTTCGTTGGAAACAACGCAAGTAAGTAGGAGCTTGGAAAGCAGAAAATTTGGCTAAGTATTGGCTTGATCTGGTTTGTGAAGCAATGAGTGAGTTTGTACTTGTGCAGAGATTGTTCGGGTTGAACAAGCATTGTATTTTATTCTCATATCTTCTAGTTAATGTAATATACAAATAGAGGGGTTTTTAGCTGAGGCTTTCCTAAGAAAATTATTGTGTTATGTGCGATTGAAATTCTTCATTTTCTGCTTCACGATTTCATAGATTAATTTTTGTTTTAGCTGATGAGTAGAGTAGATTCATGTCTTTTGTTTTAGCATATCACATAAGCAGTTTGAATCTACAGTAAAAATATACAGAATGATAACAACCAACTAAAGATCACGAGTCACAAAGTTTTGCTTATTCTCATTCAACTTCCTTGACTTATAGCATACCACATGTCCTTCATGCATCAAGACCCCACCAATTTCTTCCTTACATGCATTTGTACAAACCACAAAATCCTTTTCAGGATATGCAATCTTCAAGGCTGAAGCATTTGTAAGAAAATACTTCAACTTCTCAAACTAGTTGTACACACCTCAATTCATTCAAACTTCTTCCCTTTCCTTTGCAAATATTTAATAGGATAGCCAATCCTTGAGAAGTTCCTAATGAACCTCTTGTAATAACCTGTTAGTCCCATAATTGATTTGACATCATCCACGTTCCTAGGAGTTGGCCACTCCATGAGAGCTTTAAACTTTTCTGAGTCCACTTATATCCCCTCCTTGGAAATAACATGTCCCAAGTAGTGAATCTGATATTGAAAGAAACTGGACTTGTTGAGCTTGCCATACAACTGATGCTCTCAAAATAATCTCAAAATTGTTGCCAAGTGATTTTCATGCTCTTCCTCATTCTTGAAGTATATCAATATATCATCAATAAACACTATCAAAAACTTGTCAAGGTAAGGGTGCAACACATTTTTCATCAAGCACATGAATGTGGTTGGAGCATTGGTAAGACCAAAAGGAACCACCACAAACTCATAATGTTTATACCTCGCATAGAATGCAATCTCGTAGATGTCTTCTTATATTATGTGCACATGATGATATCCTAATCTCATATCAATCTTTGAAAAACTGCTTCTTCCTTCAATTGATCAAAAAAATCATTAATCAACAACAATGGATACTTGTTCTTGATAGTTACTTTATTCAACTACTTGTAATCAATGCATAATCTAAGAGTATCATCCTTCTTATTTACAAACAATATTGGTGCACCCAAAAGTGACACACTTGGCCATATGTATCTCTTATCAAGCATTTCCTTAAACTACAACTTCAATTCCCCCAACTCCAGAGTGGTCATTCTATAAGGTGCCTTAAATCTTGGTGTTTCTCCTAGAATCAACTCAATAGAAAATTCCACCTCTCTATGAGGAGGAAAATCTGAAATACCTATAGGAAACACACCCTAAAATTGCCAAAAAACAGGATACCTCTTTAGGACTTCATCATCCTCAACATCCTCCCGTTTGTCACTAGAAATATGAAATCCAAACAATACACATCCTTTCCTACAACTGTGATTTTCCTGCATAGCTATAAGCATTCTCACTTGTGTAGGCTTCCTCTTTCCCTGTAAGATTCTCCTTTCTCCATCATCATTCAAGCACTAAATAACCTTATCATAGCAATCCAACTTGGTCCTATGAATGAACAACCAATACATGCCCAAAAACATATTATATGAACCCAAAGGAAGCACATTTATATGTTTTGATGCAGGCATACCATTCATCTCAAATGCAAAAGATCTCACCCAATTATTAACTCTTCTCTTGGTCCCTGTAGCCAATTACACCAACCAAGATTTTGTATGCACTTATTTATTCAAGCAACACTTATCCACCAGGTTAGGAGTGATATAACTGTAATTCTATCAAGGATCAATCAAAATGGAAACAACTTGATCATGAAGCTTACCTTCCATCTCAATAATGGGTGCCTGATGATTAGCCTACTTATTATCCACAACTACATAAATTCGAGGAATACACTGCCCAACATTTCCAACTGTTTGTGCCTCCTAAGAACTCTAAATTTGAGGTCTTCCACCCTGGCGAAATGGGCACTCACTTCAATGATGCTCTCCACCACAAGTCCAACACCTCAAAGGCTTCCTAGCATCACCTTTATTCTACTCCTTGGGATGAAATCAATGTCCTCTATCATCTACATTTAACTTCTTATAAGATGTTATGTCCTCCTTATCACCTGTTGTTGGGTGTGGACCCTGATTATTTTCTGTATTCAAAGGTATCACCGCATTGGACCCCAGTTCGTAATGGGGCGGCAACGTCCCACGTAAAATATTCACTGCAAGGGGGGTCCAGGGCCCCCGAAGCTAAAAATAGATGTAAAATTGCGTTGTAAAATGTTGTAATTTCGTAGTCAATCTGGGTTGTTCATTAGGCGGAGATCTGACGGTAGAAGTTATGTTTAATTTAGGGTTTTTTTTCCCTAGAAGGCAACCCCTCACAATATATGAGGGAATTGTATTGCTTCTATGTAGATCTGTATTTTGACTGAGGAAGAGAGAGGAGATTGAGAGCGAAGAGGGAATTACATCGGATCTATTGTAGGTTGTATCTCTTGAGTTTGCTGGATAATATAAAAGGAAGGACTGGCTGGTTCTCAGTGAATGTAGCCCAAACTAGGTGAACCACGTATATCTGTGTCTCTCTTGTTTTATGCATTTTTGTGTTTATATTTCTGCAATATTTTATGTGTTCCATTGCTCTGTAATATATAATTGTCTAACAACTAGTATTGGAGCCGAAGGTCTATTTGGCTAATAAACTCGCAGGAGAGAAGGGTTCCTAGTTCGAGGGGGAGCAATGGTGGAAGATAGTAGGTTTAGGGTTGAAAAGTTTAACGACCAAAACTACTAGTTGTGGAAGATACAAATGGAATATTATCTGTATCAAAGAGATATGTACCAACCATTGAGTGGAAAGGCAAAGAAGCTGACGAGTATGACGGACACATAATGGGATATTCTCGACAGAAAGACACTTGGAACAATATGGTTTTGCCTAGTGGCGTCAGTAGCATTTAATATTTCAAATGAAATGACAACAAAGGGTTTAATGTCGACATTGGCCAAACTATATGAAAAACCCTTGGCCTCAAATAAGGTATTTCTTATGAAGCGTTTATTTAATATAAAAATTTCAGAAGGTGGATCTATTGCTGATCATTTAAATGAATTTAATATAGTTACCAGTCAGTTAAGTTCTGTCGGGGTAACTTTTGATGATGAAGTTAGGGCTCTGTTATTTTTGTGCTCATTGCTAGAAAGTTGGAATGGTTTAGTTATGGTCATTAATAACTCTGTCTCTGGATCTAGTACTTTAAAGTTTGATGATGTTGTCAGTGCAATCCTTAGTGAGGAAATGCGACGGGAAATCTCCGGTGAGACATCAGGTAATGCTTTGAATGCAGAGACTAGGGGAAGAAAACTGGAAAGAGGAAAGAGCCCTGGACATCACAGTAAGTCAAGAAAAGGCATATCCAAGTCCAGATTGGGGATAGTGTGCTAGAAATGTGGGAAGAAAGGACACCTAAAGAAAGACTGCAAATCTGGGAAGGGAAAAGAATGAGACGTGCAACAAAAAAATAATCATGAAGCGAATGTAACAGGTGATGTGTTGCAAGATGCTTTGATTCTTTCTTTAGAAAATATTATTGATGCCTGGGTGGTAAATTCAGGGGCCTCATCCCATGCCACACCTGATAGGAAACATATTCATGATTATGTTCAAGGAGATTTTGGACAGGTTCGATTGGGTGATGATAAACCCTGTAAAATCATTGGAATGGGTACAGTTTTCATAAAACAACAGAATGGAAATTAATGACTATTGAAGGAGGTAAGGCATGTTCTAGATCTAAAATAAAATTTTATTTCAACAGGGCAGTTGGGAGGTGAAGGCTGTGTGTCTACTTTTACAGATAAAACCTGGAAGGCCACTAAAGGATCCCTGGTAATAACGAAAGGAGAAAAGGTTGGTACATTGTATTTATGCAATGGTATTTCTAATTCTATTAATGATTTAACCTCTACAGGAGAAGATATGACATTGTGGCATCATAGGCTAGGTCACATGAGTGAGAAGGGGATGCAGATTCTTCACTCAAGAAATGTGTTGCCAAGTTTGAAGCATGTTGATTTAAAATTCTGTGAGAATTGTGTTTATGGAAAACAGAAGAGAGCCAAATTCCTCAGAGTTAGGAAAGAAAAGAAGAGCGAAAAATTAGAGCTTGTACATACAGATGTATGGGGACCTGCTCATGTATCATCTCTTGGTGGCTCTCATTATTATGTTACTTCTATTGATGATGCAACCAAAAAAACATGGGTTGATTGTATTCAAAATAAAATCTAATGTATTTGACACTTTCAAGAAATGGAAATCTTTGGTTGAAAATGAGACAGGAAAAAGGTTGAAGTGTCTCAGGTCAGACAATGGAGGTGAATATTGCAGCAAAGAGTTTGATAGGTACTGTTCAGGGAATGGAATTCGTAGAGAGAAGGTAATTCTAGGAACACCACAAGAAAATGGTGTGTCAGAAAGGATGAACAGGATGATCATGGAGCATGCAAGGTGCATGAGAATGCATGTAGGATTGCCTTTACAATTTTGGGCAGATGCTGTAGATATTGTTGTTTATCTAATAAACAGAGGGCCTTCAAGTTGCTTGGATGGTGGTATTCCAGAGGAGGAATGACATGCAAAAAGGTAAACTACTATTTTTTAAAGACTTTTGGTTGTGAAGCCTTTGTCCACATTAATAAAGAAAATAGAACAAAGCTTGAGGCAAAATCAAAGAAATGTACCTTTATTGGATATGGTGTTAATGATTTTGGTTATCGCTTTTAAGATTATGAAAAAAAAAAAAAACATTAGGAGTATAGATGTCATATTCAATGAAAAGGTTTTGTATAAGGATCAATTGCAGGAAAAGAAATAGGAAAAAGAAAAAAAAGAATAAACAGTGCTTGACAAGATCACAGAAAAAGTGATGGTGCCTAAAAATCATAATGATCAAAAACCACAACAACAACAAGCACCTCAATCACTTGAAAGTGGTGTTAGAAGATCTACCAGGATAAGTAGACCCCCTGAACGATACTCTCCTTCATTATATTATGTATTTTTGATTGATTCTGGTGAACCAAAATGTTATGAAGAAGCAATACAGGTAGAAACCGGGAAGAAGTGGGAGCAAGCCATGAAAGAAGAGATGAAATCCTTAGCACATAACCAAACTTGGGACTTAGTTAGGTTGCTTGTAGGTAAAAGAACATTGCAGAATAAATGCGTTTACAAGTTGAAGGAAGAAGATGGAGATAGAAAAAGCTATAAAGCTAGACTTGTGGTGAAAGGGTTTGCACAGAAAAAGGGTATAGAATTTGATGAGATATTTTCTCCTGTTGTTAAAATGACTTTAATCAGAACTATTTTAAGTCTAGTAGCAGCTGAAGATTTTCATCTTGAGCAGTTAGATGTAAAGACAACCTTTCTCCATGGGAATTTGGAGGAAGAGATATATATCCAACAACCACAAGGATATCAGGTAAAAGGGAAGGAAAAACTAGTGTGCAAGTTGAAGAAGAGCTGGTATGGCTTAAAACAGGCTCCAAGGCAGTGGTATCTAAAATTTGATAGGTTTATGTCCGAACAAGGTTATACTAGATGTCACTATAATCATTTTGTTTATCTCGAGAGGAAAAATGATGGCGGCTATATTATATTATTATTGTATGTAGATGACATGCTTGTTGCAGGTTCTAACATGCAGGAAATAAATGTGCTCAAAAGAAAAGTGGCGAACTCATTTGCAATGAAGGATTTGGCTACTGCAAAACAAATCCTTGGTATGAGAATAACTAGAGATAGGAAGAATCACAAATTAACATTGTCTCAAAGTGAGCACATAGAAAAGGTGTTGAAAAGGTTTAATATGCATAATGCAAAACCAGTTAGTATACCTTTGGCTAGCTATTTCAAATTAAGTAAGGAGGAGTGTCTCAAGACTCAGGAAGAAATGGATCATATGTCTAAAGTTCCATATGTATCAGCAGTTGGAAGCTTAATGTATGCAATGGTCTACACAATGCCTGATATTGCACATGCAGTAGGAGCTGTAAGCAGGTACATGAACAATCCAGGAAAAGAACATTGGATGGAAATGAAGTGGATTCTCAGGTATTTGAGAGGTACCACAAATCAAGCATTATGCTTTGGTGGTTCAAACATTGCTCTACAAGATATGTTGATGCAGATATGGCAGGTGATAGAGATAACAGGCGGAGCACAACATGGTATGTGTTTACTGTAGGTGGAACAATTGTCAGTTGGGTCTCAAAACTGCAAAGTGTTGTTACACTCTTAACAACATAAGCAGAGCATGTTGCTGCTACAAAGGCTAGTAAAGAAATGATTTGGTTACAAAGGTTTCTGGATGAATTGGGTAATAAGCAAGAGTTGGGCAAGTTATACAGTGACAACCAGAGTGTCATACATCTTGCAAAGAATTCTACATTTCATTCCAAGACTAAACATATACAGCTCAAGTACCATTTCATATGGTTAGCGTTGGAAGATGGATAGTTGAAGCTAGAAAAGATACACACTAGCCAAAATCTTGCAGATATGTTAACAAAAGTTGTTACCAAGGACAAACTGAGAATTTGCTCATTTTCAGTTGGTCTTCAAGTATGATGAAGAATATGAGAAATAGCCAGGTCCAAATTGAAGTCATTTTCCAGCAAATGGAGCAACGGTGAAGTTGCTATAATCAGTCTCCAAGTGGGAGATTGTTGGGTGTGGAGCCTGATTATCTTATGTATTAAAAGGTATCGACGTATTGGACACCAGTTCGTAATGGGGTGACAACGCCGCCCGTAAAATATTGGTTGCAAGGGGGGTCAGGGGGGGGTGGCTGTGACCTTTGGGAGCCCCCCTGGTGGGGGGATCGGGGGCATCACCGCCAAAGCTAAAAATAGATTTAAAATTGCCTTGTAAAATGTTGTAATTTCATAGTCAATCTGGGAGATTCATTAGGCGGAGATATGACGGTAGAAGTTATGGTTAATTTAGGTTTTTTTTCCCTAGAAGGCAACCCCTCGCTATATGTGAGGAAATTGTATTGTGTCTATGTAGATCTGTATTCTGAGTGAGGAAGAGAGAGGAGATTGAGAGTGAAGAGGGAATTACAGTGGATTTTCTGTAGGTTGTATCTCTTCAGTTTAATAGATAATATAAAAGGAAGATATTTCTCTGTGGACGTAGCCCAAACTGGGTGAACCACGTATATCTGTGTCTCTCTTGTTTTATGCGTTTTCTGTGTTTATATTTCTGCAATATTTTATGTGTTCCATTGCTCTATAATATATAATTTTATAACACCTGCATCCTGAGGTATTCCTCACTTCTTAGCCCACTTTCCTTTAACCTTCTCATTACCTTTCCAATCTCACTTAGGCTCAGACTTGTGATTTGACTGTTCATAACAATTCTTTAGCTTCCCGATGACTTTGTCCAATGAACAAGGCTCATCATACTCAATCTAATCTTTAAATGCTAAAGGAAATCTACTAATGAACCTTTGAAATTTTGTATTCTTATGAAAACTTAGTCGTGTACTATTCATATATCATGGAACCCATCTTCAACTCATAGATCTCCTTGGCCTTTCCATTGTAACATCTCTTAGACAAGTACTTCTTCCTTAATAGTCCTTTAAACTTATGCCAAACAAGCTCCTCTACCCTAATGCCTCTAACATGCTTCACATCGTCCCACCAAAAATCTTCTTTTCCCTTCAAACTGGAGATTGATATCTTGGATTTCATATCCATTGAATAATCATGTAATTTGTAGAACATCTTCATCCCAAGTAACCATGCTTCTGCATCTTTTGGTTTGTTCACATCCCCAACAAATGTAGGAAGCTTGAATATCTTAAACTCCTATGGAAAATGTTTCTTCTCACTCCTCCTATAAGAATGATGGCAATAATGGCAATGATATCTCTTAGAACCGAAACCAGAATAAAATCCACGAGTTTGAGCCCGCCTATCAGGTGTACCCAAATATCTGCCACCTCTAACTATATAATCTTTGTCCAACTCGTATCCTGATCAAGAACTACTACCATATGCCCCATCTATCTTTTCCTCTTGTCCATGAATGATCCTCATATTTCCCTACTTCTGAAAATATGAAAGACTTTGAAGGATAACTGCATTGGGTTCTGCTTGCTTTTCTTGAGCTCTAGAAAGCCTTTTATGTGCCTTAATCAAACTACTATTATCTTCCTTACAACTTCTAATTTATGCCTTCAAACTTATCATTGTACCTTTTAAATCAAGAGCATACTCTTCTCCTTATTTCTCCACTAACCTGTCCCATTCCATTTAATTCACATTAGCCTGTATGGAGAGTCATGTGAAATGTATTCCACCACTATGCTCTTCATCTCTAATATTCTATCTTCTGCAAACATGTCATGTTAAATAAACCAAATATAAACATAATCAAAATCATAGCTTAGTTTTGTTTAGGGGAGGCTATCTCATCTACACAATCAATCCAGATTAGCATGACACACACACACACACACACACACACACATACTTACATAATGACATCGACATATCAACATCATACATGAATATCATGATCACAATAAGAATAAACCTACATGCATGCATGATGAACACATAAAAAATTGGCATGGATGCATAACCATATGCATTTAGCCCATCCAATCCAATTGTTTGAACCAAGAAGCTCTGATACCACCCTGTAATGCCTCCTCCCACATTTACCCACTTTTACAAACTCTCTAGGGTAAACATGAGATGAGTGTCACTATGATATGACATGGCCTCCAAGATTTATTTATGGAAGTGGGGCCGACTAATCAACAACTTACAAACATTCCTCAAGGACTACAGACCACACGAGAGTCTGCAAACCACCCCGGGTGATCAATCCCTGAGCTGGAACTATTTTCACAAGATGAATTCCCCAATCACACCATTGACCCTCTACGTATGCAGATGGGAGGTTATAACCATGCCCATAGGACTTCCTACATGTGATTATGGCCCAAATTCCTTAGTTCAAAGCATGCAGTCACAAGATCTATGCCAATTTTTTAGGCTAGCCTCAATACCACTACCTAAAACTGCTTGTGACATTCTATATTCGTGTTAATAAGGATAACAATGTTAAACGAATAGAACTTGAGTTGTATCTTCACCAATACATATCTAATGTAAGATAGACATTTAGTTAAACTCATGACAAACATATAAGCTACATGTCATGAATGCATATATGATCATAAACTTATGAACTTCATCTGAGAATCACCAAGAAGGCTCAGTTCCCTATTAAGCTAGCTATAATAACACTTATTAACCCATGGAGTCATCAACAATTTAATAAACTTATCAAATCATGAGAGATATCCATAGATAGAGCACATCATAAAACCATGCATATAACCAAAATAGAAACTATGACAAATCCAGCATAAGATCACCATAATAGCTAGCACAAGTGCTCATAAACGAAAACAAGAAAATAGCTCATATTAACATGTGAAAATTCCAACCAAGTTATGGACTTCCATGTACCACCCAACCATAGATTAGGTTGAACCAAATCTATTTTTTAGCCAATCACCCTCACACCATATTCCAAGCATTAATGTGGAATCATAATGGTTAAACAAAAACAAAAGTCATCCAGGGCTTCCATAGGCCAAACCACCTCAACCCTCATCTAGAATGATTTCCCCTCTATGGTCCATAAATCACTAACATCAACTAGATCAGTCTTTATCCACGCTTTCCAGGGCTCCAGGAACTAGTAACTCAACCCATAGCCTCCAGGGAACCCAAGTTGTTTCAAGTTTCCAAAGCATTTGTCCCAACCCGCAGGCTCTATGGACTAGTATCTTAACCCACAACCTCGAAGGAACCCAAGATTTTCTAGGGCTCTAGAGCGTTTGTTCCAACCCGCAACCATAGGAAACCTAAGAACCAATTAGAAAAACCAAAAGGAGAACCCACTATAGCATAGTTATCCAGGAAATATGAAGACAAGGTAGAAACCACTGTCAATCTAGGAAACCATCCATGCCAATGACAACACATAACCAAGGAACCACATGCATATACCATGCATCCAAAAATCAACAAGGAGATCACACATTCAATCTGTTACCTGCAAAGTAATCTTGTTTTAGATGTTGATCCAACTGTCTCCTTGTGCTTCCTTGTTTTCCTTTCTTGCTTTCTCCAAATCCAAGTGAATGCTAGAGTGCGCCAAAGATGCTACAAAAATTCTCTAAGTGTGCAAGAATGCATGAGAGAAATAATGAAAGGAGATCTCAACTCAAAATAGTTAAAAGGCTAACAACTGATTTTCTCTTGATCATTGATCTCCCTTTTTTCTTCATCTTTCTTCATTTTTCCTCTGATTTCCCTTGCATGCAAATTTATGTACCTTCACCTTCCTTTTCTCCTACTTTTCCTTTATTTTCATAAATAAAAGTCAATTAATGCCTCTTTACCTTTTCCAATTCCTTTTCCAATTTCCATAGCCATTAATTAGTCACAAGTTATGCCCACTATAATGTTTTCCCACCATTCAACTTGGAACATGTGTCCCATGACCTTGGTCTTATTTTATTTACGTGGAAAATCAACCATAGGTGATTACATAATGATTCAAGCCATTGTTCATGGCTTTGGACGCCTTAAATTTTTCTTTAGTACCTAAAGCATGACCCTCTTCCCTAGATCATTTCAAGAGCCATATTAGATATCCCTAGTACTCAAAACTAGCTAGTGGAATTGAAATCCATAATATTAGGATAATAATACCCTCAAGGGCCCATTTGTTTTTTCTTAGGCATCCTTGTTAGCATTAGATGGCTATAGCCTTCCTTTAGATCCCAACATTTGTGTTTCCTCCCATGGCCATTTTTGTGGCCCCAATACCCATACTCGGTGCTAAAAATGCTAATGATACCTATATACCTAGTTAGAGGCAAAGTATTCCCTTGATAGGTCATTTGTCACCATTCAAGGTGTGATTCTTGACTTTATAAGACTATAAAATTCCTTTAGGGTCAAACTCTTGGGTTTTTTCCCAAACCATATCCAAGTTATATAGAATCATACTTATTGTTCAAAAACTCATAAATTTGAATATCCCCAGCAAGAGACCAAGGATACACTTAAAAGCTCCTTTATGCTAGGTCGACATATTTTTGATGTCCCTAGAGGCCTACCAAATTCCTTTGGCACATTCTTGTTAGACCTACCTTGTGAATAATTAGTAAAAAAATGTGTATGCACATTATATGAATGCACACGTTCTTTAAAACATGTGAAAACTTTAGAGCACGTGCATTCCTTTCATCATTATTTTTTTTAGGAGTGAGAAATTTAGCATACACATTTTATACTTTGTTTTCCTCAAACTTAGGTTCATAATGACAAACTTAGTGGTTTGGGCTGCAAAGACATCAAAACCTCCATTTTCCTCTCAAAATCTCTATTTTCACATTATTTTTATATTGGCTACACAAATTCATCATCAATGAAAATACACACACATAGAGTTCATTATGCAAATTCTGAATATATAATTTAAAAGAAAATTATAATAGTATTTTTTTATATATTTGTTTGGCTTGATATATATTATAATATTAAAATACATACATATTTTATTTTTTCTATAATTTTTAATCACTTCAGCCAATTTTTAAACAAGTTCTTTTTAAAGATTGTATACTAATTTCTATAATGTAAAAGAAAAATGTTAATTTTTACCCTACATGAATGAAAGGACTTGTAGTTTTAAGGATATGATGACTTTCATTCATATATATACAGAAATTTGAAAAAAGGTCTCTAGACAAAAACAATATCTTCTCTACCATTCTACATTTTTTTAAGGACAACCCATCATATAGGTACTAAAAAATTGCATGAACAAAAACATATGCATTATATTTAGTATGAAAAATAACATATCACTATTATAAAGACTCAAATTTCACAAGGCCAAGTACAAATTTTATAAATAAAAGCCTATACAGAAAAAACCAATTCATTTGCCTATATCTCATCATTTTACACCATATTCAAATTCAATGTGGAATTACCTTAAATCATCTTTTCAATTTAATAGATTGTTGTTACTCCATGTTTTCATTGCCACTAACTTGTCATGAGACACCATCGTTAACTTGCACCTACCCTCACCCCATTGTTGGCACAATGACCACTACCATGAAGCATTACAAACACAATGGTGGTCACATCAAGCGAATCACAAATTTCTTAATTAGGTGTAACATATTCATAATTGTTAATTGAAATCCATTATGCATATATTTTTAAATTATTTAATCATACAAGTTTGTAACACTCAACTAAAAGTACAAATGGTCCTACCACATCACCTATTTTAGTTGACTAGATTGTAATGACATGTGTGTGTTGAAGTAGTTGTTGTTGTGTTAACAAATCACACAATAATAACCATTGAGTATAAGATATATATTGACGTATAACATGCTTCCCCAGAGTTAGTTTCAAGTTTAACCATCTACCCTATATATGCCATTGGAATTCCTATTCTTCCTCACATTACCCCGATCTCACATTACCCAAATCTAAATAGAGTACATTCATTTTCCTATTCTTCTTTCAAATCACTTATTTAAATCTAATAAAGTGTAAAATAATATAAAATTCTAAGAAAACATATATCCACTAAACGCATCATTTGAAAATACATCCAACAATCAATTTTCTTTTAGCATATTTAGAGTACATGTTGTGAGAGTATTAATCTACCCATCTTACTCAATTGTAATGTTCAATTTGATGTTTCCATATAATGGGTTGGGTTCAATTGTTTAGGCTTTTCCCTCCTTCGGTTCCTACTTTATCTATCCATGCCACTTTTGATTTTTTATTACCTATCAACGCACCCTATTTACATGTATTTAGAAGTGGTTAAGGTTTACTAATTACATGTGTCTTTTATTCCTCTTAACATCAAAACATACATCTAATTAATTTGAAACATAGTGATTGTTTCCATTATGAGGAGTATTCCATGTCCTTATTAGGTCATTAATTCATAAACTTGTACTTTTCCTTATGCAAAAACACACAACCAAGTTGCTTCCCCTTTCCCTGTCGTTATAAGGGGCGGTAAGTAACGCACGAGGCATCTAACAATCAATGGACATTTCTGTCGGGAAATACAGCTGTGTTTCTAACTGATTGGAAGGCCCCTCAACTTAACGACAGAAAATGACATAAAGTAAAAGATACCTAACATTCACCTGTTTTTGCTAAACAACGAAATTTCGAAGTGGGTAGACTTTGGATTATACACTGAAACAAATAAATATTATATCCACACTCTTAAGTTAGGTTATATCCACACGTAAAGTTACGTGTTGTGAAGCCAATTGCAGTTCAAGAGCAATTGTTTTATTGAGGTGTCGTAAATGTTGGAATGCGTATATGAATGGAAGATTCCATTCCAAAAAATATTATCAAAATAATATACAGAAAGTTTGTTTTCCGGCATTTTCCGGAAGTAGATAGGAAATGACCTTTAGAGCTAAAATCTATATAAAATAAAATTGCTAGCAAATTCAGCATTGTGTTTATGCCGACGTGCTTGTGAAATTATCTCAAAGAGATCTAACAAATTGAAATAATCTTTCAAAAAGTTAAAACAAATTGCATTTAAAAAAAACAACCATCTGCGATAGCGGTTACTTTCTTCCTTCCTGGTAGAATTGAGTGTAATTTGTAGATTGTCTTGGGTATATTATAGTTGGTAATTCGAGACAAGTGAAAACACTGGAACTAGAGACCTAGTTTTAAGAGATTTAATGGTAGTTACAGTTGTATATTTATTAATTTATATTATTTTATTAAAATATTAAATATATATTTTTTATATAATTATGAAGTTATAAAGCTCATGGGGCTTTGAATTGATAGTGAATGGGTGCATTGTTAAGGTACTCCTTGCCATAGGTCACTGGTTCAAATCCCCTGCGGGTGCTTACTTACCAAAAAAAAGCTATATATTTATTATTTTATTAAAATATTAAATATACATTTTTTACATAATTAAAATTAATAATTTCGTTCCAACAAAATCAGCCATTCACAATGTTTTAATAGATTTATGGCATGAAAAGTAAGAAAAATGTTAGTGAAAATTACATTATTAGGGTTTTGTAGTTCTTGTAAATTTGTTCCATAAAAACTCATAGCTACAACATAGTTTACCTATACTCTCTTTCCAACCATCCAATGTGGTTCACAAAATTTATGTCATCAATTTATCTTTAAACAAGAACTTAATAGATTCAACCAATAGAACAAAACCTTTGCCATCCCATAACAATGAATGTATTATAAATAAAAAATGATGCTGGTATGAACTTTGTGATAAATATTATTATATTTAACTAATTCAAGAAAATAATAAAATATATATAAAAAAATCAAAATAAATATAAATATTTATTATATATTAAAATTGATATATTTCAGAGGTTTATAATTAAAATGTGATAAAATTTTAATAAAATTAAATAAATTTATATAATAAAATTAAATATATAGTTATACCTAAAATATAATTATTTGAGGTTTAAAAAAAATAAATGTATTAGTATATTTATATAAATTAGATAGTTGATAAATATAAAGAGGTATCTATTTATAATAAGTATTAAAATACAATTCATCATATTAATTTGTTAAATTAAATTAAAGAAAAAACATTTGAATTAACTAAATTATAACTTTATTTAAAATAATAATAATAATTATTTATGATAAAAAGAATTAATATATAAGTTAAATACATATACATTTTAAAAAAAATAACAAGATTCTTAATAATGAATCTTGGTTTAATGATGAACCATATTAGAGGGTTCGAAATGTACACTAGTTAATTTTATTAGGAAATCCAATTCCAAAGAAACAATATGGATCACTAGAGATTCTTAATCTATGATATTGAATGTGTACTAGAACTATCTATTAATAGAAGTTACTAGTATTTTTTTCTTTCTTTCTTTCTTTCAAAAAATAAAAAATAAAAATTATTAATCATAGAGATTCTTAATCTATGATATTGAATGTGTACTAGAACTATCTAATAATAGAAGTTACTAGTATTTCTTTCTGAAAAAAAAATAAAATAAAAATAAAAATAAATAAATAAATAAATAAAAAATAAAAAATAAAAAAATAAAAATAAAATTATTTCTTACAATACCATGGGTAAATATCATAATGACCAATACTACATTCCCAAAAACCATAACTGATTTCTTATGACTTGTTTATATGACAATTGTTTTAATTAGTGAATTTAATTAAAAAAGGAAAAAATGCATAATTATTTAGAAATAAATCTTAGCCTTTAATTTGTGTATACTACTAAGAATATTTTAAAATACTAAATCCCTATCATAAATCAAACTAAAACTATAAAAACTTATTCCAAAATAGACATGCTTATCAACATAATAATAAAAAATTATATTGTTGACAAAATTGTTAATATTATTTTATCCAAATTCAATTTTTCATGTAATATATTGAAATCTGTTATATTCATTTATATAAATATTTAATTATTAAATTTAATATTTATGTTTCCAATTTTAAATTTTATAAGTATTTTATATTAAAAATATAAAATTTATTAATTTCATGTGTCAACTACAATCAATATAAATATTATAAAAAAGTAAATATAGATATACATAAATAATGTGCAAATGTGGATTTTGATACTCTTTAAATAGTAGATGAAGTTTCACTATCAAAACATAAATAAAGCTAAGTTACGAAAAAATTCGGAAATTCATCAGTACGACGGTTCGCGTTTTAATACGATATGACATAGTGGTTGGGGCGGTTGGCTTTCGCACCCCCAACCACGTTCGAATCCTGCCCGATGCGCATTGCTGCTGCAGACGTATGTGTTTGAGGATGACGTATGATGATGTAATCTGTTTCGATGATGACTTATGATGACGGATGACTTATGATGACGTATTCTGTTTGCTTCGGCGAATGATGAATCTGCTCACTTTGGCCATATAAGATGTATTATGAATCTGCTCGCTTCGGTGATATAAGATGTATTATGATTCTTCAGCGGGGATTCTCTGCCCCACTGAAAAAAAGAGTTTTTAGTTTATGGATCCAATTTATGTTAACAATGCCCAAAGTTTGCGGGTTCTTACTGGTCGTCGTTGTCGTTATAGCAAAGACGCTGAGAAGAGGGCACGGCCCTTCGGAATAGCGTTTGAATCTCCTTTCATCAATTACCAAGCATGCAATGTAAAATAGATCTAAACTGAAAAATAATAATTTTTGTATTCAATAATGTGAGAGAAATTTTCAGTATTAAAAAGTTCAAAGAGCAGTAAGTTATATATTAAAAAGAGTGTAAAAATTTTAAAATAGTTTTTCTCATTCTTATTTAGATGATAGTTATTAGTAAATTGGATAATAGTGGTTCATTGCAATTGTTGGTATGGAATTCGAATTTAATTTAAAGGGTTCAGAGATTAATTTATACATATTTATTATTGAATAAATTTTGATTTGAAGAAGAAAGAGATTGAGATATAAGTTTCTTGATCTGTGTTGATCACTTGAAACTTAATTTTAATATTCAATATCTAATTTTTTATATAAATATCAGGTTTGAATTTTTGTTATTTATATTATTATATTTGACTTACACGTTTTTCAAATTTTCAATACTAATAAATTTTGCTTGATGCATTTTTTCTTTCATTATTATGTAATTTTAAATAGACATAAAAGATTAATATTGAAAATAAGTACAACATTATTCAAAGTATCAAGTAAAGAAAGATTCATTTCATTTTTTTTTTTAATTTTGAAAAAAATAAAAAATTATTAGCCTTTATAAGATGTATATTTTCGAATTTTTATTATCGAATTTTTTTCGTATCAAATCAAATTCGAATCCATATTCGAATTCGAATTTGATAACTATGAAATAAAGTACCATTGTCAATGCCGTGCCATGCCATTCAAAAATAAACATACATGAAATCAATAAACATGCCGTGCCATGCCATTCAAAAATAAACATACATGAAATCAATAAACATAAATAAAAGTAGCATTCCATGTTCAGTGAAATGCCATAAAATAATAAAATCGGGTTACAAAGTCTCACTATCAACCTATAAATAAAATCAATAAACAAAAAAATGAAACAAATATTCAGTGCACTGCCATTCAAAGATAATAATAATGCAACACAATGGAGATTAGGTAACTGGGTAGACACGGTATTAAATCTCGCCATCAAGACATAAATGATATCAATAAAGAAAAGTAAAACAAATATATTGAGTGCAGTGTCATTGTAACCAATGGAGATTACGTAACTTGATAGAGACGGTATTCAGTGGTATGGAACACTGTATAAAGTTTCACAATCACGACATAAATGAAATCAATAAGCAAACTTAGAAGTAATATTCAGTGCAGTGCCATAAAGAGATACAAACACGGCATTGACTGTGAAGAGAAAGGACACAGTACAAGGCCAATAGCGCAGAGAGGTTCAAAAAATGGTGATTACCAGTTGCAGGTTCGGTATTGGTTCAGTAGATTTGGTTCGTAAAAAGATAGTTATAGATTTAGTAACATATCTGAATGCGCAACGCAAATGCATATAAAGAGTGACGCTTCCTTGGTATACAACTATGGTCACACCGCACCCAAGCAAGCATGTTTCCACAAAGTACTGCCGAGACATAAATGCCATAAAATTATAGGAACACTGTATAAAGTTTCACAATCACGACATAAATGAGACCAATAATCAAACTTAAAAGTAATATTCAGTGCAGTGCCATAAAAAGATACAAACACGGCATTGACTGTGAAGAGAAAGGACACAGTACAAGGCCAATAGCGCTGAGAGGTTCAAAAAATGGTGATTACCAGTTGCAGCTTCGGTATTGGTTAAGTAGATTTGGTTTGTAAAAAGATAGTTATAGATTTAGTAACATATCTGAATGAGCAATGCAAATGCATATAAAGAGTGACCCTTCCTTGGTATACAACTATGGTCACACCGCACCCAAGCAAGCATGTTTCCACAAAGTACTGCTGAAACATAAATGGCAGCATTTCCATGTTCTGAAATAAAAATCTGGCTAAAATAATCTGTAGATAATAATATTACCTCTGTTTCGTAAGAACAGTATCTATTTCCATTATATTCACAAAACAAAAAATGTGACTTTACAATTACAGAATTTATGATCCAACAAATTATATCTATGTGGGCTGGGATTGGCTATGCGTGATTGGATTTTAGTAATTCGCAGGATAAATTTACTGAAAAACTCAATGTAGGGAGCAGCTTCTCATTTTTATTAAGGGAGAGGCTTCTATTATTGTGCAGGTTGAGTAGTTGTTATAATGGTGGCACCACACACCAACTAAAACATGACAAAAGAATATTCATAATTTAAACATAAATATTTAATATTAAGTTATATAAGTTATTAAATTATGTCTAAAATGGGCTCATATATTGATTGGGCTTACAATTATTAAACACTACCCTTTAGTATTGAATTTGACAAAACATCATGTCCCAACTACCTCTAGGTCTGATTTACAAAACAAGACAAAATAAAATTGGAAACATTTCATTCAATCATATCCAACAGTACATCTATCACATCATACCAACCCCAACAGATTGTCACTAGAGCAACTATGACCAAGGTTGAACAATACTTGCACAAGAAAAGGTAATGCATGTGTCAGCCATAACTGCATATATGTTCATCAATGCAACCTGCTCAGAGCAATAAATGACACAAACCCATTAAATTCAGAAATTACATACACGGAAGCACGAGGATCAACCATACGAGTTTATAAGCCAGAATCACATCCAAATCAATTCACAACACACATTTGAATTTGAAAGATGGCAATCCATGCCAATCCTCCCTACCAATCAAATTCAATGACAAAAAACTATAAAACAACCTCAACCCTTGTTGAATTGCATTTCAAACTTTCATTCTACTCATCTGCAACAGGAGACACAAAATTTATTAATTCTCCTTAAATAAAATTTATTAGCTAGCCAGCTCTTTCATTTTTCATTTCCATATATTCTATATTAATCTCCTGCATTTCTCGCTCTTCTCTATATGCATTTGTCCTGATGACGAGTCTTGTTCTAGACTCGAAACATCGACTCAAAAATGACTAATGTGGAATTAGTTCCAAACACTAAACATTCTCAGGAGACATACCATCAGAAATTGTGTGCAAAGTGTAATCAAGTTTGAACATTTCAGTTTTTGTCTTTCTATTTCCTTCTAAGCTTAGGTTCTAGTTTCAATCTTCCATTAATTTACAATATGAAACTATTGTGTGTGAAATTGCAGACAAAAATTAAGCATTCATAATTTTTTGTGTTTCTATTTCCTCCTAAGCTTGGTTCTAGTTTCAATCTTCCATTAAATTATCGTATGAAGATATTATGTGTGAAATCGCAGACATAAATTAAACATTCAAATCTTTTTCAAAAAAAATAGCAACACTCTAATTTACATACCCATTTAATAGAGACTGTGAATCAAATTGCTATTTTAAACAACATTCACTGATATAAAAGAAAACTGAGTTTCTATTGTTGAAACAAAATTCACTAAAACATATAAATTTTAACAATATAGAGTTTATTGCAGCCATGCCACGAGTTTCAATTGCAGATCGTACAAGGAACAAGAGGAGGCGAGGGACCAAGGGTGTCCAACTGAAATGCACTTCATCAGATGATGAAAGGGTGTATGATGTGAATACTCCCAATGCTCCCAACAATGATGTTGAGAATGGCCATGTGGTGGCATATCCTTTTTCTGCCCATCAACCACAGAGCCACCCTCAAACTCAATACAAGGTGCAAGTTCAACAAAGAATATCAGTGCCATAAGAGAGTGGACAAAGGAAGACATGCTAGCTTCAATTGATGACATAGAGCTTAGGGGATATTCAGTGCGTGCATATGCAAAGAAACATGAGATTTCTTCCTCAAACATTAATTATTCGTTAATGGGCTCACTCATACAAAAGAGGGCTTGTTAAAATTATGACTGAAGAGGAGGAGTTTGAGGTGGTTGTGTGGTATAAGGAGATGGCCGAATTGAGACATGGATTATAGTTGATACAACTTGAATCCACAGTAGCTCAAATATGTCAATGGAGGTCAAATCCCTTTAAAGATGGGTTTCCTAGAAAATCATGGTGGAGTGGGTTTAAAAAAAGGCATTCAAACTTTGTCTTACGTATAGCCGACGGCCTTGACAGAGACAAGGCTTTAAATCTATGCCCAACAATTGTCTCTAAGGGCTATGCCACACTTTCCTTTGCATATGAGAAACACTCTTATGCCCCAAACCATCTCTAGAACTATGACGAAACATTCTTATAGGCATGAAGGAATTGTGGCATGCAGGTAATTTCCAATAGAGGGAGCATAAATGTGCCTAAATTTTTCCCTAGGAGCATGACATATATCACTATTCTTTGTTGTGTCAATGCAACTAGTTCTTCAATCCCATTTTTTTATTTGTTCAAAGGTAAAACTCAAATTAAAAACTATATACATAAATGTGAACCAGGTGCATTCATGACTGCACATCCTCGTGCATGGATAACCAAGGAACTCTTCTTGAATTGCCTTTGTCACTTTCTTGAATTTGTACCAGGTGGTGTCTCACCTAGAAGTAGACACCTATTGGTTTTAGATGACCATGGAAGCCACAGAGTTGTGCAGACAATTGAGTAGGCCAACCATTTGGGCATTGACTTGTTAACATTATCGGTTCATACCACTCACAGATTGCAACCCCTTAATGTCAACATGTTTGGGCCTTTCAAGAACTATTTTAGGGCAGAGTGAGCTTCATGGATGGAAATGAATCCATAGATGGAGGTAAAAAGGTTTGAGCTATTTTAGCCTGCAAGTAAGGCATTTAAAAGGGCTCTCACACCTTCTAATATCAAGGTTGGATTTAGGAGCACATGAATCTGGCCACTGAATATTGATTCTCTTATGCATGATACAGGTTGCAGCTAGGCATTTGATGTGGAAGGTCAAGAAGAAAAGGACTTACATGACTACTTTGATGCCTAAGAAGATGTGGATGGGTAGGAAGATGTTGTTGTTGCTGAAGGTATGCTATCCTTTTTCTCAAGGGAACTTCTATGATGATGATGATGAACATGTAAGTGAGACAAATTTCAGTAATATCAAACTAATTATCAATAACATGGAGGTTGTCACACACACTAAATGACCTACCAATTATGCATGTGATATTCCATATGAGGTAGTTGATTATGAAATGACATTGAAAATGTGGTTTCGAATGATAATGCAACAAGAATCAATAATGACTAATTGAGCATGCCAACCCAAGTAACCCCACCATCATGGTTGGAAAAGGCCATAATGAATATCAACAAATATAATGTGTCAACCACCAATGAGGAAAGCATGGCCATGCATTCACAGCCAGCAGAGTTGAACACTAAACTTGTTCATTATTTTGTGGAAAGTGTATCACTGGAAGAAGAGTCTTTTTAGAATGAAGTACTAGTCGAAGACAACAATGGGGTTCAATAAGGTTTCCTTGATGTTGAAATTCAAGTGTTATGTGGTGAGGAGCATGTGACAGTGAGGCAGCCAATACTTGGTAGGTCCAAAAGCTACCAATAGAGAGAGTGAAGGCATCATCAAGGCACGCAACATTAGACTATATTTGTTTAGGGATGAGTTCACAATTACTCACCTCTAAAGAATATATGAACCTCTTGTTTGAGTCTAAATGTAAAAAAACTTGAAATTTAGGAATCTAAATAGAGAAAGAAGTACTTGGCCAAGGAAACGAGAGATGCAAGGATTGTAGCAATAGAAGCTCAAGAAAAGGAAAGGCTCGAAAGATAGAAAGAAAAGGAAGAAAAGGAACATAAAAAACAATTGGAAAGGAAAGAGAGGGAGGCAAGAAAGGCTCAAAAAGTGCTAGAAAAAGGAGGGGTGAGAGACAAGGAAGACTATGGTGTAAGGTAGTTTGAGACAAACAGGATGATATCCAACACTTTAGACCATATTGCAAATCATTAATCATCATACCAAGGCCTGATTAACATCTAAGTCCTCTACTATCATCCAGGGGTTATACCCACCTCCCATACACCTACCAGTGCAAGCGTAAATCCTATGTATTATAGGACACCTACACTTAGTGTTGGGGTTAGTAGCATAACTGGATAGTTCGACTACTCAATCCCTCGATGGCTACAAGGAGAAAACTAGACTCAATCATATGGCAACAACTTTTCTCGGGAAAGAAACTCAACAAGTTTCGGAAATGCAGAAAATGGAGGCCATAAAGCATAGGGGTGGCATGAATTTTTTGTTTGTAACCACATTGCAATGTGAATTTTGTAAGGACAAACTTCCATGCATGTTACATGGCCATTTTGGATACATTTCCATAGTGTTTTTTGATAAAGTTCAACAAACACTTGAACACACAGTTTAATATAATAGTTAAATATACATTATGTTTAATTCTGGTTTACTTATGATTTATTATGCTTGGCCTTTAATTGCATGTGCGTGTTTTGTAGCTTCCAATTGAAGGTAGTGAGTACATACATTCACGGATACAAATACCAGTAAACACATACAAAGTACATACATTCATAGATACATATACTAGCAAACACATAAAAAGAGATATTTTCATGGTTGATGACACAAAGTTGTAGTTGTACAAAGCTTGAGGAAAAATCAAAGAAATGTACATTTATTGGATATGGTGTTAATGATTTTGGTTATTGCTTATATGATTATGAAAATAAAAAAATCATTAGGAGTATATATGTCATATTCAATGGAAGGGTAATGTATAAGGATCAAATGTAAGAATATAAACAAGAAAAAGAAAATAGAGAATACACAATGCTTGATGAGATCACCGAAAAAGTAAAGGTGTCTGAAAATCATAATGATCAACAACCACAACAACAAAAAGCACCTCAAACACTTGAAAGTGGTGTTAGACTATCTACTAGGATAAATAGACTCCCTGAACGACACTCTCCTTCATTATATTATGTATTGTTGAATCCTTCTGGTGAACCAGAATGTTATGAAGAAGCAATGCAGGTAGAAACCAGGAAGAAGTGGGGACTAGCCATGAAAGAAGAGATTGACTCCTTAATACATAACCAGACTTGGGACTTAGTCAGGTTTCCTGCAGGTAAAACAACATTGCAGAATGAATGGGTTTACAAGTTGAAGGAAGAAGATGGAGGTACAAAAAGGTATAAAGTTAGATTTGTGTTTAAGTGGTTTGCACAAAAGAAAGGTGTAGACTTTGATGAAATATTTTCTCCTGTTGTTAAAAATGACTTCAATCAGAACTATTTTATGTCTAGTAGCAACAAAAAATTTGCAGCTTGAGAAGTTAGATGTAAAGACAACCTTTCTCCATGGGGATTTAGAGGAAGAGATCTATATGCAACAACCATAAGGGTATGAGGTCAAAGGGAAAGAGAAACTAGTGTGCAGGTTGAAAAAGAGTTTGTATGACCTAAAACAAGCTGCAAGGCAGTGGTACTTAAAATTTGACAGATTTATGTATGGACAAGGTTATACTAGATGTCACTCTAATAATTGTGTCTATCTCAAAAGGATAAATGATGGAAGCTATATTATATTGTTATTGTATGTAGATGACATGCTTATTGTATATATGGTCTAACATGCAAGAAATAAATGTGCTCAAAGAAAAATTGGCAAATTCATTTGCAATGAAGGATTTGGGTGTTGCAAAACAAATCCTTAGTATGAGAATAGCTAGAGACAGGAAAAATCACAAATTACCATTGTTTCAGAGTGAGTACATAGAAAAGTTGTTGGAAATATTTAATATGCAGAATGCAAAACCAATTAGTAACGAAATGTGTCCCAAGACTCACGAAGAGATGGATTATATGTCCATTAGGGGAATTTTGAGGTCTAAAATGGGCCTCTTAAGAAAAATGTACAATCAAAATAAACTTTATAAGAACCAATAGGATTCAAGATGATGATGTCAACCATGGGGGATGATTCACCATTTTTGGAGTAGAAAAGTAAAAGGATTAAAAAATAATACAACTACATTTTCAATTCATACTTTAAACTTATCTCGCTAAGGTTTTACTCAAATTTCGAGTGGGAGTACTCATTGGATGCAAAATTCAATTCCTCATCCAAGGAGTACCCATGTTGAATACTTTTGATGGACACTGCTACACAAAAAATGAGAAATACATGAAAAAACGTGATTGCAATCACGTTTTTCATGTGTTTCTCATTTTTCTGTAGCAGGGTCCATTGAAAGTATGCGACATGGGTACTCCTTGGATGAAGAATCAAATTATTCATTGAACGAGTGTCTATGTTAGAAATTTAAGTAAACCCATAGGGAGATAAGTTGAAAAAGTATTATTTTCATTTTTCCCTCTAAAATTTGATGAGGTAATCTAATCTTATTTTATTATTTCCACTATTATCTTATAATTTCCTTAGGAGGCCCATTTTAGACCTCAAAACTCCCCTAATGTAAAGTTCCAAATGCATCAGCAGTTGGAAGTTTAATGTATGCAATGGTGTGCACAAGACTTAATATTTTAGATGTAGTGGGAGTTGTAAGAAACTACATGAAAAATCCTGGAAAAGAAAATTGGATGGAAGTGAAGTGGATTCTCAGGTATTTGAGGGGTACCACAAATCAAACATTATTCTTTGGTGGTTCAAACATTGCTTTACAAGGATATGTTGATGCAGATATGGCAGGTGATAGAGACAACATGAGGAGCACCATAGGGTATGTGTTTACTATAGGTGGAAAAACTATCAATTGGGTTTCAAAAATGTAAAGCATTGTTGCACTTTGAACAACGGAAGCAGAGTATGTTGTTGCTACAAATGCTAGTAAAGAAATGATTTGGTTACAAAGGTTTATAGATGAATTAGGTAAGAAGCAAGAGATGGGAAGGTTATACAGTGACAATTAGAGTGCCATTCATCTTGAAAAGAACTCAACATTTCATTCCAAGACTAAACATATACAGATAAAGTACCATTTCATATGTTAGTGTTGGAAGATGGACATTTGAAGCTAGAAAATATACACACTAGATAGAATCCTACAAATATGTTAACAAAAGTTGTAACCAGGGAGAAACTGATATTATTCTTAGTTTCAATTGGTCTTCAAGTATGATGATGAAGATTAGAAACAACTAGGTCCAAAGTGGATCCATTTTCCATAAAATTAAGCAGCGATGGAGTTGTTATAATCAGTCTCCAAGTGGGAGATTATTGGGTGTGGAGCTTGATTATCTTCCTGATTTGGAGGATTTTGTTTCAATCGGATGTATACCCTAGGAATATTTTAAACCCCTCCATGTAGTGGTGTGTGAGAGGGACTTGTCCCACCCGCGTGGGTACAGGGGTGGGGAGGGGGGCATCCACCCCAGTTTAGGGGTCTGGTGGTCAGCGGCCCCCTAAAGCTAAAAATAGATCTAAAATTGCCTTGTAAAATATTGTAATTTCGTAGTTAATCTAGATCGTTCATTAGGTGGATGATATAATGGTATAAGTTATGTTTAATTTAGGATTTTTTTCCCTAAAAGGAAACCCCTTGATTTATATTAGGGAATTGTATTGCAGCTTTGTGTATATCTGTATTCTAAGCAAGAAAGAGAGAGGATATTGTGTGAGAGCGAAGAGGAAATTACAACAGATTTGTTGTAGGTTGTATCTCTTCATTTTTCAGGAAAATATAAAAGGAACGATTGGCTATTTCTCCATTGACGTAGCCCAAATTGTCTGAACCACATATATTTGTGTCTCTCTTGTTTTATGCATTTTATATGTTTTTGTTTCTACAATATTTTATGTGTTCCATTACTTTGCAATATATAATTTTCTAAAAATAATTTGTTCCAAAATGCCCCGAGAGGGATGCTATAGTCTGGCTTTCTTGTCTCAGGAACCATTGTGAAAGTGAAGAGAAATATGTACCCATTTATTCACATGTTTTCATACAGGAACCTGTTCACCTTCCATTTTGTTCGACTACAAGACAAACATCGTGGTGAGGAATGGAATACCACGTTGTGGAAATAGGGATTTTCTGAGGAATCCATCAATCTCCAATGACTGCAACATGATCACCATCTACACTGTATTCGTTGAGATCCCGAATGAGAGCATGTGGGGAGCCATGATTTTATGTTACAAGAAACCTGTGGGAACACTGATAGAGATTATTCCACATGTCATCTTTTTAGTGGATTGAGAAGGAAAAAACTGAAGCTCTGGGACTGGCTAGGCTAAACAGTGTTTTCCCAACACAACCTGGTAGAGGCAACCCTTCGATGTAAATATTAAGTGTAATTCCATTCAATTATGTGCCTCAGATTTATGTCTGTTCATTGATAACATTTATTTCTTGATGTGATACTATCATAATTTGTAATAAGCTTTTGTCATTTTATGACATTCCACTAGATACCATGTATACCAAGTTATATGATCTCCATTGCATCATGTTGAATATTTGAATGGTGTTGCATTTATTATTTATTTTATTTCTAAGTTGGTGAAATGTATATAAAAAATGTTTTAATTTTTTTCATAAAAGTTTAGTGATAAAGTTTTCTGTGAGATTGTGATTTTTTGTTTTTTAAAATGGATTTATAAATGTATAAATAGAATCAATTCTCTAAAAATTGTATAACACACTTGGATTTTTCATATTACATTATTCAAAACTTACAAATCTAAAAAATATCTACCATGTTTCCAAGAAAAATTGACCAAAAAAATACATGGAAAATGGTCAAAAGATCTATTCACTAGACTACACTTAAATTGAATATTTCATGTAATGTCATAAAAAGGCGAGACCAAAATGTAATGGATAATACATTACTTGATAGTGCTACACAATAAGGTTAACAACATTAAGGCCAAAAAATTGGCCATTACCCATTCTAGGTTTGATATTGGTTAATTTGATTCTAGTTTATATAAAAATAAGTATGTGTATATTAACATCTTTGAATAGACCCACAAATGGGGTGTCATAGGTAGGACAAGTGGGGGGGCATATGGCCATTGTCCCACTATTCATACATGGCTGAGGATATGGCTATTCCCTCCCTAATGCCATCATAGTTAGTTAATATACCACACTGGTGAGGTCATGTGAGCAGACTTGGACATGATGTAGGTCCATCCCAGAGAGCATATTGACTTTATGGCTACTAGGATCATGTGATATACCTTAGATATTATTCAATTTCATTCTCTAGATTGTAGAGATGTCATGATGGAGATCGGATGGAGATTTTTCATTTCAATACTATGAAGATTTGGACTTTTAAGATCGTTGGGAGTCTAGTTGTAACGCTCTAACACCTTGAACCTTCTTGAATTATGGGAGTTGTTTTTTCATAATTAACCTGAATTCCATTGTTTGCTATGACTATGGGGTTACACAAAAATTCTTTCTTTGAAAATTTTAGAATTAACTTTTGATAACCATCATATCTATCTCATCACTAGCTTTTTGATTATATAAATTTCATCTAAATCCATCTCACGAATCAAAATTTACACCCTTTTGAAGTTTGACCAATTTGATAATGCCATATCAACAAAAAAAAAATTCCACATGGCACCAATATGTGAGCAAGTGGACCTATCACGTCAACTCTGACGATCCCACCTCTCTCCCATGTGGATCCTACGTAGCATCCATGTAAACGTGTCTTAGCTTGTCAGTACCTTCCACGCATACATAAGGTCGTGGGATCGACCAACCCAACACCATCGTGACTTATGACTAATTTCCACTATGGTCGATCCACTAATCCATGTCATTCCAGTCACGGGTCTTCTAACTATTTACAAACTTGAGGACCTGGTGGGGTCCCACCCACGCATACATCATCTCATCCACGAGTACTTCCAACTTCACCGCATTTCAAATCCACTTGGAGAGCTCAGGACTGCACACACATCATCCCGATGATGGCTCCCTCTGACTTCACCTTATTTCAAATCTCCTCAGAGAAACGGAGCCACACACAACTCATCATGGCCGCAAATACATCTGAATTCACCCTATTTCAAGTGTACTTAAAGAGCTTGGTGTTGTGCACACATCATCCTGGTTGCAACTACATTTGACTTCACCCTATTTCAAATCTACTTGGAAATTTTCGTGTTGTGCATACATCATCCAGTCAGGGTCCCATCCATGCATACGCCATCCTATGTGAAGGTACTCTCAACAATACCCAATTTTAGTTATACTTGGAGAGCTCAGGGCCATGCACACATCATCCTAGTGGGGTTCCACATGTGCATACATCATCCCATCCGTGGGTGCTCTCAACTATGCCCCATTTCAATTCTACTTGGATATCTCAGAGCCATGCACACAACATCACAATCACAACTCCTTCTAAATAAACCCCATTCAAATTTTCCTTTAAGAGCTCAGGGCCGTAGGCTCGCAGAACATCTCAGGCCACATTTTTACCAGGAAATGGACGTCATAGCCAATGTGCATAAGAAAAAAATGTGATATAAATGCAAAGGATGAAATGTATCATGGGACTAAAATGTCTCGTATAGACCCTTTTTCCATCACAAAGGACTTAGACTAGGAAGTTGATGCTTCCGAAAGACCCTCGTTTTTAGTATTCATAAAAATCAATGTGAGACACTCAAAGAAAAACACTCGCCCTTTGATTCTTTTCATAACTCCAATAACAAGGCATTGAGTGGCCTGTTTGGCATGTTGTTGCCATTTTTCTTAGGATTACGACTTTCTACAACAAGTTTCCCACGGGTCACTCTAGTGTAGTTAGAAGAGTCGAGGGGAATTTCAAAGAAATGATGCGAGAGATTTAGGTCATTGATGTTGTTCTAATTTTTTTCTATTATAAAAATGAGTATGGATATATTCCCTTGCTAATAACTTTTGAGAAAAGCCAAGTAGTTTGTCTTAGATTGTTCCATGTCTCATTTTATATGTTTTCTTGTCAATTTTGTAGTGCTTTAGAGCTCGTTTGTTTCTACTATTGCAATTTTCATCCAGGCCTTATTACTTTATTTATTTGTTAAGTTTTATTAAATTATTGTTTGTTGCATTATGCTTCAACTCATTGTATTTTTACAAAACTAAGTTATTTATCTTGGTGGCCTGGTCTTTACGTGTGACATTTATCTACTTGGTGAGATCCTTCAAGGAAAAATTTATGCATAGAATTTGCCTTAGTATGAAATAAAACGTAAGAAGATTGTTTACAGATTCTATGTTTATTTAATATCATTGGCTTCTACATTACATGTTTCTGAACTAATGTTTGACTTTTTCCGAGATACCATGATGGAGGTTTTTAATGGATAAGTTGAGATGATCAGGTGTATAAAACATTTTCAATTTATAAAATCCCTACCAATGTTTGTGTTCAAGAGGCTCTGGAGGCCCGAGGCTCAAATGTTGTTCTTAAATTGTCCATAACAACTAAAATGGTTGAGTGTGCATTTATTACTTAAGTGCATGAAGGTGATGGAAAATGATACTTTCTTAAGTGAACAGAATCAGGTAAAACTCTTTTGATGAGTGTGGTGTAATGAGATTTTCTTATTAAAATGGAGCCAATTTCTTTCATTGAAGTTAATAGCTTAAGTAAAGATTCAAGAACCAACAAAATTCAAGCCAATTTACTTATTCTATATGATATTTTATGTTCTTTCTTATTAACATAAACACTTGTTGGAGATGAATTTAAAGTTAAAATGTGAAGGACTAGAAGTCTCCTTTATTGCACTTTTGATTAAGGTTATCAAGACTCTCAACTCTCTCTAGTAAGTGGGGATTTTCTTTGCATTGCTTTTGTGAATAGTGTCAATAAAATATCCTGAAACATTCTTCTATATGAGCAGTGATTTTGTTTTAAAG
The DNA here is from genome assembly GCA_031772625.1 of Pinus tabuliformis. Lineage (NCBI taxonomy): Eukaryota > Viridiplantae > Streptophyta > Pinopsida > Pinales > Pinaceae > Pinus > Pinus tabuliformis. The sequence goes on along the minus strand of CM062816.1, from coordinate 698,062,938 downwards.
ACTTCAACCTTGTATTGAAACAGTTTCTTGTTTTCAAATTTTTGTTATGAAAGCTTCTTAAGACCTTGAGAGTGATTGGGTTTTTGAGGATTGCTTTTGAGGCACAACTCAAATGGTTCAGATTCTGGGAGACATGAAAAGTTCGCATGGAGTTGGAGCCTTGATGAACATCTACATCCTATTACTAAAGAATTTTTAGAAGAGGAAGAAATAATAAATTCAGAAGGGAAATAAAGTACCAATTCAAGTATAGTTTTACTCAAGCATCGAATTAAGCAGTTTTCCAGTTTATTTGCAATGCATCAGACACATGAAAATTCCATTACCATATCATTGTAGATTAAAATTAGTGTGAAATGAGATTCTTCTTTACAACTAGTATGGTAAGGTAATGCCATTGAAATCAAATTATGATGCCTCCTGTGAAACTTCATAATAATTGAATGCCACTATATATATTCACCGAAAGTATCCAAACTAGAAAAATCCAAAATAAGAGTAACCAATGTTTTCATCATCCATATTTTCTTCCTCTGAGTCACTTAGAACTATTAGTTTAGAATCATTTTGAGGTTCAAAACAAACATGCTTGGAAGTTTTTGTTGAAAGGGAGAGTCAAAACCTATCATATTTATTTGTTGAAAAGTTGAGGTTGATACTTGGATCTTCCACATCTCTATTTGTATCAGTCACACTATAGTTTTTGAATGACACAAATTTTAATAATCTCGTGTGCATTTTCTACTATGCAATGATTCCTCCCTATGGTATCTAATTTATGATTATATGCCCCAATGTCTCCCCAGTGTCTCCATAGTGTATATCCTCTCCATGGACCTTATCATCAACATGCCTAGAAACATTTTTTTCATCTTTGTATGGGCACTAACTTCCTATTGGTTTTCCTATCCAACTAGAACTTGATCCTCCATAAGTGTAAGCTTCTGTGTGTAAACACCAACAAAGTTATTTTTCATTGTTTAATTCAAACTACTAGAAACTGAGGAGCTACAAGAATCAACACCATCTTTGATTTGAACCTAAATAGTCTTATTATCTCCGAGTATTTCCCTAATCACAATGACTAGTAGATGCTCCTCATGGATTATTTCTCTCATTCTATCTATTAATAAAATCCATAAAATGTATCCCTACATTTGAATCTTTGGAAAGAAAAATATAATTGTTATCATTTAAATTATCCATATCTCTTGGAGCCCAAAAATCCATTTTCTTTGGATAATATTTATTTGTAGCCTCAAAAGAAACCCTATTATAAGACTAAGGACCATTATGTCCTCTTGATTCTTGACAAAGTATGACAGAATGAAACTAGGTGAGGACTAGATCCATGTTTACCACACTAGTAGAAAATGATGAAATTAGTGACCAGGTGACTAAAAACATTAGTCACCACAACTTTTCCAAGTGAAATACTACAAAAAAGAAGCAATCTTAAGTGACCCAACTAAAAAAGACTAACATAAATGATTAATTTAGTCTTGGGTTTAAATATATGGCTAGATAATATGTAATGCAACTAAAAATGACTAATGTGAATGAATAATTTAGTTTAGGAACAAATATACAACTATTTTAAAAGTACTAAAAGAATATAAATTAGTCATTTTAATTTTGTCACTTCAATAGTCTGAACTTACAAGTGATAAGGGATTCAAAGGCTGTAATTTTTTCCTCGTGGGCTTTATCCTACTTCAGGACTAAGTCACCCACACTGAAGCTAGTCTTCCATGCAGAATTTTTGTCGAACCATCTCTTGATATGGTTTTGATGGAGTGAAAATTTATCTTTTCTTTCAGCCTTTCTTCCTGTAACTTGTGTAAAGTGTCCATCCTAGGTTGAATTAAGAGACATGGCTTGCTATGGGATTCTTGGGACAGCTGGAGAGCAGGAAAGTAGATATTCAATGGGAGGATGGCTTCATTTCTAGACACCAGGAAGTAAGGGGAAGTATTGAGGGAAGGTTTAAGCGTGACTTAGTCAACCCATAAAGCATTCACCAAACCAGAGTGGCAGTTTCACTGCTCATAGAAAATGGTATTTTTGATGATATGAATGAGGTTCTTATTTGTGGATTCAGCAAGACCATTCCCCTGTCGATAATAGTTAGAAGAATTCTTCAAGACAATGTCATTTTTAAATGTAAAATCATGAAGAGTTAATGAAGAAAACTATGTTTCATTGTCAAAAACAAGTGACATAGGAACGCCAAACCTGGAAATGATATTTTGCTGTACAAATCTAATGACCTCCTAATCATTCACTTGTTTCAATGGAACTTCCTCTGTCCACTGCATAAAATAATCTGTAGAAGTCAAAATATAGCAGTGTTGCTTTGATGAATGAGGGAAAATTTCCCTTATGATATCCAAGCCCCACTTTTGGAATGGTTCTTCCACTGCAACATGTTGCAGCGAGGCTACTGACTTCCAATTTCTATCGGTGCACCTTTGACAGACTAGATACTTATGTGCATAGGCATGAGAATCATTGAATAATGTAGGCCAGTAGAAACTATCCCGCATGACCTTGTGCGCTATAGTGTTACCTGCGAAGTGCCCCATGGCTGGTCTATCAAGGAGATCACGTAAAACCTTATCTGAATCTTGTGCCTCCAGACACCTAAGAAATATCCCATTATGGTGCTTTCGGTATAGCACCCCATGCACCAGCTGGTATGGTAATGCTTTGAGTTAGAGTGCCCTCTTTTGCATAGAAAAATGAGAGGGCACGGTGCCATGCTCAAGGTACCAGCACACATCTGCGTACCAAGAGTTTCCGTCTAAAGTGGGAGAGGCTCGCTCAACATTGTACATTTCTATTTCTTGCTCCTAGCCCATGAGCTCTTCTTCTTCCTCTTGTGCATTGACCGCTTCCACTGCTAACTTACAAATACCATGACCCTTGATGGTGTGAACCAGTTTGATGTCAAGATCGTATTCATGTAATCCGGTCATCTAGTTTTCCCTTCTCTCACCCAGCTCTTGCTGAACAAGTAGTGATCTGACTGTTGGGTGTGGAACATTAAAGATAATACAATGGTTTTTCAACAAGTAGGGTCTAAAATGCTTCATCACCTTGTATACTACATAATCTTGTTTGTCCATAGTAAGATAGTTGATCTATGGTCCTTTGAAACTATCAATTTTCACTTCTATCCCATCAGGGAAGTAGCTTTTGTCGATGAATTTCTTAAAATGGGAAATTGTGTAATTATTAGAGGATTGGAAGGAACCTAAAGAAATTCCATAAAACATAAAAGAAAAATAAGGCCTCAACAATGAAATTTGCACCATTCACATTAATGAATGGGTATCTATATAAGTTGGGGCTAGATGATGTCCTTCATTTATATGTTGCAGAATTTCAAAGGAAATGGATAATAGATGAAGCACATGCATGGTCGATAGGACGACACAATCTAGTGAATACAATGGCCCAGGATATTCTATTAAGGATGGTGTTTGGTGGCAAAAATTACACTTTGACTATCAAAACTATGTAGGTAAATGTCACATTCGCTATTGAATGGGTTGAACGTTATGGGAAGTTGAAATGCCTTAAAATTTGATAAAAATTTGAGTTTGTATGACCTAAAATAGGCTGCAAGGCAGTGGTACTTAAAATTTGACAGATTTATGTATGAACAAGGTTATACTAGATGTCACTCTAATAATTGTGTCTATGTTAAAGAATTATTGAATGAAGGTATTACAGACTCATGTGCTGGTGTGTGTCTATGTTATTTTAGGCAACAGATCGATCAGATTGCAAAATACACAGACACTGGAAAATGGAAAACAGCAAGAGGAACACAGTAAGAAAATACAAGAACACAACAATTAATAAGGAGTTCACCCTATCCTCCAAGGCTATGCTCTCGTCCAGCTCTCAGTAGTGGCCTTCTTTTATTGTGTCCTTAAGCAGAGAAATACAATGAGGAGCTCAAATTGAGTCTCCTGAAACAGAACAATGTTTGGTAGGGTGGTTCTTGGATCCCCCAAGCCACTAGAGTACATAGACTCTTTTCCTTACTAGAACTTGACCTCTCTGGTCTTTAATGGGAGGAGCCCAATGTGGTGCTCAGTTCCCGACAGATCCTCTCAGGGATTGCTCGATGTTACCTTATGCTTTAGGTCAGCTCAGCTCTCTGTCTTTCTGCTTCTTGCTTCACTATCTTTCCTTCACTCTCGCTCTCTTTGTCTTCGTTCTCTTCTCTCTGTATGTTCATGGCTTTAAAGCTGATCGATCTCATGGCTGCTCACTTCCTCTTCTGCCTCCGTCAGATTGCCTGTTGCTGCTCGCTTGGAGTTCCCTCTCTCTACATCATCATCAATGGCTCATAGGGAGTGGCCGCTTGTCCTCCTTCGAACTGCGCCAGCTTTTCCTCATCGGTTCGGTTTTTCGGTTAAGTCAGGAAATGATTCATCTGCCATCTCAGCGTCAAATCAAACTTCAAACTTTTTATGTGCCACGGCTTAATCCCTTGTTAAATTCGGTTCCTCCATCGAGTGTGATCTCCACCATTAGATTTGGATCCCCCAGATCCTACGACATTCTCTTATTTCGCACGGTTGACTTGCTTGACCATTAGCGTGCAATGAGCGGTGGTTTCCTCTCTCATCTGCCTGCCACGCATTGGGAGCTGAATGGAATCGCTCGTTTTTGTCCAAATCTGCTTACCGCCCAAGGGTGCCCCCGATATACCGCCAGTTTTGGAGCGCGGTTCCCACCTTTAGCCTTTAGCCCTTTCCCCACGGTTTTCTTGGCTTCCATGCGACCAAGCGCTTTGGGGCCTTTCCTTCTCGAGGGGTTTTGCGCATTAGAAATGCCCTTTGTTTCCCGATCCGGGCTTCCCAATGGCTAGTTTTGCCTCTTGCGCGGACTCCATGGACCTCGGTAAGCGCGCTTTGACCGAGGTCCTCGTCGATCCTCGTCGGCTGCCAATTGCCACTGTTCAGAGGTCTTCCTAATCACTTTGTGCTCCTGAATTTCGAAGTTTTGTCTTGATTTGATACAGCCATGGTGCTGTGATAATCTTCATGGATCCAATTCAGAGCAATGTGTGCAAGAGTGTATGAGAGAGAATGAAAGTAAATCTCAACTCAAAACTATCAAAAGGCTAGAAATTGATTCTTTGATGTTGTTTTATCATTTATCTCCTTTTTTCCTTCACTTTTCCTCTAATCTCCCTTGCATGCAAATGTGTGTCTCTTCACCTTCCTTTTCTCTTATTTTCATAATTAAAAGCCAATTATTGCCTCTTTTCTTTTGCTAACGCCTTTACCAATTTTCATATTAATTAACGATAAATGATGCCTATTGTAATGTTTTCCCACCATTCATCTTGGATACATGTCCCATGACCTTGGTCTTATTTTATTTACATGGAAAATCAACTAAGGGTTGTTACAAATCCCTCCCCCTTTGGGAAACACCGTCCTCGGTGTTCAGTGACACTTATAACCAGAAAAACGTGCTTCCTATGGAGCTTTATAATACAGATTGGTGAAACATTTACATCATACCATATTGTTGAAACCATGAACACCATACTTCTTATTGGAGCTTTATAACACAAGTCAATTTAGTATTTACAACATACTACTTATTGGAGCTTATAACACAACTCATTACAACATTTATAATACACATATGTATATATAAATATATACCAAAACACATAAACCAAACACATCTGCTCAACCAACAAATAAAGAAGGATGCAAAGCTCACATCTAATCAACCATCTCCCATGTAGCTTCATTGGGCCCAAAGTGCTTCCACTACACTTTAACCTGCTCCATTATTTGGTTCTAGAGCATGAGTTGTTTCTTTTGCAATACGTGCTAGTGTTTTGGCTAGGATTCTCCCTCTAGTTCCACCTATAATATAGACCAATCAATCACATGATCAACATCTTGGACATATATCTTAAGCAGTGAAACATGGAAAACATCATGTACTTTCACTATTAGCAGTAGTGCAAGTGAGTAGGCCACTGGTCAAGTCCTCTCAAGGATCTCAAAAGGCTTACAATACTAAGGTTCCATCTTAGCACATTATCAAATCCTCAAAAAGCTCCTCTTGGGCTTGATGTGCATGTACACATGCTTTCCAACCTAAAATTCCTTGAATTCTCTATGTTGATCCGCATAATATTCTGCCTATCATATGTTGTCTTAAAATTCATTCTAATAACATGCATCTCCTGTTCCATCTGATCCAACATATCTGGTATAATCAGTACGATGTTCATTGGATCATCCAGTTAATAGGAGTATTACAAATCTACCCATAGAGAACCTCAAACTCCACCAATGGAAGATACTCTTCCCACTTCCGTTGTTGATGCATGACATACATCCTCAAAATGTCCTCAAGAATGTTGTTAACCCTATTTGTTTTTCCATTTGTTTGCTGATGATAAGTTATATTGAAATCTAACTCTGTCCCCAAGCCTGAAAACAACTCCTGCCAAAATCTAGAAGTGAACTTGGCATCTTTGTCTAATATAATCTTCTTGGGAACACCATGCAACCTCACTATCTCCCCAATGCATATCTGAGCTACCTCACTAGATGAATTAGTAGAATTCACTATAATGAAGTGAGCTACCTTACTCAGCCTACCAACCAAAACCATGATGGAGTTATGCTTCTTCAATGTCCTCAGAAAATATGTAATGAAGTCCATGGAAATGAGCTCCCATTTTGGAATCTAAATAGACTGCAACAAACCAGCTCAATTCTTACACCCTTCTTTCATCTGCTTATAGCCCAAGCATCTCGCAACAAAATAAGCCACCACTTTCTTCAAGTTCAACCAATAATAGAACTTCTTAACAACTATCAAAATATTATGGTATCCTGGATGGCTTGAATATGGCTTGACATGAAACTCCTTCAAGATAAGCTTCTGGAGCTCAATGATTCTAGCACATAAATATTGTTCCTGAATCTAACCAAGCCATTTTTGTGAGTTGATACTCCTCATCTCTATCACCCATACTCTACTGTTATAATATGTGCTTCAGCTACTCATACATCTCATCATGTATCCATGCATGCAATATTTTCTCCTATAAATCTATCCAATATGAACTCACAACCGAAATGCGATTCACCTGCACTCTCCTACTGAGAGCATCTATAACCCTATTCTCCTTGCCCTTGATGTATCTGATTTCAAATTCAAACTTACTGAGGGTATCCAACCATATAACTTGTTTGGCATTCAGATTGGGTTGGTCAAACAAGTACCTCAGCCCACTATGGTCACTCATCAAGATGAACCTCTTCCTAAGAAGATAATGTCTCCATATATTCAATGCATGAATGTGTTAAAAATAGCAACAAGAAATCCTAATTTAATTTGTCCAAGAATTAAATTGGGAATTAAATTGTAATTCTATTCTCATTGCATCTTGTAGCAGTTAACTAATTTAAGTTGACTTAGTTGGCTAAGTAAATTCGATTTGGAAGTCTACCTAGAGTCATGTATAGTGATCCTTAAATTTTAGGGGCCAAGGTTGATTTATTATTGAGTTGTAATTATCTAATTCAGTTTAACTGAGTTAAATTTAGTTAAACTAGTTCTAACTATTGGAGGAACTAGTGAGTGGTCAAGTGAATTAAATTTGATTTAACTCACATGCAGTGATCAATCAGATAATTGATAAATCACTCAAAATATCTCATGCATGTTAGTTCAGATGAAGACCTAGTTGATATTAGAGTTTAGGGAGATTGTACTATCAGTTGTAAACTCGTCTAAATTAAACAAGTGTTGCATGCAATCAGTAGAAGGCCTATGTATGGATTGCGCAGTTATGAGTGAGGAATTTCCCAATTAAATATGGGTTAATTCCCTTGTAAACAACGCAAGGAAGTAGTAGCTTGGCAGGCAACAAATTTTGCTAAGTATTGGCTTCAGCTGGTTTATGAAGTAGTGAGTGAGATTGTACTTGTTCAAAGATTGCTCGGTTTGAAAAAGCATTGTATATTATTCTCAGATATTCTAGTTAATGCAATATACAAATAGCGGGGTTTTTAGCTGAGGCTTTCCTAAGAAAATTATTGGGTTATGTGTGATTGGAATTCTTCCTTTTCTGCTTCGTGATTTCATCGATCAATTTTTGTTTCCACTAATGAGTAGAGTAGATTCATGTCTCTTCTTTTAGCATATCACATAATCAGTTTGAATCTATAGTAAAAATCTACATGGTATCGGAGCTGAAGTCAATATAGAAGAGGAGAATATGAGTTTATTGTGCAAGTGAAATCTAATTTGCAGTTTCATACTTCAAAGTCAATAGGATTTCATTCTACGTTTTGAGACTTGGGTATGCCCTAGAGGGCTACTCAAATTACATAGCTTGGAAGGACAATATGGAGGCAGTGTTGGAAGAAAACGGGTTGAAGGAATTCATAGATCATGATATCCTGAAGCATCCAACAATTGATGCTAAAGATTTTGCTGAATGGAGAAAGTGTATGGAAAATGTGAGAAGGATTATCCTAAAAGGAGTTCGAGATCATATTGTCTCGAATCTCCATGGTAAGGAAACTCCATTTGTAATGTGGAAGGAATTGACAGACATGTTTCAAAACAATAGTGACCACAGGAAGCTGGCACTGAAGGAGAAACTTAGAAAGATCAATATGGAGAAGGGTGACTCAATTCCAAAGTACATGACCAAGTTCACCCAATTTTGGGATGAGATTCGAAGTTTCAGGGTTACTATTGCAGAAGACAATCTAGTGGTCCTAACACTTCTAGGACATCCCAAGAGTTGGCACAACTACTAGAACTCAGTTAATGGGAGGAAGAAGCTACCAGAGTGGGAGAAATTGTGGTCTGACTTGGTACATGAAGATATTTGGCGAAACACCAGAGGTGGGTCCTCATCAAAGCACGATGATGAGGAGAATTGTGCCTTAGCTAGGAAGGAAAATAAAGGGAAGGGGAAGTCATCCCATTCCAAATCAGACTCCAGTCAGGGTGACAAGAAGAAGGAAATGTCGAAAATCAAGTGTTTTCACTGTCACAAGTTGGGAAACTATGCCACAAAGTGTTTGCACAAGAAGTCTGGTAAGAATCCCTCAAGAGGAGCAATAGGTGAATCTCTTGATTCACAATTCCAACTGGATTTTACCCTCATCACTTGCATGGTTTCATCGGTGATGGGTAGTGTGTGGTACCTAGATAGTGGAGCTTCATTCCATATGACTGGAAACAAAGAGCTCTTCAGTAACTTGGAGGAGAAGGATCTCCAGATGCATATTGAGATGGGTGATGATGGCAAGTATTGTGCAACTGACATTGGTATTGTTACCTTTTAGAGGGATTTTGGTTCTCCCCTCAAATTGAGAGATGTCATGTATGTTTCAGGATTGAAGAAGAACTTGATTTCTGTTGCCATGTTGGAGGATCGAGGCTATTATGTGATATTTAGTAAGGGAAAGTCTTTCCTTCATCACATAGTCACGAGACAGGTGAAGTGGATCAGGGTTCAAGTGAAGAACCTCTACAAATTGGAGGTAGAATATTGTGATGCTTTGATAACTAAAGCAGAGAAGGTGCAGAGCCGAGACATTGGTGAGTTGTGGCATATAATATTTGGTCACTTGCACCACATAGCTGTGAAGATAATGCAACAAATCTCTATAGGACTTCCCAAGGGTACACTAGAGAAGAGGGACACATGCAAAGGGTGTAAATTAGGGAAGTACACCAAATCTTCCTTTCATGACAAATATAGTCGAGCATAAGCGTCCCTCGGTCTATTTCACTAAGATATATGTGGATCGTTATCTACAGCATACACGACCAAGCACATGTATTATGTAATATTTTTTGATGATTTTTCTCGTAAGTGTTGGATTTTCTTAATGCAGAAGAAAGATTGGGCATTCGCTAATTTTATGGATTAAAGCACTTGTTGAGAAAATACTAGTGAGAAAGTTAAATCTCTCAAAAGCGATAACGATGGAGGGTATGTGTCGAATCAATTCAATAACTTCTATGCAACATAAGGCATTTGATGGCAGTTGATAGCACCTCATAAACTACAGTAGAATGGGGTGGATGAAAGGAATAAAAAAAGTATTGTGGGAGTGTCAGAGGCGATGTTGCATGATTAGGGCCTACCATTACACTTGTGGGTTGAAGCATGAAACACAACTGTTTATTTGCTGAATGGAAGCCCTCATCAAATTCTTAGGATGAGTACACTTGAAGAGGCTTTTTCAAGGAAGAAACCAGATGTGGCACACTTTAGGATCTTTGGTTCATCAATCTACTTCCATGTTACCAATGGTGCATGGAAAAATTGAGAGCCAACAACTGAGTTGGGCATATTTTTGGGGTACACGGATACACCTCACAACTATCAGATGTACCTGCCAACCAACATGATGACAGTGGTTTGTAGAGATGTGAAGTTCGATGAAGAGAAGGCCATGATATGTTCCCTTGAGACGGAGATTCAACTACATGTAGTTGAGGAACTTTTAGCTCCAAAGGAGGAACCTTAGGATGATGTGGAACAACCACATGTAGAGGAGAAGGGCGTGGAAAAACCTTCTCATGCAGAGACTTCCAGATATGGGAGAGAGTGCAACAAAGAGGCTAACAAGTTTATGCATGATGGTAGAGAGAATGTGGGAGCACCCATATCACAATGTAGGCAAAGGAGGTCACCAAAAAACTGGCTACATGGCCCTGAAGGACGAGAGTGTAGAGATGGAGCCATCCTCATTCGATGAAGATGTGAAGCAACTAGTGTGGGTTGATGCCATGGTTGAAGAGTATGACTCAATTATAAGAGACTGTGTTTGGGAGGTGCTCCCAAGACCAGCAGGCAAGTCAATGGTGAGTTCTAGATGGCTTTATAAGGTAAAGAAAGCAACATATGGGAGTGTGTTGAAACACAAGGCTAGATTTGTGGCCATAGGGTTCTCTCAGGTGGATGGAATTAATTACAATAAGAATTTTTCTCCTATAGAAAGGTATTGATCAATTAGATCTATTCTAGCATTGTCACTATAGATGCGATGGAAGATACATCATATGGATGTAAAGACAACATTCCTCAATGACAAGGAAGAGTTGTATATTGAGCAGCCTAAAGGATTTGAGACCTTCAACAAAGAGTTGCATGTGTGTAGACTGAAGCGAGCGTTGTATGGACTAAAACAAGCACCTCGTGCCTGGTACACTAGGATTGATAGCTATTTCACATGGTTGGGCTTCACCAAAACTGAAGCAGATGAAAACATTAGGGGGATTTTGAGGTCTAAAATGGGCCTCCTAAGAAAAATGTACAACCAAAATAAACTTTATGAGAACCAATAGGATTCAACATGATGATTTCAACCATGGGGGATGATTCACTAATTTTGGAGTAAAAAAGTAAAAAAGATAAAAAATAAGAAAATAAGAAAACTATTTTTTCAACTCGTATTTTTAACTTGTATCCCTAAGGTTTTACTCAAATTTCAATCTGGAGTTCTCGTTGGAGGTAAAATTTAATCCCTCATCCAAGGAGTACCCATGTTCCATATGTTTGATGGACCCTGCCTCACTAAAAATGAGAAATACATGTAAAAACGTGATTGCGATAACGTTTTTCATGTATTTCTGATTTTTTGTGTAGTAGGGTCCATCAAAAGTATGCATAATGGGTACTCCTTGGTTGAGGAATCAAATTAGACATCCAACAAGTGTTACCGCTCTAAATTTAGGTAAACCCATAAGGAGATAAATTGAAAATATGGGTTGAAAATTTATTTTTTTCTTTTTTTCCCTCTAAAATTTGATGATGTAATCTAATCTTATTTTATTATTTCCACTATTATTTTATAATTTCCTTAGGAGGCCCATTTTAGACCTCAAAATTCCCCTAATTCCTTTACCATATTGTGGTTGAAGGTAAATTTTTTATTATTGTTTAATATGTCGACAATTTGATTATGAAAGGTGATGAAAAGTTTATCATGTTTTGCAAAGAGGATATTGCAAGAGAGTTTGAGATAAAGGACTTGGGGCTTATGCATTACTTTCTTCGCATGTTAGTATGGCAAGGAGATGAGGAATTGTTTGTCTCTCAAGGAAATTATGCCAATGAGATATTGAAGAAGTTCCACGGGGAGAGCAGCAAACCCATGGAGACTCCTCTAGTTGGTAATTGGAGGAAGGAGGACGCTACTTCAGGTGAAGTAGTGGAGGCTATTATTTATAGATGGCTTGTGGGTTCACTTATGTATTTGGAAAACACGTGACCGAACATATGTTATGCAGATAACTAGCTTAGTCAAGCCATGGTTAAGCCAACCAAACTATATTGGAAGGCAACTAAACATGTGTTGAGATACCTCAGAGGCACCACTCAGTTTGGCCTATGGTACCAACAAATAGAGGGAATGAAGCTTCAAGGCTTCACAAATGCAGATTGGGTAGGGATTCCATTCGACAAGAAGAGCGCATCAGGGGGAATCTTTAGTATTGGGTCAACAATAGTTTCTTAGTACAACAGGAAGCACAGATTTGTTGCACTTAGTTCAACAGAGGCAGAGTACATGGTTGCTAGTTAAGAAAATTGTGAGGATATCGAGATGAGGAAGATTCTTGTTGGCTCAGTAAATTTGAGTTGGAAGTTTATCTAGATTCATGTAGAGCGATACCTAAATTTTAGGGGCCCAGGTTGAGTTATTATTGAGTTGTAATTATTTAATTTAGTTTAACTGAGTTAAATTAAGTTAAACTAGTCCTAATTGTTGGAGGAACTAATGAGTGGTCAAGTGAATTAAATTGGATTTAATTCACATGCAGTGGTCATTCAGAACTGATAAATCACTCAAAATATCTCATGCATGTCAATTCAGATGAAGACCCATTTGAGATTAGATTTTAGGGATAGTTTACTATTAGTTGTAAATTCATCTAAATTAAATAGGTGATGCACATAATCAGTAGAAGGCCTCTGCATGGATTATGCAGTTATGAGTGAGGATTTTCCCAATTAAATATGGGCTAATTCCCTTGGAAACAACCCAAGTAAGTAGGAGCGTAGAAGCCAGCAAATTTGGCTAAGTATTGGCTTGATCTGGTTTGTGAAGTAGTGAGCGAGTTTGTACTTGTGTAGAGATTATTCGGGTTGAACAAGCATTGTATTTTATTCTCAGATCTTCTAGTTAATGAAATATACAAATAGAGGGGGTTTTAGCTGAGGCTTTCCTAAGAAAATTATTGTGTTATGTGTGATTGAAATTCTTCCTTTTCTGCTTCGTGATTTCATCGATATGCATTTAGCCCATCTAGTCCAAGTGTTTGAACCTGGAAGATCTGATACCACACTGTAATGCCTCCTCCCACATTTAACCACTCTTACAAACTCTCTAGAGTAAACATGAGATGAGTGTCACTATGATATGACCTGACCTCCAAGTTTTATTTATGGAAGTGGGGCTGACTAATCAACAAATTACAAACATTCCTCAAGGACTATAGACCACACGAGAGTCTACAAACCACCTCAGGTGATCAATCCCTGAGTTGGAACTATTTTCACAAGATGAATTCCCCAATCACACCATTGACCCTCTATGTATGTAGATGGGAGGTTATAACCACACCCATAGGACGTCCTACATGCGATTATGGCCCAAATGCCTTAGTTCAAAGCATGCAGTCGCAAGATCTATGCCAATTTTCAGGCTAGGCTCAATACCACTACCTAGAACTACTTATAACATTCCAGAATCATGTCAATAAGGATAACAATGCTAAACAAATAGAACTTGAGTTGGATCTTGACCAATACATGCCTAATGTAAGATAGACATATTGTTACACACATGGCAAACATATAAGCTACAAGTCATAAATGCATATATGATCATAAACTTATGAGCATCATTTGAGAATCACGAAGAAGGCTCGGTTCCTTATTAAGCTAGCTATAATAATACTTATTAGCCCATGGATTCATCAACCATTTAATAAACTTATCAAATCATGAGAGATATCCATAGATAGAGCACATCATAAAACCATGCATATAACCAAAATAGAAACTATGACAAATCTCACATAAGATCACCATAATAGCCATCACAAGTGCTCATAAATGAAAACAGGAAAATATCTCATATTAACATATGAAAATTCCAACCAAGTTATGGACTTCCATGTACCACCCAACCATAGATTAGGTTGAACCAAATCTATATTTTAGCCAATCACCCCCACACCATATTCCAAGCATTAATGTGGAATCATAATGGTTAAAAAAAACAAAAGTCATCCAGGGCTTCCATAGGCCAAACCACCTCAACCCTCATCCAAAGTGATTTCCCCTCTATGGTCCATAAATCACTAACATCAACAAGATGATCCAGGAGGATCTCATCTGATCAATTGCACAGGTCATCGTCAATGTTCAGTTTCATTGTCAATCCAGTTCGGTGTCGTCAATTTTGACAGTGTTGGTTATGGATCAGGTTGTTCAGGTAATATGGTTTTTCATGGCGTTCAGTTGAGATGGTTTTGTATCTGGTTGTCGACTTGTGTTCATCGATATTTCCACCAGGATTAGTCGACGACATGTGTCTTGACGTTCATCTTGTAGGATTTGGTGATGACAGGGGTGTCGTCCGTTACAGAGGTTTGATATGGTTTGTTGTCAGATTGTCGTCGCAACTGTAGATTGTGTCGACGATATCCATTGGTTTTGTCACATTGTGACAATATGTTGTACATGGTTTATTAAAACAAAATGTGAACCCTAATCTAATCTGCATAATCCTAAGTCCTACCTATCGCATTCAAACCATGTATTAAAAACCCTAAGCCTAAGTCCTAACCCTAAACCTATCACTATGTGCTAAAATCTAAGTTAAAACCTTGTCACATAACTCTCGGCTATGTTATAAACATTCTAAAAAAATTGAAATACACAATTAACCATCACCTCTAACCGCAGGTAGCCTAACTGCATTGGAAACATGTGATAGCGTTGGAATGATCGTCGGAGTTAATCCATCAGGTAACAGTCAGTTGACCGCGTCGGAGAAAGGCCAGACATGTGAACAGTCATGTGTCAAAAGTTGAGGTCTTTGTAACCACAACCACTAGCCTGACCACGTCGGGAACCATCAGCAAAACTTTGTGCATGTGACCGAAGGAAGGGTTATCCAGAGGTTTGTCGTAATACCGAATAGTCATCGGGAAACGGTTAACATGTGACAGCTTGGAGTTCATCGTCTATGAAACCGTCACTGGAACTGTCGGGGGACACAACAGAGGTGGCATCTGGTGGTTAGGTCGCCGAAAATCTCATGCAACGGCTTCAACTTCAGCCCGGTTAGCCTGACCGCCAGTGGTTTGGCTTATCCAATGTTTTTTTTTGGGTTTTATATGGTTTTTGACAAACAAACTATTCGGTGACCATGACAACTAATCCTAGGTGTCAAATTCCAACAAGACCTATTTCTAAACCTATCCAGACTCAACCAAATGCATCTGCAAATTAGCCCAAGGTGGTTTCTTGTACCTTCAGGCCTTTAAAAGGTTGATTTTCCTTCATTCATCAGGAGAGTGGTTTTGACTTTTGTTTGCAGATTCTGGAGGTCATAGGTAGTTTTGTTGTTAGTGTAACAGGAACATCCGAAGTTGGAATTGGGAACTGTGATAAGCATTAGAAATATGGTTCAGAGGGCTATCTAATGATAGTGATCAGAAGTGCCTGTGTGCACATTCAGACTGATCAAATCTCTGTGTAATCGACCTCATATGTTTCAATCCTAATAAAGCGGTCGCCCATCTTGAAAGCGGACCCGGAGACATAGTCCATCAGGGACGAACTCCGTAATCAATTTTTTTGTCTAGTATCGCTGTGTTTTTACTGTTTTCACTTCTGTTATGCATCTATCTTGTGTTTAATCAGCTGTCGTAAAGTCTTCTTCTCAAGCAGTTTTCCTCAATTTTTGTGCTTTGAGCTAACATTCAAATCATTAATGGTTAATCAATTCTACATCAGTTTAAGTCTATGATCATTTTCAGATCATGTAATTTGGTATTAGAGAAGGTTGTGTTTGTAGAATTTGCCATTGAATGTTAACTAGGTCAAAGTCACAACGAGGTGAAGGAATCCTTGAGCAGATCGATCCAGATATTGGAAAGTGACGAGTCATTTATAAATCGACCATGACAGGACCTAATGCAGGTGAAAACACTGAAACTAAGATGAGTGAAGAACAGTTTCAGCAAGCATTCTTGACTATGCAACAAATGTTGGTAGAATTGTACAAAGACAATAAGGCGAGAGATGCACCTTCTTCTTCAAAGGCATCGAAGAAGGATAGAGGTAAAGGGAAGACTAATAAACCACCTTCAGCTCCATAATATCCATCATCATAATCTTCTTCTTCTTCTTCTTCTAGTGCAGAATCTGAACAGAAAAGAAACCTAAGAAACCATCTCTTTTGAAACTTGATGTGAGTTACATGTTTATGATCCCGAAATGAATCTTGAAAATTTAGATAACTAGATTAAGTAGCTAGAAGTGTATTGTTGCATTCAGAACATTTCTAATGATAAAACTAAAATTCAGTTAGCTACACTTAGAATGGGGGGACAACTTTAATCTAGTGGGAAAGTAAAACTCAAATAGATGTAAAGCATAAAGGAAAAGTCATCTCTTCATGGTCTAAGTTTTTAAAAGCTCTCAGGAAACAGTTCTATCATTTAGGTTACATGCAGCAAGATGTTATTGAATGGAAGCATCTAAGGCAAGGTAAAGGGCAGAGTGTTCAGGAGTTTACTCAGGAATTCAGAAAGAAAGCATTGGTGCTTGTTATTTCATTGGATACACGTGAAACTTTGTTAATATACATCGATAGTTTACATTCATATTTGCATAATACATTATTGATGTTTAATCCTGATGATTTTGATGAAGTGTGTGTTCAGGCCATACATATTGAATCAGGTGGTAGACCATTCAAGTTTTCATCACAATCATCCAAAGAGTTGGAAATCAAATATTCCAGTGATAGTAAGGGGAAGAACATTTTGAAGAGAAATAAATCAACGATAGTTCAGAAGGAAAGAACTACTTGTTCTCATTGCCAAAGAATCGGTCATGATGAATCTATGTGTTGGAAACTTCATCCAGAACTTAAGCCCAAAAATTTCCTTAAGGAGAAGGATGAAAAGAAGGCAATTGCAGCAGTCCAGCAAGATCTAGGTTCAGATTCAGGTGATGAAAGGAGGATAGCTGCTATGGTTCAAGTTCAAAAACTTTTGCATCTTCATCAAACATAAATCCTTCAAATGAGGATAAAAGAGTTGAATTGTTTAACATAAGGATAATTTCTAAGCATACAAAGATAGATACAATGTTTGACAGTGGATCACAGGACAATCTAATATTTGAACATTTAGTTAAAAGTTTAGGTTTGGAAACACGAAATCATCCAAGACCTTACCCATTAGGATGGCTAAATACATCAACTCAGATAAAAGTCACCAAATAGTGTCAATTAAGATTTCCCATTACAGCTAATTACATTGATGAAGTGGAATTAGATGTCGTTCTGGTAGACATATGTGGAGTTGTCTTAGGAAGTCCTTATCTTTATGATCATGATGCAGTGTTTTGACAGGAGAGAACATAAATATCACCTTAAGAAAGACAGGGTTGAATTTATTGTTAGGGCACATCAAAACAAAAATCACTTGAATTCAGTTCATGTTAATCAGATGAAGCGATTAATAAGTTCAAACAAGAGATTTGTAATCATGTGTGTAAAGGAGAAACATAACAATCAACATGATGCTTATTTAAGTTATGAGACTCAGCTTAAAGATGGTTTCATTAAAGAGATAGAAACTTTTCCAGTTCTATGTAAAACCAAACATCTTATTCATAAGCAAGGATTACAACATGAATTAAAGTTTGTGCCTAAAGCTCCTCTTCCTAATGTTAGAATGAATCAATTCAGTCCAAGTTTGGAAATAAACAGCTGCATGGATACAGGTCAATATTGGGGAAAGTCAATGTTCAATTTCTCTTATATTGTGTCACCATTTCATGTTTCAAATAGTTTGGAAACCTCTTTTCAAGTGGAGAGGAAACCTATTTTTTTCATATTAAAACCTTTTCTAAAGCACTGTTAAAGTGTTTAAGGGAAACTTATGCATTAGGGGAAGTGCTAATAAATGGAAATATCAGTTAATGAATAAGGAAAAAGTGATTCAAACAAATCAACGGCTAATTCAATACTTTCAAAGACAAACTAAGTTGCAGAAAATTTCACCTTACAGTTTGATAGGTTCATCGCAGCAAGTTCACTTAGTAATCAGGAATCAGGAAAGTATATCTAGTTTGATGTCAAGAATATCTTTGATCATCTTTGTTATTCCGCAAAATAGATTGTTAATACATGTTGATGGTATTAAACAACATCCAATAGAGACTATTTTCAAAGATTATGAATCACTAACTCATGGTTCTTCGTGGAAAGAATTCAAATGCCATGTTCATAACAGGTTGTTTGCCCATCGTCACAAGTTGTTCATACTGCATATGGATGGAACAAGTAATTGACTCAAAATGTGCCATGGTCAGCATCATCAGGGTCATCACATGCAAGTGATTGATCGAATGTATTGGTACATCATCAAGGCAATGTGGAAAGAGAGGGAATTATACCCTCATCGACTATTTGTTTTGTCAAACTTTTGGTGGTCCAAAAGATTTCAAGTGGAGAGGATTGAACCAGGAGGATCTCATCAGATCAATTGCACAAGTCTTCGTCATTGTTCACTGTCATCGTCAATCCAGTTCGATGTCATCAACTTCGACAGTGTTGGTTATGGATCAGATTGTTCAAGTAATATAGCTTTTCATGGCGTTCATTTGAGATGGGTTTTTATCTAGTTGTCGACTTGTGTTCATCGATAGTTCCACCAAGATTATTCAACAACATGTGTTTTGTCGCTTGTCTCGCAGGATTTGGTGATGACATGGGTGTCGTCCATTGCAGAGGTTTGATATGGTTCGTCGTCAGGTTGTCATTGCAACTGTAGATTGTGTCAACAATATGCATTAGTTTTGTCACATTGTGACAATATGTTGTACATGGGTTGTTAAAACAAAATATGAACCCTAATCTAATACATATAATCCTAAGTCCTACCTATCGCATTCAAACCATGTATTAAAAACCCTAAGCCTAAGTCCTAACCCTAAACCTATCACTATGTGCTAAAACCTAAGTTAAAACCTTGACACATAACTGTCGGCTATGTTATAAACGTTGTAAAACAATTGAAATACATAGTTAACCGTCATCTCTGACTGCGGGTAGCCTAACCACAGGAAACATGTGACAAGGTTGGAATGATCGTCAGAGTTGAGCCATCAAGTAACAGTTAGTTGACCACATTGGAGAAAGGCTGGACATGTGAACAGTCATGTGTAAACAGTCGGGGTCATTGTAACTGCAACCTCTAACTTGACCACATCAGGAACTGTCAGCAAAACTGTGTGCATGTGACTAAAGATAGGGTTAGTCAGAGGTTTAGCTGCATAATTCAACAATCATCGAGAAACGGTTAACATGTGACAGGTTGGAGTTCACCGTCTATGAAACCGTCGCCGAAACCGCCAGGGGAGATTGCGGAGGTGGCATTTGGTGGTTAGACTATCGAAACTCTCATGCAATGTTTTAAACCTCTGCCCTGTTAGCCTGACCGCTATCGGTTTCGGCTTATCCAATGTTTATTTTTGGATTTCATATGGCTTTTGACAAACAAACTATTCAATGACCATGACAACTGATCCAAGGTGTCAAATTCCAACAAGACTGATTTCTAAACTTATCTAGACTCAACCAAATGCATCTGAAAATTAGCCCAAGGTGGTTTCATGTACCTGTAGGCCTTTAAAAGGTGGATTTTCCTTCATTGATTAGGAGAATGGTTTTGACTTTTGTTTGTAGATTTTGGAGGTCATAGGTAGTTTTGTTTTTAGTGTAACAGGAGCATCCAGAGTCGGAATTGGGAATCGTGATAGGCGTCGGAAAGCTAGTTCAGAGGGATATCTGATGACAGTGATCAGAAGTGGTTGCATGCACATTCAGACTAATTAAATCTCTGTGTAATTTACCTCATCTGTTTCAATCCTAATAAAGCGGTTGCCCATCTTGAAAGCAGACCTGGAGACGTAGTCCATTAGGGACAAATTCTGTAATCAATTTTTTTGTCTGGTATCATTGTGTTTTTATTGTTTTCACTTCTTATATGCATTTATCTTGTGTTTAATCAGTTGCCGTAAAGTCTTATTCTCAAGCAGTTTACCTCGATTTTTGTGCTTTGAGCTAACATTCAAATCATTAATGGTTAATCAATTCTACATCAGTTTAAGTCTATGATCATTTTCAAAACACCAAATCAGTCTTTATCCATGCTTTCTAGGGCTCCAGGAACTAGTAACTCAACCCATAGCCTCCAGGGAACCCAAGTTGTTTCAGGGGTCCAAAGCATTTGAACCAACCAGCAGGCTCTAGGGACTAGTATCTCAACCCACAACCTCCAAAGAACCCAGGATGTTCCAGGGCTCCAAAGCATTTGTTCCAACCCACAACCATAGGAAACCTAAGAACCAATCAGAAAAACCAAAAGGAGAACCCACTACACCATGCTTATCTAGAAAATATCAAGACAAGGTAGAAACCACTATCAATCTAGGAAACCATCCATGCCAATGACAACACATAACCAAGGAACCACATGCATATACCATGCATCCAAAAATCAACAAGGAGATCACACATTCAACCTGTTACCTGCAAAGTAATCTTGTTCTAGATGTTGATCCAACTGTCTCCTTGTGCTTCCTTGTTTTCCTTTCTTGCTTTCTCCAAATCCAAGTGAATGCTAGAGTGCACCAAAGATGCTACAAAAATTCTCTAAGTGTGCAAGAGTGCATGAGAGAGAGAATGAAAGGAGATATCAACTCAAAACAGTTAAAAGGCTAACAACTGATTTTATCTTGATCATTGATCTCCCTTTTTTCTTCAATTTCCCTCTGATTTCCCTTGCATGCAAATTTATGTATCTTCACCTTCGTTTTCTCCTATTTTTCCTTTATTTTCATAAATAAAAGTCAATTAATTCCTCTTTACCTTTTCCAATTCCTTTTCCAATTTCCATAGCCATTAATTATCGTCAAGTTATGCCCACTCTAATGTTTTCCCACCATTCAACTTGGAACATGTGTCCCATGACCTTGGTCTTATTTTATTTACGTGCAAAATCAACCATAGGTGATTACATATTGATTCAAGGCATTTCTCATGGCTTTGGATGCCTTAAATTTTTCTTTAGTACCTAAAGCATGACCCTCTTCCCTAGATCATTTCAAGAGCCATATTAGATATCACTACCACTCAAAACTATCTAGTGGAATTGAAATCCATAATATTAGGATAATGATACCCTCAAGGGCCCATTTGTTTTTTTCTTAGGCGTCCTTGTTAGCATTAGATGGCTATAGCCTTCCTTTAGATCGTAACATTTTTGTTTCCTCCCATGGCGATTTTTTTGGCCCCAATACCCATCCTTGGTGCTAAAAATGCTAGTGATACCTATATACCTAGTTAGAGGAAAAGTATTCCCTTGATAGGTCATTTGTCACTATTCAAGGTGTGATTCTTGACTTTATAGGGCTATAAAATTCCTTTAGGGTCAAACTCTTGGGTTTTTTGCCCAAACCATATCCAAGTTATATAGAATCATACTTATTGTTCAAAAACTCATAAATTTCAATATCCCCAGCAAGAGACCAGGGATACACTTAAAATCTCCTTTATGCTAGGTTGACATATTTTTGATGTCCCTAGATGCCTACCAACTTCCTTTGGCACATTCTTGTTAGACCTACCTTGTGAATAATTAGTAAAAAAATATATATGCACATTATATGAATGCATACATTCTTTAAAACATGTGAAAACTTTAGAGCACGTGCATTCCTTTCATCATTATTTTTTTTAGGAGTGAGAAATTTAGCATACACATTTTATAATTTTTTTTCCTCAAACTTAGGTTCATAAAAACAAACTTAGTGGTTTGGACTACAAATACATCAAAACCTCCATTTTCCTCTCAAAATCTTTATTTTCACATTATTTTTATATTGGCTACACAAATTCATCATCAATGAAAATACACACACATAGAGTTGATTATGCAAATTCTATATATATATATATATATATAATAGTATTTTTTTATATTTGTTTGGCTTGATATATATTATAATATTAAAATACATACATATTTTATTTTTTCTATAATTTCTAATCACTTCAACCAATTTTTAAACAAGTTCTTTTTAAAGATTGTATACTAAGTTCTATAATGTAAAAGAAAAATGTTAATTTTTACCCTACATGAATGAAAGGACTTGTAGTTTTAAGGATATGATGACTTTCATTCATATATATACAATGTTAAGAATTTTGAAAAAATATCTCTAGACAAAAACAAACAATTCTACGTTTTTTTAAGGACATCCCATCATATAGGTACTAAAAAATTGCATGAACAAAAACATATGCATTATATTTAGTATGAAAAATAATATATCACTATTATAAATACTCAAATTTCACAAGGCCAAGTATAAATTTTATAAATTAAAGCCTATACAGAAAAAACCAATTCATTTGCCTATATCTCATCATTTTACACCATATTCAAATTCAATGTGGAATTACCTTAAATCATCTCTTCAATTTAATAGATTGTTGTTACTCCATGTTTTCATTGCCACTAACTTGTCATGAGACACCATTGTTAACTTGCACCTACCCTCACCCCATTGTCGGCACAATGACCACTACCATGAAGCATTACAAACACAATGGTGGTCACATCAAGCAAATCACAAATTTCTTAATTAGGTGTAACATATTCATAATTGTTAATTGAAATCCATTATGCATATATTTTTAAGTTATTTAATCATATAAGTTTGTAACACTCAACTAAAAATACTAATGGTCCTACCACATCACCTATTTTAGTTGACTAGATTGTAATGACAGGTGTGTGTTGAAGTAGTTGTTGTTGTGTTAACAAATCACACAATAATAACCATTGAGTATAAGATATAACAATTTATATTGAATTATAAAGTAATGTTTATATTGACGTATAACATGCTTCCCTAGAGTTAGTTTCAAGTTTAACCATCTACCCTATATATGCTATTGGAATTCTTATTCTTCCTCACACTACCCCGATCTCACATTACCCAAATCTAAATAGAGATTCATTTTCTTATTCTTCTTTCAAATCAGTTATTTAAATCTAATGAAGTGTAAAATAATATAAAATTCTAAGAAAACATATATCCACTAAACACATCATTTGAAAATACATCCAACAATCAATTTTTCTTTTAGCATATTTAGAGTACATGTTGTGAGAGTATTAATCTACCCATCTTACTCAATTGTAAAGTTCAATTTGATGTTTCCAATTTGATGTTTCCATATAATGGGTTGGGTTCAATTGTTTAGGCTTTTCCCTCCTTCGATTCCTACTTTATCTATCCATGCCACTTTTGACTTTTTATTACCTATTAACGCACCCTATTTACATGTATTTAGAAGTGGTTAAGATTTACTAATTACATGTGTCTTTTCTTCCTGTTAACATCAAAACATACATCTAATTAATTTGAAACATAGTGATTGTTTCCATTATGAGGAGTATTGCATGTCCTTATTAGACCATTAATTCATAAACTTGTACTTTTCCTTATGCAAAAACACAACCAAGTTGCTTCCCCTTTCCCTGTCGTTATAAGTGGCGGTCAGTAACGAACGAGGCATCTAACAATTAATGGACATTTCTGTCAGGAAATACAGCTGTGTTTCTAACTGATTGGAAGGCCCCGCAACTTAACGACAGAAAAAGACATAAAGTGAAAGATACCTAACATTGCACCTGTTTTTGGTAAACAACGAAATTTGTTACACGAAGTGGGTAGACTTTGGATTATACACTGAAACAAATAAATATTATATCCACACGCTTAAGTTAGGTTATATCCACACCTAAAGTTACGTGTTGTGAAGCCAATCGCAGTTGAAGAGCAATTGTTTTATTGAGGTGTCTAAATGTTGGAATGTGTATATGAATGGAAGTTTCCATTCCAAAAAATATTATCAAAATAATATACAGAAACTTTGGTTTCTGGCATTTTCCCGAAGTAGATAGGAAATGACCTTTAGAGCTAAAATCTATATAAAATAAAATTGCTAGCAAATTCAGCGTTGTGTTTATGCCGACGTGGTTATGAAATTATCTCAAAGAGATCTAACTAATCGAAATAATCTTTCAAAAAGTTAAAACAAATTGCATTTAAAAAAAACAACAATCTGCGATAGCGGTTACTTTCTTCCTTCCCGGTAGAATTGAGTGTAATTTGTAGATTGCCTTGGGTACATTATAGTTGGTAATTCGAGACAAGTAAAATCCCTGGAACTAGAGACCTAGTTTTAAATCCCTCAGTTAAAAGACAGTTTGTTGGCCGCCTAAGAGATTTAATGTTAGTTACATGTCATGGCTTAAGAGATTGAATGGTAGTTACATGTCAGGCTGTATATTTATTAATTTATATTATTTTATTTAAATATTAAATATATATTTTTTATATAATTATGAGGTTATATATTTATTATTTTATTAAAATATTAAATATAATTTTTTACATAATTAAAATTAATAATTTCGTTCCAACAAAATCAGCCATTCACAATGTTTTAATAGATTTATAGCATGAAAAGTAAAAAAAATGTTAGTGAAAATCACATTATTAGGGTTTTGTTGCTTTTGTAAATTTGTTCCATAAAAGCTCACAACTGCAACATAATTTACCTATACTCTCTTTCGAACTATCCAATATGGTTCACAAAATTTATGTCATCAATTTATCTTTAAACAAGTACTTAATAGATTCAACCAACAGAACAAAACCCTTTGCCCTCCCATAACAATCAATATATTATAAATAAAAAATATGTTATTATGAACATTGCATAAATATTATTATATTTAACTAATTCAAGAAAATAAATATATATATATATATATATATATAAATCAAAATAAATATAAATATTTATTATATATTAAAATTGATATATTTCAGAGGTTTATAATTAAAATGTTATAAAATTTTAATAAAATAAAATAAATTTATATAATAAAGTAATAAAATTAAATATATAGTGATACCTAAAATATAATTATTTGAGGTTTAAAAAAAATAAAAAGATAAATATATTTGTATAATTATATAAATTAAATGGTTGATAAATATAAAGAGGTATCTATTCATAATAAGTATTAAAATACAATTCATCATATTAAGTTGTTAAAATTAAAAAAATAATAAAAATGAATTAACTAAATTATAATTTTATTTAAATAATTATTATTATTATTATTAATGATAAAAAGAATTAATATATAAATTAAACATATATACATTTTTTTAAAAAGTAACAAGATTATGAATAATGAATTTTGGTTTAATGATGAACCATATTAGAGGGTTGGAAATGTACACTAGCTAATTTTATTCCAAAAGCCAATTCCAAAGAAACAATATGGATCACAAAAGTCTGAGATCAATTTTTTTTTTTATTAATCATAGAGATTCTTCATCTATGATTCTTCATAAATGATCAATACTACATTCCCAAAAACCATAATTGATTTCTTATGACTTGTTTATATGACAATTGTTTTAATTAGTGAATTTAATTAAAAAAGAAAAAAATGCATAATTATTTAGAAATAAATCTTAGCTTTTAATTTGTCTATACTACTAAGAATATTTTAAAATATTAAATCTCTATCATTAATCAAACTAAAACTATAAAAACTTATTCCAAAATAGACATGCTTATCAACATAATAATAAAAAATTATGTTGTTGACAAAATTGTTAATATTATTTTATCCAAATTCAATTTTCCATGTAATATATTGAAATCTACTATAATCATTTATATAAATATTTAATTATTAAATTTAATATTTATGTTTCTAATTTTAAATTTTATAAGCATTTTATATTAAAAATATAAAATTGATTAATTTCATGTTTCAACTAAAATCAATATAAATATTATAAAAAAGTAAATATAGATATAGATAAATAATGTGCAAATGTGGACTTTGATTCTCTTTAAAGAGTAGATGAAGTTTCACTATCAAAACATAAATAAAGTACCATTGTCAGTGCCATGCCATGCAATTCAAATATGGGGTTTAACGGTAAGTTTCGCTGGGTGAAACCCACGAGATGGAGGTTCAAATCTCGTTGAGTACATGGCCTGTTGTGTCTTGGCTAGAAGAGTAGGCGACCCCAGAGTGGACGTCTCGCCTCTTGTTGAGGCATAAGTTAATTGCTCACAAACGTCTCGGCTCTTGTTGAGGCATAAGTTAATTGCTATTGTGTGCGGCTTGCAGGCTGTTGCACCTAGCCTAGATTTATAGTGGCAGCCAGTTGGATTTGATCCTAGGCCTGTTCAGGATAACTCTCACCAGTTACCGATTATCCTAGATTTAAAAAAAAAAATAAAAAAAAATAAAAAAAAAACATACATGAAATCAATAAACATAAAAGTAGCATTCCATGTTCAATTAAATGCCATAAAATAATAAAATCGGGTTACAAAGTCTCACTATCAACCAATAAATAAAATCAATAAACAAAAAAATAAAACAAATATTCAGTGCACTGCAATTCAAAGATAATAATAACGCAATACAATGGAGATTAGGTAACTGGGTAGACACGGTATTAAATCTCGCCATCAAGACATAAATGATATCAATAAAGAAGTGCAGTGTCATTGCAACCAATGGAGATTACGTAACTTGATAGAGACGGTATTCAGTGGTATGGAACACTGTATAAAGTTTCACAATCACGACATAACTGAAATCAATAAGCAAACTTAAAAGTAATACGAACACGGCATTGGCTGTGAAGAGAAAGGACACAGTACAAGGCCAATAGCGCTGAGAGGTTCAAAAAATGGTGATTACGTTGAGAGGTTTGGTATTGGTTAAGTACATTTGGTTTGTAAAAAGATAGTAATAGATTTAGTAACATATCTGAATGGGCAACACAAATGCATATAAAGAGTGACCCTTCCTTCGTATACAACTATGGTCACACCGCACCCAAGCAAGCATGTTTCGACAAAGTACTGCTGAAACATAAATGGCAGCATTTCCATATTCTGAAATAAAAGTCTGGCTAGAATAATCTGTAGATGATAATATTACCTCTGTTTCGTAAGAACAGTATCTATCTCCATGATCTTCACAAAACGAAAAATGTGACTTTACAATTACAGAATTTATGATCCAACAAATTCTATCTATGTGGGCTGGGATTGGCTATGCGTGATTGGATTTTAGTAGTTTGCAGGATAAATTTACTGAAAACTCAATGCGGGGACCAGATTCTCATTTTTATTAGGGGAGAGGCTTTTATTATTGTGCAGGATAAGTAGTTGTTATAGTAGTGGCCCCACACACCAACTAAAACATGACAAAAGAACATTCATAATTTAAATACAAATATTTAATATTAAGTTATATAAGTTATGAAATTATGTCTAAAGTGGGCTCATATATTGGTTGGGCTTACAATTATTAAACACTACCCTTTAGTATCGAATTTGACAAAACATCATGTCCCAACTACCTCTAGGTCTGATTTACAAAACAAGACAAAATAAAATTGGAAACATTTCATCCAATCATATCCAACAGTACACCTATAACATCATACCAACCCCAACAGACTATCACTAGAGCAACTATGACCAAGGTTGAACAATACTTGCACAAGAAAAGGTAATGTATGTGTCAGCCATAACTGCATATATGCTCATCAATGCAGCCTGCTCAGGGCAATAAATGACACGAACACATTAAATTTGGAAATTACATACAGGGAAGCACAAGGATCGACCATACGAGTTTATAAACCAGAATCACATCCAAATCAATTCACAACACACATTTGAATTTGAAAGATGGCAATCCATGCCAATCCTCCCTATCAATCAAATTCAATGACAAAAAACTATAAAACAACCTCAACCTTTTTTGAATTGTATTTCAAACTTTCATTCTACTCATTTGTAACAGGAGACGCAAAATTTATTAATTCTCCTTAAATAAATTTTTTTAGCTAGCCAGCTCTTTCATTTTTCATTTCCATATATTCTATATTAATCTTCTGCGTTTCTCGCTCTTCTCTATATGCATTTGTCCTAATGAAGAGTCTTGTTCTAGACTCGAAACATCGACTCAAAAATGACTAATGTGGAATTAGTTCCAAACACTAAACATTCTCAGGAGACATACCATCATAAATTGTGTGCACTTTGTAATCAAGTTTAAACACTTCAGTTTTTGTCTTTCTATTTCCTTCTAAGCTTGGGTTCTAGTTTCAATCTTCCATTAATTTACAATATGAAACTATTGTGTGTGAAATTTCAGACAAAAATTAAGCATTCATAATTTTTTGTGTTTCTATTTCCTCCTAAGCTTGGTTCTAGTTTCAATCTTCCATTAAGTTATCGTATGAAGCTATTATGGGTGAAATCACAGACATAAATTAAACATTCAAATCTTTTTCAAAAAAATAGCAACACTCTAATTTACATACCCATTTAACAGAGACTATGAATCAAATTGCCATTTTAAACAACATTCACTGATACAAAAGAAAACTGAGTTTCTATTGTTGAAACAACATTCACTGAAACATATAAATTTTAACAATATAGAGTTTGTTGTAGCCATGCCACGAGTTTCAATTACATATCATACAAGGAACAAGAGGAGGCGAGGGACCAAGGGTGTCCAACTGAAATGCACTTCATCCAATGATGAAAGGGTGCATGATGTAAATACTCCCAATGCTCCTAACAATGATGTTGAGAATGGCCATGTGGTGGCATATCCTTTTTTCTGCCCATGCCACGAGTTTCAATTACAGATCATACAAGGAACAAGAGGAGGCGAGGGACCAAGGGTGTCCAACTGAAATGCACTTCATCCAATGATGAAAGGGTGCATGATGTAAATACTCCCAATGCTCCTAACAATGATGTTGAGAATGGCCATGTGGTGGCATATCCTTTTTTCTGCCCATCAACCACAGAGCCACCCTCAAACACAATACAAGGTGCAAGTTTAACAAAGAATATCAGTGCCATAAGAGGGTGGACAAAGGAAGACATGCTAGCTTCAATTGATGGCATGGAGCTTAGGGAATATTCAGTGCGTGCATATGCAAAGAAACATGGGATTTCTTCCTCAAACATTAATTATTCGATTAATGGGCTCACTCATACAAAAGAGGGCTTGTTAAAATTATGATTGAATAGGAGGAGTTTGAGGTGGTTGTGTGGTATAAGGAGATGGCCCAATTGAGACATGGATTATAGTTGATACAACTTGAATCCAGTAGCTCAAATATGTCAATGGAGGTCAAACCCCTTTAAAGATGGGTTTCCTAGAAAATCATGGTGGAGTGGGTTTTAAAAAAGGCATTCAAACTTTGTCTTACGTATAGTCGATGACCTTGACAGAGACAAGGCTTTAAATCTATGCCCAACAATTGTCTTTAAGGGCTCTGCCACACTTTCCTTTGCATATGAGAAACACTCTTATGCCCCAGACGATCTCTAGAACTATGACAAAATGTTCTTATAGGCATGAAGGAATTGTGGCATGCAAGTAATTTCCAATAGAGGGAGCATAAATGTGCCTAAAATTTTTCCTAGGAGCACGATATATATCACTATTCTTTGTTGTGTCAATGCAACTAGTTCTTCAATCCCATTTTTTTTATCTATTCAAAGGTAAAACTCAACTTAAAAACTATATACATAAATGTGAACCAGGTGCATTCATGACTGCACATCCCTGTTCATGGATAACCAAGGAACTCTTCTTGAATTGCCTTTGTCACTTTCATGAATTTGAACCAGGTGGTGTATCACCTAGAAGTAGACACCTATTGGTTTTAAATGACCATGGAAGCCACATAGTTGTGCAAACAATTGAGGAGGCCAACCATTTGGGCATTGACTTGTTAACATTATCGGTTCATACCACTCACAGATTGCAACCCCTTAATGTCAACATGTTTGGGCATTTCAAGAACTATTTTAGGGTAGAGTGAGCTTCATGGATGGAAACGAATCCATGGGTGGAGGTCAAAAGGTTTGAGCTAGCTTAGCTTGCAAGTAAGGCATTTAAAAGGGCTCTCACACCTTCTAATATCAAGGTTGGATTTAGGAGCACTGGAATCTGGCCACTGAATGTTGATGCTCTTATGCATGATACAAGTTGTAGCTAGGCATTTTATGTGGAAGGTCAAGAAGCAAAGGACTTACATGACTAGGTTGATGCCCAAGAAGATGTTGTTGTTGGTGAAGGTATGCTATCCTTTTCTCAAAGGCACTTCTATGGTGATGATGATGAACATGTAAGTGAGACAAATTTCAGTAATGTCAAACTAATTATCAATAACATGGAGGTTGTCAAACACACTAAATGACCTACCAATTATGCATGTGATAGTTGATTATGAGGTAGTTGATTATGAAAATGACATTGAAAATGTGGTTTCAAATGATAATGCAACAAGAATCGATAATGACTAATTGAGCATGCCAACCCAAGTAACCCCACCATCATGGTTGGAAAAGGCCATGATGAATATCAAAAAATATAATGTGTTAACCACCAATGAGGAAAGCATGGCCATTCATTCACAGCCAGCAGAGTTGAACACTAAACTTGTTCATTATTTTGTGGAAAGTGTATCACTGGAAGAAGAGACTTTTTAGAATGAAGTACCAGTCGAAGACAACAATGGGGTTCAATAAGGTTTCCGTGATGTTGAAATTCAAGTGTTATGTTGTGAGGAGCATGTGACAGTGAAGCAGCCAATACTTGGTAGGTCCAAAAGCTACCAATAGAGAGAGTGAAGGCATCATCAAGGCACTCAACATTAGACTATCTTTGTTTAGGGATGAGTTCACAATTACTCACCTCTAAAGAATATATGAACCTCTTGTTTGAGTCTAAATGTAAAAAACTTGAAATTTAGGAATCTAAAAAGAGAAAGAAGTACTTGGCCAAGGAAACAAGAGATGCAAGGATTGTAGTAGTAGAAGCTCAAGAAAAGGAAAGGCTTGAAAGACAAAAAGAAAAGGAAGAAAAGGAACATAAAAAACAATTGGAAATGAAAGAGAGGGAGGCAAGAAAGGCTCAACAAGTGCTGGAAAAAGGAGGGGTGAGAGACAGGGAATACTATGGTGTAAGATAGTTTGAGGCAAACAGGATGATGTCCAACACCTTAGACCATATTGCAAATCATAAATTATCATACCAGGACCTGATTAACATCTAAGTCCTCTACTATCATCCAGGGGTTATACCCACCTCCTATACACCTACCAGTGCAAGTGTAAATCCTACGTATTATAGGACACCTACACTTAGTTTTGGAGTTAGTAGCATAAGTGGATAGTTCGAATACTCAATCCCTCGATGGCTACAAGGAGAAAACTGGACTCAATCATATGGCAACAACTTTTCTCGGGAAAGAAACTCAGCAAGATTCGGAAATGTAGAAAATGGAGGCCATCAAGCATAGGGGTGGCATGAATTTTTTGTTTGTAACCACATTGTAATGTGAATTTTGTAAGGACAAACTTCCATGCATGTTACATGGCCATTTTGGATACATTTCCATAGTGTTTTTCGATACAGTTCAACAAACAATTGAACATACAGTTTAATATAATAGTTAAATATACATTATGTTCAATTCTGGTTTACTTATGATTTATTATGCTTGGCCTTTGATTGCATGTGCATGTTTTGTAGTTTCCAATTGAAGGTAGTGAGTACATACATTCACGGATACAAATACCAGTAACACATACAAAGTACATACATTCATAGATACATATACTAGCAAACACATACAAAGAGATATTTTCATGGTTGATGACACAAAGTTGTAGTTGTACAAAGCTTGAGGAAAAATCAAAGAAATGTACATTTATTGGATATGGTGTTAATGATTTTAGTTATCGCTTATATGATTATGAAAATCACAAAATCATTAGGAGTATATATGTCATATTCAATGAAAGGGTAATGTATAAGGATCAAATGTAAGAAAATAAACAAGAAAAAGAAAACAGAGAATACACAGTACTTGATGAGATCACCGAAAAAGTAAAGGTGTCTGAAAATCATAATGATCAACAACCACAACAACAACAACAACTGCAACAACAACAAGCACCTCAAACACCTGAAAGTGGTGTTAGAATATCTACTAGGATAAGTAGACCCCTTGAACGACACTCTCCTTCATTATATTATGTATTGTTGACTCATTCTGGTGAACTAGAATGTTATGAAGAAGAAATGAAGGTAGAAACTAGGAAGAAGTGGGAACTAGCCATGAAAGAAGAGATTGACTTCTTAATACATAACCAGACTTGGGACTTAGTCAAGTTTCCTGCAGGCAAAACAACATTGCAGAATGAATGGGTTTACAAGTTGAAGGAAGAAGATGGAGGTAGAAAAAGGTATAAAGTTAGAGTTGTGGTGAAGGGGTTTGCAGAAAACAAAGGTGTAGACTTTGATGAAATATTTTCTCCTGTTGTTAAAATGATTTCAATCAGAACTATTTTATGTCTATTAGCAGCAGAAAATATGCATCTTGAGAAGTTAGATGTAAAGACAACCTTTCTCCATGGGGATTTAGAGGAAGAGATCTATATGCAACAACCATAAGGGTATGAGGTCAAAGGGAAGGAGAAACTAGTGTGCAGGTTAAAAAAGAGTTTGTATGACCTAAAATAGGCTACAAGGAAGTGGTACCTAAAATTTGACAGATTTATGTATGAACAAGGTTATACTAGATGTCACTCTGATAATTGTGTCTATCTCAAAAGGATAAATGATGGCAGCTATATTATATTGTTATTGTATGTAGATGACATGCTTATTGTATATATGGTCTAACATGCAAGAAATAAATGTGCTCAAAGAAAAATTGGCAAATTCATTCGCAATGAAAGATTTGGGTGTTGCAAAACAAATCCTTAGTATGAGAATAACTAGAGACAATAAAAATCGCAAATTAGCATTGTTTCAGAGTGAGTACATAGAAAAGTTGTTGGAAAGATTCAATATGCAGAATGCAAAACCAATTAGTAACGAAATGTGTCCCCAGACTCACGAAGAGATGGATTATATGTCCATTAGGGGAATTTTGAGGTCTAAAATGGGCCTCTTAAGAAAAATGTACAACCAAAATAAACTTTATAAGAACCATGAGGATTCAAGATGATGATGTCAACCATGGGGGATGATTCACCATTTTTGGAGTAGAAAAGTAAAAATATAAAAAAATAATAAAACTACATTTTCAATTTGTATTTTAAACTTATGTCGCTAAGGTTTTACTCAAATTTCGAGTGGGAGTACTCATTGGATGCAAAATTTAGTTCCTCATCCAAGGAGTACCCATGTTGCATACTTTTGATGGACACTGCTACATGAAAAATGAGAAATACATGAAAAAACGTGATTGCAATCACATTTTTCATGTATTTCTCATTTTTCTTGTAGCAGGGTCCATTGAAAGTATGCAACATGGGTACTCCTTGGATGAAGAATCAAATTATTCATCCAACGAGTGTTTCCGCTAGAAATTTGAGTAAACCCGTAGGGAGATAAGTTGAAAAATATTATTTTCTTTTTTCCCTCTAAAATTTGATGAGGTAATCTAATCTTATTTTATTATTTCCACTATTATTTTATAATTTCCTTAGGAGGCCCATTTTAGACCTCAAAACTCCCCTAATGTAAAGTTCCAAATGCATCAACAGTTGGAAGTTTAATGTATGCAATGGTGCGCACAATACTTGATATTTCACATGCAGTGGGAGTTGTAAGAAAGTACATGAACAATCCTAGAAAAGAAAATTGGATGGAAGTGAAGTGGATTCTTAGGTATTTGAGGGGTACCAAAAATCAAGCATTATTCTTTGGCGGTTCAAACATTGCTTTATAGGGATATGTTGATGCAGATATGGTAGGTGATAGAGACAACATGAGGAGCACCATAGGGTATGTGTTTACTGTAGGTGGAACAACTATCAATTGGGTTTCAAAAATGTAGAGTGTTGTTGCACTTTCAACAACGGAAGCAGAGTATGTTGTTGCTACAAATGCTAGTAAAGAAATGATTTGGTTACAAAGGTTTATAGATGAATTAGGTAAGAAGCAAGAGATGGGAAGGTTATACAGTGAAAACTAGAGTGCCGTTCATCTTGAAAAGAACTCAACATTTCATTCCAAGACTAAACATATACAGATAAAGTACCATTTCATATGGTTAGTGTTGGAAGATGGACAGTTGAAGCTAGAAAATATACACAATAGCTAGAATCCTGCAAATATGTTAACAAAAGTTGTAACCAAGGAGAAACTGATATTATTCTCAATTTCAATTGGTCTTCAAGTATGATGATGAAGATTAGAAATGACTAGGTCCAAAGTGGATTCATTTTCCATAAAATTAAGCAGTGGTGGAGTTGTTATAATTAGTCTCCAGGTGGGAGATTATTGGATGTGGAGCTTGATTATCTTCCTGATTCGAAGGACTTTGTTTCAGTCAGATGTATACCCCAGGAAGATTTTACACCCCTACATGTAGTGGTGTGTGAGAGGGACTTGTCCCACCCACGTAGGTACGGGGGGGCCATCCACCCCAGTTTAGGGGTCCGGTGGCCAACGGCCCCCTGAAGCTAAAAATAGATCTAAAATTGCCTTGTAAAATATTGTAATTTCGTAGTTAATCTAGGTCGTTCATTAGGTGGATGATATAACGGTATAAGTTATGTTCAATTTAGGTTTTTTTCCCTAGAAGGAAACCCCTCGATTTATATGAGGGAATTGTATTGCGGCTTTGTGTATATGCATATTCTAAGCAAGAAAGAGAGAGGATATTGTGTGAGAGCGAAGAGTAAATTACAACAGATTTGTTGTAGGTTGTATCTCTTCATTTTTCAGGATAATATAAAAGGAAGGGTTGGCTATTTCTCCATTGACGTAGCCCAAATTGTCTGAACCACATATATTTGTGTCTCTCTTGTTTTATGCATTTTCTGTGTTTGTGTTTCTGCAATATTTTATGTGTTCCATTGCTTTGCAATATATAATTTTCTAAGATGAATTTGTTCCAAAATGCCCCGAGATGGATGCTATAGTCTGGCTTTCTTGTCTCAGGAACAAACATGAAAGTGGAGAGAAATATGTACCCATTTATTCACATGTTTTCATACGGGAACCTGTTCACCTTCTCAAATAGGGATTCCATTTTGCTCGACTACAAAACAAACATCGTGGTGAGGAATGGAATACCAAGTTATGGAAATAGGGATTTTCTGGAGAATCCATGAATCTCTAACGACTGCAACATGATCACCATCTACGTGTTTGTTGAGATCCTGGATGAGCGCATGTGGGGAGCCATGATTTTATGCTACAAGAAACCGGTGGGAACATTGATAGAGATTATTCCACATGTCACTTTTTTAGTGGATCGAGAAGGACAAAACTGAAACGCTGGGACTGGTTGGGCTGAACAGTGTTTTCCCAACCCAACCTGGTAGAACACCTTCGATGTAAATATTAAGTGTAATTCCATTCAATTATGTGCCTTAGATTTATGTTTGTTTATTGATATCATTTATTTCTTGATAGTGATACTATCATAATTTGTAATGAGCTTTTGTCATTTTATGACATTCCACTAGATACCATGTATACCAAGTTATATGATCTCCATTGCATCATGTTGAATATTTGAATGGCGTTGCATTTATTATTTATTTTATTTTTAAGTTGGTGTAATGTATATAAAAAATGTTTTAATTTTTTTCATAAAGTTTTAGTGATAAATTTTTCTGTGAGATTGTGATTTTTTGTTTTTTAAAATGGATTTATAAATGTATACATAGAATCAATTCTCTGAAAATTGTATGACACACTTGGATTCTTCATATTACATTATTCAAAACTTACAAATCTAAAAAATATCTACCATGTTTCCAGGAAAAATTGAGCAAAAAATTACATGGAAAATGGTCAAAAGATCTATTCGCTAGACTACACTTAAATTGAATATTTCATGTAATGTCATAAAAAGGCGAGACCAAAATGTAATGGATAATACATTACTTGATAGTGCTACACAATAATATTAACAACATTAAGGCCAAAAAATTGGCCATTACCCATTCTAGGTTCAATATTGGTTGATTTGATTCTAGTTTATATAAAAATAAGTATGTGTATATTAACATCTTTGAATAGACCCGCAAATGGGGTGTCATAGGTAGGACAAGTGGGGGGGCACATGGCCATTGTCCCACCATTCATACATGGCTAAGGATATGGCTATGTTCCCTCCCTAATGCCATCATAGTTAGTTAATATACCAGACTGGTGAGGTCATGTGAGCAGACTTGGACATGATGTAGGTCCATCCCAAAGAGCATATTGATTTTATGGCTACTAGGATCATGTGATATACCTTAGATATTATTCAATTTCATTCTCTAGAGAGTACAAATGTTATGATGGAGATCGGATGGAGATTTTTCATTTCAATACTATGAAGATTTGGAATTTCAAGATCGATGGGAGTCTAGTTGTAATGCTCGAACACCTTGAACCTTCTTGGGTTGTGGGAGTTGTTTTTTCATAATTAACCCGAATTCCATGGTTTTCTATGACTATGGGGTTACAAAAAAATCCTCTCTTTGAAACTTGTAGAAATAATTTTTGATAACCATCATATCTATCTCATCAATAGCTTTTTGATGATATAAATTTCATCTAAATTCAACTCATGAATCAAAGGTTACACCCTTTTGAAGTTTGACCAATTAGATAATGCTATATCAACAAAAAATTCCACATGGCACCAATATGTGAGCAAGTGGACCTATCACGTCAACTCTGATGATCCCACCTCTCTCCCATGTGGATCCTACGTGGCATCCACATACACGTGTCTTAGCTTGTCAGTGCCTTACACGCATACATAAGGTCGTGGGATCGACCAACCCAACACCATCGTGATCTATGACTAATTTCCATTATGGTCAATCCACTAATCCATGTCATCCTAGTCACGGGTCTTCTAACTATTTACAAACTCTAGGACCTGGTGGGGTCACACCCGCGCATACATCATCTCATCTACGGGTACTTCCAATTTCACCCCATTTCAAATCCATTTGGAGAGCTCAGGATTGCCCACACATCATCCCGATGATGGCTCCCTCTGACTTCACCTTATTTCAAATCTCCTCAGAGAAACGGAGCCACACACAACTCATCATGGCTGCAAATACTTCTAAATTCACCCTATTTCAAGTGTACTTAAAGAGCCTGGTGTTGTGCACACATCATCCTGGTTGCAACTGCTTCTGACTTCATCCTATTTCAAATCTACTTGGAAATTTTTGGGTTGTGCATACATCATCCAGTCGGGGTCCCACCCATGCATATGCCATCCTGTGTGAAGGTACTCTCAACAATACCCGATTTTAGTTATACTTGGAGAGCTCAGGGCCATGCACACATCATCCTGGTGGGGTCCCACATGCGCATACATCATCCCATCCGTGGGTGCTCTCAACTATGCCCCATTTCAATTCTACTTGGATATCTTGAAGCCATGCAAACAACATCACAATCACAACTCCTTCTAAATACACCCCTTTCAAATTTTCCTTTAAGAGCTTAGGGCCGTAGGCTCGCAGAACATCTTAGGCCACAATTTTACCAAGAAATGGACTTCATAGACAATGTGCATAAGAAAAAAATGGGATATAAATGCAAAGGATGAAATGTTTCATGGGACTAAAATTTCTCGTATAAACCCTTTTTCCATCACAAAGGACTTGGACCAAGAAGTTGATGCTTCCATAAGACCCTCCTTTTTAGTATTCATAAAAATCAATGTGAGACACTCAAAGAAAAACACTCGCCCTTTGATTCTTTTCATAACTCCAATAACAAGGAATTTGAGTGGCCTGTTTGGCATGTTGTTGCCATTTTTCCTGGTATTACGACTTTCTACAACAAGTTTCGCAATGGGCGCTCTAGTGTAGTTAGAAGAGTGGAGGGGAATTTCAAAGAAATGATGCGAGAGATTTGGGGCCTTGATGTTGTTCTGAATTGTTTTTCTATTATAAAAATGAGTATGGATATATTCCCTTGCTAATAACCTTTGAGAAAAGCCAAGTAATTTGTCTTAGATTGTTCCATGTCTCATTTTATATGTTTTCTTGTCAATTTTGTAGTGCTTTAGAGCTCATTTGTTTCTACTCTTGCAATTTTCATCCAGGCCTTATCACTTTATCTATTTGTTGTTTTTTATTAAATTATTGTTTGTTGTATTATGCTTCAACTCATTGTATTTTTACAAAAATAAGTTATTTATCTTGATGGCCTGGTGTTTATGTGTGACATTTATCTACTTGGTGAGATCCTTCAAGGAAAAATTTATGCATAGAATTTGCATTAGTATGAAATAAAATGTAAGAAGATTTTTTACAGATTCTATGTTTATTTAATATCATTGGCTTCTATATTACATGTTTATGAACTAATGTTTGACTTTTTCCTGGATACCATGATGGATGTTTTTAATGGATAAGCTGAGATGATCAGGTGTATAAAACATTTTCAATTTATAAAATCCCTACCAATGTTTGTGTTCAGGAGGCTCTGGAGGATCGAGGCTCAAATGTTGTTCTTAAATCGTCCATAACAACTAAAATATGGTTGAGTGTCCATTTATTACTTAAGTGCATGAAGGTGATGGAAAATGCTACTTTCTTAAGTGAACAGAATCAGGTAAAACTCTTTTGATGAGTGTGGTGTAATGAGAGTTTCTTATTAAAATGGAGCCAATTTATTTCATTGAAGTTAATAGCTTAAGTAAAGATTCAAGAACCAGTGAAATTCAAGCCAATTTACTTATTCTATATGATAGTTTCTGTTCTTTCTTATTAACATAAACACTTGTTGGAGATGAATTTAAAGTTAAAACGTGAAGGACTAGAACTCTCCTTTATTGCACTTTCGATTAAGGTTATCAAGACTCTTGACTCTCTCTAGTAAGTGGGGATTTTCTTTGCATTGCTTTTGTGAATAGTGTCGATAAAATATCCTGAAACGTTCTTATATATGAGCAGCTATTTTGTTTTAAAGACTTCAACCTTGTATTGAAATAGTTTCTTGTTTTCAATTTTTTGTTATGAAAGCTTCTTAAGACCTTGAGAGTGATTGGTTTTTTCAGGATTGCTTTTGAGGCACAACTCAAATGGTTCAGATTCTGGGAGACATGAAAAGTTCGCATGGAGTTGGAGCCTTGATGAACATCTACATCCTATTACTAAATAATTGTTAGAAGAGGAAGAAATAATAAATTCAAAAGGGAAACAAAGTACCAATTCAAGTATAGTTTTATTCAAGCATCGAATTACGCAGTTTTCCAGTTTACTTGCAATGCATCAGACACATGAAAATTCCATTACCATATCATTGTAGATTAAAATTAGTGTGAATTGAGATTCTTCTTTACAACTAGTATGGTAAGGTAATGCCATTGCAATCAAATTGTGATTCCTCTTGTGAAACTTCATAATAATTGAATGCCACTATATATATTCACCGAAAGTATCCAAACTAGAAAAATCCAAAATAAGAGTAACCAATGTTTTCATCATCCATATTTTCTTCCTCTAAGTCACTTAGAACTATTAGTTTAGAATCATTTTGAGGTTCAAAACAAACATGCTTGGAAGTATTTGTTGAAAGGGGGAGTCAAAACCTGTCATATTTATTTGTTGAAAAGTTGAGGTTGATACTTGGATCTTCCACATCTCTATTTGTATCAATCACACTATAGTTTTCGGATGACACAAATTTTAATAATCTCATGCACATTTTATACTATGCAATGATTCCTCCCTATGGTATCTAATTTATGATTAGATGCCCCAATGTCTCCCCAATGTCTCCATAGTGTATATCCTCTCTATGGAACTTATCAGCAGCATGCCTAGAAACATTTTTTTCATCTTTGTATGGGCACTGACTTCCTATTGGTTTTCCTATCCAACTACAACTTGATCCTCCAAAAGTGTAAGCTTCTATGTGTAAACACCAACAAAGTTATTTTTCATTGTTTAATTCAAACTACTAGAAACTGAGTAGCTACAAGAATCAACACCATCTTTGATTTGAACCTAAATAGTTGTATTATCTCCGAGTATTTCCCTAATCACAATGACTAGTAGATGCTCCTCATGGATTATTTCTTGCATTCTATCTATTAGTAAAATCCATAAAATGTATCCCTACATTTGAATCTTGGGAAAGAAAAATATAATTGTTATCATTTAAATTATCCATATCTCTTGGAGCCCAAAAATCCATTTTCTTTGGATAATATTTATTTGTAGCCTCAAAAGAAACCCCATTATAAGACGAAGGACCATTATGTCCTCTTGATTCTTGACAAAGTATGATGGAATGAAACTGGGTGAGGACTAGATCCATGTTTACCACGCTAGTAGAAAATGATGAAATTAGTGACCAGGTGACTAAAAACGTTAGTCACCACAACTTTTCCAAGTGAAATACTACAAATAATAAGCAATATTAAGTGACCCAACTAAAAAAGACTAACATGAATGATTAATTTAGTCTCGGGTTTAAATAT
This sequence comes from Pinus tabuliformis, assembly GCA_031772625.1. Classification (NCBI taxonomy): domain Eukaryota; kingdom Viridiplantae; phylum Streptophyta; class Pinopsida; order Pinales; family Pinaceae; genus Pinus; species Pinus tabuliformis. Next base: position 698,021,951 of record CM062816.1, on the reverse strand, counting down.
ACGACTAGATAATATGTAATGCAACTAAAAATGACTAACATGAATGACTAATTTAGTTTAGGAACAAAAATACAACTATTTAAAAAGTACTACAAGAATACAAATTAGTCATTTATGTTAGTCATTTTAATTGTGTCACTTCAAGAATCTGAACTTACAAGTGATAAGGGATTCAAAGGCTGTAATTTTGTCCTCGTGGGCTTTGTCCCACTTCAGGACTAAGTCACCCACACTGAAGCTAGTCTTCCATGCATAATTTTTGTCGAACCATCTCTTGATATGGTTCTGATGGAGTGAAAATTTCTCTTTTTCTTTCAGCCTTTCTTCCTGTAACTTGTGTAAAGTGTCCATCCTAGGCTGAACTAAGAGACATGGCTTGCCATGGGATTCTTGGGACAACTGGAGAGTAGGAAAGTAGATATTTGACGGGAGGATGGCTTCCTTTCCATACACCAGGAAGTAAGGGGAAGTATTCAGGGAAGGTTTAAGCGTGACTCAGTCAACCCATAAAGCATTCACCAAAGCAGAGTGGCAGTTTCATTGCTCATAGAAAATGGTATTTTTGATGATATGAATGAGGTTCTTATTTTTGGATTTGGCAAGACCATTCCCCTGTGGATAATAGTTAGAATAATTCTTCAAGAGCATGTCATTTTTTAATGTAAAATCATGAAGAGTTAATCAAGAAAAGTACGTTTCATTGTAAAAAACAAGTGGCATAGGAACGCCAAACCTGGAAATGATATTTTGCTGTAGAAATCTAATGACCTCCTGATCATTCACTTGTTTCAACGGAACTTCCTCTGTCCACCACATAAAATAATCTGTAGCAGTCAAAATATAGCGGTGTTGCTTTGATGAATGAGGGAAAATTTCCCTTATGATATCCAAGCCCCACTATTGGAATGGTTCTTCCACTACAACATGCTGCAGCGGGGCTGCTGACTTCCAATTTCTGTCAGTGCACCTTTGACAGACTGGACACTTATGTGCATAGGCATGAGAATCATTGAATAATGTAGGCCAATAGAAACTATCCCACATGACCTTGTGTGCTATAGTGTTACCCGCAAAGTGTCCCATGGTTGGTCCGTCGTGGAGATCATGTAAAACCTTATCTGAATCTTGTGCCTCCAGACACCTAAGAAATATCCCATTATGATGCTTCCAGTATAACACCCCATGCACCAGTTGGTATGGTAATTATTTGAGTCAGAGTGCCCTCTTCTTTTGCGTAGAAAAATGAGAGGGCGCGGTGCCATGCTCAAGGTACCGACGCACATCTGCATACCAAGAGTTTCCGTCTAAAGTGGGAGAGGCTCTCTCAACATTGTACATTTCTATTTCCTGCTCCTAGCCCAAAAGCTCTTCTTCTTCCTCTTATGCATTGATCGCTTACACTGCTAAATTACGAAGACCATGACCCTTGATGGTGTGAACCAGTTTGATTTCAAGATCATATTCATGTAATCTGTTCATCCAGTTTTCCCTTCTCTCACCTAGTTCTTGCTAAACAAGCAGTGATCTGATTGTTGGGTGTGGAACATTAAAGATAATAAAATGGTTTTTCAACAAGTAGGGTCTAAAATGCTTCATCGCCTTGTATACTACATAATCTTATTTGACCATGGTAGGATAGTTGATCTATGGTCCTTTGAAACTATCAATTTTCACTTATATCCCATCAAGTAAGTAGCTTTTGTCGATGAATTTCTTAAAATGGGAAATTGTGTAATTATTAGAGGATGGGAAGGAACCTAAAGAAATTCCATAAAAGATAAAATAAAAATAAGGCCTCAGTAATGAAATTTGCACCATTCACATTAATGAATGGGTATCTATATAAGTTGGGGCTAGATGATGTCCTTCATTTATATGTTGCAGAATGTCAAAGGAAATGGATAATAGATGAAGCACATGCATGGTCGACAGGATGACATTATCTAGTGAATACAATGGCCCAGGATATTCTCTTGAGGATGGTGTTTGGTGGCCAAAATTACACTTTGACTATCAAAACTATGTAGGTAAATGCCACATTTGCTAGTGAATGGGTTGAATGTTATGGGAAGTTGAAATGCCTTAAAATTTGATAAAACCTTTTGAAATATTGGAAATCAATTTTTTCGAACCATTCCCACAATGAGAAAAAGGGAGAAAAGAAAAATACATAATCATTATTGTCGAATAACTCAGTAAATGAGCAAAAGCTAAAATAGCAAAGTTGTGTACCAAACAAAAAGTTCTAAGAAATTTATTTATGAAATCATAGTCACAAGATTTGGTTGTCTCTTAACCATTATTAGTGATCAAGGAACACATTTTGTTATCGAAAGGATCAAAGTATTGTGGAGAAAGTATTTGATTGATCATAATTTTTTTAAGCTTATTATCCACAAACTAATGAAGTGGTTGAGTCATTCAACAAAGCATTGCATAAACAATTAATGAAGATATGTGTAATCGACTGAGATAACTAGGATGATAAATGAAAGCAATAGTACATGTGTATAGAATAGCATACAAAAGAGAAATTGGTCATACTCCTTTCAAGCTAGTGTATGGCCAGGAAAAAATAGTCTCCTTGCACTTTTATACTATTGTTGTGAAGGTATATTTTGTCCATAGATACAATATCGACATAGCTAAGAAACAATGAGTTCACTAGATAAACCAATTGAAGGAAGTAGCACATTTCATCATCAGGAAATCAACTTATGATAGTAAAAGGAATGACACAATTAGCATATTAAAAAGAAAGATATAAAGCAAGGTCATTTGGTGCTTCTATATGACAACAAAATAAAAGGAAATCCTTGAAAGTTGGAAATTTCATGGTTAGGACCATTTTTCATTGAAGAAATTAGACAAACTGGTGTTATTTTGATGAAATATAGAAAACAAAAAAAGACAATATCATCTTGGTTGTGTGAGCAAGCAAGGGGACTTTTCTATGCACGAACTGCATGGATGAGTCATGAGGAGGATTTGGCGCACTTTGTTAGTTAAGTGGGTGTGTTGGTTAGTATATGAGAATTTAGATGGGCACATGGTACACATGGATGAGTCAAAATTTGTGGGTGGCATGCATAGTGAATGCAACAAGCCCATCATATCATAGTTGTGTGCAACTCATAGGCTGCATGGCATTGATGCATTTCTGAAGGGTTTGGATTGGTTTTATGGGCCAGAGTGCATGGAAAAGGAATGAACACAACATATCATGGGTACACTAGAAAGGTAAGAGCACACAATGGAAAGTTGGCTCAATACATATCACAAGAGATTGAGCAAGTGCACACATTTGCAAGATGTTGGATAGGGAATCCCACACAAAATTTGGGGTTTCCTCATTAAGAGGCATGATGAAATGGGTTGATCTCAGTTTGAACAAAGAGCCATTACCAATAATCAAGAAGAGGGAGTGCACCTATAAATATGCCACATGATGAGTTGGAGAAGGGGAGAAAATCACAAGCAACAAACAAGTAAGAGCAAGTCACAAGGAGTAAGTGAACAAGAGCAAAGAAAAGACATAACATGATAGATTATTGCCTTCCACATTCCCCACTCCTCCTATCGGCATTCCTTTGCACCTCATGGTGCAATTGCTAGTTTATATCCTAGTTAGATTTATATTTTCCCTCATTTTTCTCATTTCCTTTTGTTATATGTATGTGTGGAGATGTGAATACCTTTGTTATATTTTATAGGAGGATCACGACATTGTAGGTGAGTAAGGAGGCCTAACCTTTTGATTTGTTTGCATATTATTTGATCTCTTTTGGCATATTCTAATAACATTGCTCATCATTGATGTCACATAATCATGGTCTCTTGTGCTCCTAGGAGGTTAATCATTCTTCATTCTATTACATTAACTTGAACACTAAACACAATAAGCAATATCCTTCAAATGCATGAACATTAAACAATATTGACAATATACTCCATCCAAGGGCCACTTTGATTTTCTTGATAAATATTAAAAATACTTTTAATTTGAAAACATAAACTAAACTGATTTTTAATTAATTAAATATTTTCCATTTTATAATATAAAAAATGGATTAATTATTGAAAATCCAAATATTCTAAAAAAAAATGAAAATTAAATTCTTGCCAAACAACTTTTAACTAAACCCAACCCAAAACAAATAAAAAATAAATATTTTTAATTTTATAATATAAAAAATATATTAATTATTGAAAATCTAAATATTCTAAAAAATAAAAAATGAAAATTGGATTAATTATTGAAAATCCAAATATTAAAAAAAAAATCTTACCAAACAACTTTAACTAAACCCAACCCAAAACAAATAAAAAATAAATATTTTTAATTTTATAATATAAAAAATATATTAATTATTGAAAATCTAAATATTCTAAAATAAAAAATATGAAAATTAAATTCAAACAAATAAAAAATAACTATTTTTAAGTTTATGATATAAAAAATATATTAATTATTGAAAATCTAAATATTCTAAAAAAAAAAAAGTGAAAATAAAATTCGGGCCCAACAACTTTTAATTAAACTCAACCCAAAACAAATAAAAAAAAATAGTGTTTTCCTTAAAAAGTTAACGAAATTTTGGCGCACTTAACAGAGATTTAAGCCTGCCAGAGGGGTTTATAAAAACCCCTTTTTTATGTTTAGCTCTTTTGGGACAGGTTGGAGGAGGACCGACTTTGCCTCAGGTGCTACAGTGGACACAATATGCTAGGTATCACCAAGAATTTGAAGGTCACCTCGAAAATTTTGAGAAATGTGTTTGAGAATGTGTTTCTGGTTTTGGGTTTACTCTGAAGTCCAACATCAGAGAAAATATCGTGTGGAAAACAAAACAAAGAGGAGGAATATAGCGGCGTCAAAAAAGGAGCAGAGTTGTTCGCTCTGCACAACATTACTCGGAAACCACATGTTACCCATATAGTTGTAACATGAGAAGAAGAAATATAACAATAGACCCAAATATATTAAGAAGCGAGGCTATTCAGACCAAGCTTGGAGGCAAATTTTACGCATATAGAAATTTCCACAATGCCCTAGCCAAAGAGTTTTCTTGGTAGAGGTAAAGAAGACTGTGAAAGAAGATTCCATATTTTTATCCAATGCCAAAAACGATAATGAATTTATGGCCTAGCACTCCAGAAAAAACCTTCCGAGACATATATTTCTCTCTTTACATCCACTGCTTCTTTTAACTACAGAAAGGTTAGGGACATTACAGCAAATTGGAGCTTAATTTCTGAGCATAAAACTGATTTTCTGAGTTAGTATGAGAGTTGCTACACCAATACCTCCATTCATATAGATCATGTCCACACAAATGTTGTCTCATGCAAGCTTGTTCTTCTACACCAATTGTCAAAGAAATGGGAAAGATTTTGGCCAGGCTCAATTATTTGATTGCATAATGAAATATATAAATAATTGCAGAAGAAATACATGTCTCTTTGTGAAATGTGAGCCCAGTAACAATAGCTTCCCTATTGAAAGCCTAGAAAATCTAGGCCTCATCCTCCCCTCCCTTTAGGGCTCGCTTGCTTGCCTTAACTTCTTGCGCGCATCCTTTCCTTTTTTCATGGTGTCGAGTGGCTTTCATGCCTTTCCCAATGCAGACAAGCAATAAATACCTTCCCCTGAATGGATGGCTTCACCCATGCCACATAAGTGAAGGTTATTACCTGTCTTCCGAGATACCTGGGATACATGATTCCATATGGCTTGAAAAATCAATCACGAGCAGAATCGAACATGGATTCACGCAAAAGGAAATACCCCATCAATTTTGAGATAAATGACATCAACTTTTTCAAGCAACATGAAATTTTTCATAAATCCTTTATCTACATTAACGATATAGCCAATACCATTTTTTATTACAAGTTGATGTGCACGTTCTGACATTTTGGTTGCCTCAACAACATAAACTCTCCTTGCACTAGCTTGTGCACACCAAATTGCCAAAGTGTCACTTCCTATGTCTACATCCAAAGTGTTTCCATTTCACGCCATTTGCAAAAATAATATTTGACTTAGCCAGCTTGGAGATCAATATTGAGTTCCACTCGAAGAACCCAAAGCTGATGAACCTAAGCTACTCCCTCCATTTGTGCATTGATCGACGACAACGGTCGTAATCAATTAGCTGTCCTCAGTTAGTTGTCCTGGGGTGTATACCTGTTCTGGAGGTGTATTGGGACTGGGCGGACCGTAAGCTTTAGGCTCAAGCAAGTGGAAAGAGTTTTCATGCATACTTCCATCTCTTTGACTCTCTTGAATCCAACTCATTGTTACAACTCTACTCTCTACTCTCTCTTAAGTCGAAGCAAGGAGGCACAACTAAAAGAGTTGGAACGGTTGTGGCGATGCAAAGAAGTCACCGATTGGTGGTTGAGAAGGAAAGGATTACTGGAGGAAGAGGTCTCTAAGAATAGATTGGAAAAATATTCATGCAGTGAATGGCTTAACACTGATTGGAACAACAGATCCGGGCCCTGCTGCTCCTGCCAAAGCTTTGTTGAAACATAAAGGTATTTTATTTTTTCTAAGTCTTTAAATTTCTTTGCATTTTCGGAAGATTAAATAGTAAAAATATACTTCAGCTCATAATTCTTCAATGCGTCTCTCGTAAATGATATAGGAAAATTCGTGGCCCACATATTTCTTCACGAAAATGGCATCTAGAGTGTCAAAATGGAATCTAGAGTGTCACAAGAATTGAAAGTGTAAATTCCAAAGTCTCCATTCAAAGTTGGATTACCTAAAATAGGTGCAGATGAAGTATCTTTCTGAATGCTTCGAAAATCTTATACAGATTCTTCCATTCGTTCAAATTATTTTCCCTCCTTCAAAAGTGCATCAATCGGTTGCGCACTGCTGGCGAAGTCACGTATGAATCTCTTCACAAAATTGATTTTTTCAAAGAATGATCGAACTTAGTTTTTGTTCACGGGCCACCAGAACTCCTTAACTGCCATTTCTCACTTTGGATCAATGCACATACCATCCTTGGAGAGATACATCTGAGCAACTTGCTTTCCATGACCCAAATATTATTTTCCTTAGCTTCAACAAAATATCAAACTGTCGACATCTATTAAATATCTATCTGAAATGCTTAAAGTGATTATCTCTATTATTTGAAAAAAAAATCCAATCATCAGGTTAAATGTATAATGTGCTAGGGTAATTCTTCCCTAGGGTTTTCTATAGCAATTAACTTTCTTTCTCTAGTATAGTAGCTAAATTTAATACAATCGTTAATCTGTCTTTTCCTCTTTCAGTGATACAGAAAATAAGGTGTCATTCAGTAGTTCAACTCCTTTGCAAAAACAACAATACAATAATCTTGAGAGAACAATATATTGTTCAACAACATACAAACCCAGCAATGTAGTGTTATCAACATGTAATCCAATTCAACAACTATAGTTCCACAATAGATAAAAACTACGAACCCACAAATAGCTACAGGTTTGAATTCCACAAAATCAACTGTCCTAACCAGATATCACAGACTTTAAGTGATTTATGTTCATTATAAGTTTCTATACCTTATTCTACTTATGGTATCAGTTCTGAGCCTACTACAGTCTCAACCTCCTTCCTGATGTTAGACCTGAGCCACCACTTTATCTTCTCCTTCGATCAAACTTCGAATCTTCTGTTGTACGATTCAAACTGCAGGACAAGCACTGAACCAGTGAAGGGTACCCTCGCTAGCCTGTTCAAGTGCGTTTTCTCCGCAAACTGATTGTGGACAACCTCATGGGTTCTCATCCAACCACAGATCTGTGTTTCAAACTACAAAACTCGAGCCTTCAAGCCACATAATTCTAACTTCAAGCTCCAGCTCCATGCGATTAATCCACAAAATTCCAATTTCAAGCCACAAATCCACGAGTCTAAGTGAAAGAACCTGACTTCAAGAAACAGATCATGAGTTTAAGCCACAAAACCCAACATTCTGATCAATCTCTCATTAAATTCATTTTTTAGTCTGATTCAAAGAGGAGATTTACTGTAGACCTGCTAGTTCTTAAAGGATATTAAAAACTAAATGTAAATATTTCCATATCACAGAACTATATCTTGGGAATTGTAGACCTGCTAGTTTTTGTATTTTTTCAATAATTAACATCCCAAGATATAGTTCTGTGATATGGAAATCTTGATATTTTTGGTTACATGGCATGGTCATGTTGTGAATTGAAGCAATATTGTATTTTTAGTACTTAATACCGGCTTTGGCAATATGAGTGTCACAGTTACATATGTGCAATAGTTCCAGACCTTTTAGAATGTAGAGTATGGGAAGAGAGTAGAATCTATAAACTAAAAAGTAGATTTTAGATGCCAGAGTTATATAAAAAGTATTTCTTCTTGAAGGTTTTGTAATTGCAGACTCGATGCCTAAAATGATTAATGGGTAGTCTGCATCACTAGTTCAATACCCAATTTTATTTCTCTATGGCTGTCATTGGTCCAAAAGTCATAAGCACTCAACATGGATGATGCCTAATATGCACCCACTTATATTTGAGCCTCAAGCTTAAAATACAAATAGAAAAGAGAAAATTGGCTCCTAAGTAGTCAACTGTAGAGATGCCCACCTGCATTTAGTTTCGAATTCAGCCACTAGAATGTCTCTATTTCAATTTGTAGTTTTTCCCAGGTTCCTGTATCTTACGGGGTTTCTTTGAAACTCTCCTACTTTTTCAATCCTTGCTCTTATAATTTTTTATCATGTGTTGTAGAGACCATGTTGTTTTTCTTCTCTCAGCTATAGAATCCTTTCATGTGGGGTAATTTGGAGAGTGCCTCTGGCCACCTGTACTGCAATGATAAAAAATCTTAAGTGGCCAAGGTAGACCTCCAAAGCCACAGTCAGAACACAGGTTCCTGATATATATGGGTTACATTTGAGCCCAGAGATTTGCTAGTTCAAAACCAACTCCAGAGGTCAAACAACTTTCCTCGTTATCATCCCCTTCTATGATCCTAGCCAGATCTTCAAATATTGTAACTCTCTTGTTGGCTAGCAATGAGTTGATTGAATTTATTTAATTTTATTTTGTCAACTTTCTCTTTATCACTACCAGAAAAAATGACATTGGTGAGGGGCGAAAAATGTCACCATATTCTCATTGGTGATGGTCAAAAGAGCCTTTGTCACCAAAAACTGAATGTCACCAATGGTGGCGTCGCCAAAAGTATAGGTGTTGTGGTGACATTCAAAGTCCGTCACCATTAATGATTTATAATGATGGATATGACTGTCACCATTTCATTTGAGAAATGGTAACGAACCATAGCCTCGGTCACCAAAAACTAAATGTCACCAAAGATAGCATCGCCAAAAGTATAGGTGTTATGGTGACATTCAAGGTTTGTCACGAATATTGATTATAATGACGGATAGTGACCGTCACCATTTCATATGAAAAACAACAATTTATTGTGATGGATGTTTCATGGCCATCACTATTGGTACATATATATGGTGATGTTCATTGACCATCACCAAAAGCCGCATTTCCAAAAGTATAGGTGTTGTGGTGACATTCAAGGTCCGTCACGAATAATGACTATAATGACGGACAATGACCATCACCATTTCATATCAACAACAATGATTTATGGTTACAGACCTTTCATGGTCATCACTATTGATGTGTATATATGGTGGCGTTCATTGACCATCACAATTTCATATTTTGGTGAGGGTCAAAAAATGTCACCATAAGCTCATTGGTGATGGAAAAAAGAGCCTCTGTCACCAAAAATTGATCGTCATCATTCCATATGGATATTAGGGCACGATGGAATCAAACCACCAACCTCTTGCTTGTAAAGCAGTTTCTCTTCCATTGAGCTAGCACCCTTTCAAGAATTAGTCTTTTAAAAAGTAGACCTTCAAACTTCATAAATTGTAAATTCTACAACTTTCAATAAATTAAAGTCTTAGAAATATGTTACTAAACAAGCAAAGCAACATTGAAGTTGCAGGTCCCTACCTAATGGTTATCGAAGTTATGAAATGTGGGTGGAGGGAAAAATAGCTATGTATAATAGAATCAATATGTTCAGTTGAATACTCAATTAGAAGTGAAACTTTGAAGACATTTATAACCTATAAATGACTTATAACTAGCAAATTCACCAAATATAGCAAAGAATATGTCATAAGTGGATAGCATATGGAATAAGAGCATTGATGAAGACATATGAAATATGTTATAGGTTGAGTGAAGGAAAAATCTCAATGCTATTGTTGTTGGGTGTTTAGATATTTGAATGATATCTAAATTTTTGGGCAAATATAACACGGATCTCTGAAAACCATGAACAATATATATATATACACATAAACCAACATGCAATTTGGAATTTCACAAGTCCGCACTCAAAACATGACAACAACCAACAAATAAAAAAAATTGACATGAACAGAAAGCAATAGCTTCACCTTCATTCATGAGCTACTTTTGTTTATTTGAATTCAACTTGTGACATTCTTTATCTGACAAGAAATCAAAATCATCACTAGTATTAAATTCATCCAACACGGAATTTGGAGATCCCACTGACATCTGCATTTTTGTTTCCATGCTTGAAAACCATGGAGATTCATGTCGATAGTAGAATAAGGTGTGTGCTTGTTGCTCAAGAACACATTCCTTATTAACCATTGTTACCTAACATGAACCAAAGAGACAACATAATATCAGTGTACACAAAATCCCCTACTGAAATATAATCATACCTTAGCTAAGAAGTCTAAAATATGTTCTTAACTAATAAAAATTGTATTTGGAAATTATGTTTCTTTAGATTTAGAAAAGACTACATTGTACAACACTTCTGTCTATTTATCCAGGTAATTATATCATAGCATATGTCACACAATAGAAATCTACAGTACCTAAAGTAAAAATAAAAATTTTCTCAAGACAATAGATTTGAAAAGAGCTTTGAAAAATATATGTTTGTCACCAAAGCTTTAATTAGTTTAACAACAAACTAGTTGGAGTTTGCAAATGAAAATCATTCATAGGAAATGAACAAAACAATGGTCAAAGTCGTTATTCATAAAAATAAAGCTAGAGTCACTATTACCATTGTAGATAACTGAAATTTGGGTAGTCGTCTAACAATTAGAGCTTATTTGCAGGGAAGACTCGTCAATACCATCATTTTTTTTTCCATGGTATGTTGTGTCTCTAGATCTAGATCAGATAGCTTTCTATTCTCAAGTTCTACCTTCAAATACTAACTTTTGGCTCACCCTTTAAAACACAATTCTACCACTCCATTTGATTTTTTTTTGTTAAAAGAATTGGCAGGACCTTCCCACCCTCTGTTAACATAAATAAATGTTCTTAACAATTTTTTTGTACCATAGTGACAAACCCATTGTCCCTAGGTAATATAAACCAATATCCAAACTTGAAAATACGAACCATAAGAATTGTCTAGGAAGGCCTTGTCCTTTTGCTTAAGATAAAATATATATTCTCTAGAATATATATACAAGGAATTTACGTCAATTACATCGCAGCATCATCATAGGTGAGACCACATGGCTTGAAACACCTCAAAATACCCAGGTTATTACAATATAGGTATAATATGATTGATTATATTCCAAGGGTCAAAACTGCAGGGTTACATCCATGATATTATTTGTCAAGTATCTATGCCAATGAGAGCATGCACAAGTATGAACTCATTAATTCAATGGAAAAATACCTGGTAGGTTGTGGGCCAACTACCTCACAAAGTTCATATAACTAATTTGCCACCATATAACGAACTTGCCAAGACTTATCCTGTAAAAGAAAGCATAGTTTTAAAACAAATTGAGATGAGTTCTAAATTTTTGCTTAAAAACAAAATTGTAACATTTTCCAAACACTATAGATCAAAGGCCATTGTCAAGAACACATACAACATTAAACTCATCTAATGTATAAAAAAAGGTCACTAGATGCACTAAGAAAAGAAAAAAACATAAAAAATAAAAAAAATATTCAAATATGTAATTAGTTGATACAAATGAAAATGAATATAATGGATCTATCAATGTCATCAAGAATACAAAGTGAAAAACAGAAACATAATTGATTTTCCAAAAATAACAAAAGCCTAATCTGTTGGACAATAGAAATGTTCTTCTCATCATTACCCATGCCTTTCAAATCTAAATTTATGACAGGCTTGAAAAATTTTCAACCTATAGGTAATACTTAATTATGCTTAAAGGTTCACTACGCCTACACTATTCAAGCACAAGATTAAGATTATTATGCTTAAAGGTTTACTAAGCCTCCGCTATTAAAATATGTGGTTAAGATTATTATGATTAACATTTCAATAAGCCTCCACTATGCAACCATGACGATAAGATTGGAAGAATCGCTTTAATTCAGTTAACAGTAAAGTTCATAACATTAGTTTTAGCCAAATCAAGGTCAAAGGTGTATCAAATGAAGATGTGAGGATAACTTATGCATATAAGGCATGTCAACACAGTTTGGGGAACTAGAATCACTAAAATAAAGGCCATGCTTTTTGCAGCTTAACTCCAAATACTTCGATGTTTCTTTTGGGTACTTGTAATGACATACAACTATTTGACAAATGAGACTAAAATCTATAATACTTAGTTGTTTTAAATACTTGAACAACCAATATTAGACCATAGAATACAATTCTAACATTATTTCTTTTAAGATACTTGAACAGATTGAATTGGTGGATTTAGTTGAAATAGATTGGATAATAGGAATCAAAACTATGCCTTGTCTTCACATGTGATGCTATTATTTTCTCATTTGAAAGAGGAATCCATATAAATTTTCAAAAATCAACATTCAAAATTATTCCTTGTTAAGTGACAAGTAATTCATATCCTCATATGTCTGCCTAAGTTTGAATACACTGCTAATTTCAAAGCATGTACTTATCATTTCACTAGGAACTAGCAACACTAGATGGTCAAACATGCTTCAACTTTAACCCAAGGATATATAAGAACACTGCAAAACATGTATTATTTACTGACATCCATGTTCTGGTTTCATTGATTGCATGCATTCAAATTTTCAAATTTTGATAGTTATACTTCCTTGCATGGACTAAGTATCAAACAAGAGTGTTTTGGTTCAATACTAAAATTTGATTTGATTTTTGTTATTCAACTATAACATTAACAAATTTAGGTATTGCATAAGTATACACAATTCTATTCAACAGTGCAAGGAGTATTTTTATAGTGCCATGAAAATATTTTGATCTATTGAGGAGGAATAGTCATCAAAGATCAACCTTTCTTCAAAATTAAATTAGAAACTACAAGAAATGCTTGAAAAGTATGTTTATACAATCTTGGTATACATTAGTTGCATGGGCCCTGAAGGGATTGTCTACTAGAAATATTTGAGTGGTGAAGGATATCCACTTCAAGGATTGAACTTTTACCTTGACACTACTTTACCAATTACAATCCCCATAGATCCTTCTTTAATAAAATCACAATATCAACTTTTTGGTCTATGTTTGGGTTCCAAATGCTCTCAATGCCCATAACATGACCAATGCTTTAAAAATCAGAATTAGATTTTGGGTCAGACTGTACTTAGATCAGAGTATGTTGATGATTTTTCTTATAAATCATTTCACTAAAAAAGTCATTGAAATATGAAAATTTTAATCAGTAAAGAAACACACACACACATAAATCATTCAATGTAAATGCAAATCATTAGAGACCAAATATCAAAAGTTTTTTCATATATATACCATTTAAGGGTGAATATAACAAAATGGCTCTAATAACAATGCATATCCAAAACAAAAAACATAAGCAGTGAGGCTCTATATGGCCTATAGAGTCAAAGAAAAAAAATGCCACTCATCTATATGCCATGTAAGGGTGAATATGGAAAAATGGCACCAAGTGGAATACAAATATGAAACAATATACATAAACAGTGATTCTCTAAGTGTCCTCTAGAGTCCAAAACACAACATGCTACAAAATACTACATAACAATGTTTTAGGGTTTTAGGGGGCTGAGGGGTTTCAGGGTTTTTTAAAATTGCTTCATCCTCTAGATTTTGTTGTAGCCACACCCAGACTGGTTTGGTGCAGAACTAGAACTAGTCAATCTGACGAGATTGGTTTCCAAACTGGTTGTTTAAGTATGGGAAAGGTCATAAAACCAGTCCAAGGGATAGTTTAAATGGTTATACTGTAAAACTGATACCATATTAAATGATATCAAAATCCTTTTCTATGGTTTACCAAATTGGAAACCAAATCAACAAAAAAAATTATTTTTTTTGTCCCAGATGTCTATATACTAACCAGATACACACAAAATGATCTATTAACCAAGACTTACTTATGAAAGATATTATACCATAGTACTAGTAAATTCCAAGTGAAATAGAAAAACCATAAGTTAACTGAAAGTTTGTGACATTTCAAATGGTGCCACAATGTACCTTAATCAAGATTCCCATGATGGATGCAAAGGGGAAGGCGATGGAAGCACTCAAAAACATAAGCAAGCGAGTAGGAGAAATTTGCTTAATGAGATCAAAAAAGGGGATATACAAATCAAGAGTTGAAAAAATTCAAGGAGCCAACACCTCTGTAAATAAATCTGCCACACATACCACAATCTATGCACTGGAATGCTAAGTAATCTATTTTCCTGGTAAGATAAACGAGAAAGAGGAAGGGTTTTCCTAAGTATGAAGACATGTATGAGTTATTTGCTTTTGTTTGCATCTAAAAGGCCTCCGCTTTCAACAACTCTTTAGAAAGAATAAAAGGCAATAGATTCGAGTTATGGGATTCAATCGATAGTAGAGTGCCCCTTCATTGGGAGAATAAGGCAAGGCTAAGTTCATGGATTGCAAGAAGAAGCCATTGTTATCTTCCTAAAGAACATCAGAGAGTTTATATGGATTGAGGCCATTATTTTGATGTAAAGAGGAAACATGATGTACATTGAATCTTTATGAATGGATCGATTTGTTAATTGAAGTGAACCCAAAGATGTAGCCCATATGAGCAAACTTTGTTATCAATTGGCTAAGTATTACGTATCATTTTAGTTATTTTAAATTTTTGTCTTTAAATGATGTTTTAAAAATGAACCTTTAACACTAATCTCAAATCAATGAGTAAGAGGTTCACAAGTCCCAACATGTTCAATGTCCTCCATGTAAAATTCCCAACATGTTCAAAGATGATACTCTAGTTGTTTTGATCACGGTTGAGTATGTGAAATCTAAAGTTTGAAACCAAAAGAGAAGAAACTCGATTTATCATGTTAGAAAATTGAAATCAAAGTCGGATTTAAAAGTGGGAAAAGGGCCTTTAGGATGTCCATATAAAAAATCAGAGGGCCTAAAGAAAATTATTGTTGCTCAATTTGGAACAAGGAAAAGCACTAGGCTAGAAAAATATTTTTTTGTATCATTGCTTGTTGAAGATAGAATTGGCCTTCACCTTTTTTTATTTTCTCCAAGGCTCATTGGATGAATAAAACACTGGGTAATGTCATCTCTTGCTATTTTATTTTGTTGACCTTTAGATTTCAAATTATTTTGAAGAGTATTCATTGATGGATTAGAAATGGTAGTTGTAAAACAATGATATATTCAGGTAGTCAGTACAAGTCTTATTTCCAAGAAAAACTTATAGATATCCTCCTTATCTAAGGCAAGTTCAAGATGGTTTTCCATGACTGTTAATCTGGAAAATATTGGTCATTATTTTATATTATTAATCAACGTTAAAGGAGGCAAATGCAAGCAACAAACATAAGGAACAAATGGTTGGAGTTATTCTTGTGTAGTGGGAAAATAATTGTTAACATGACATCAGTTGCACATAAATACTATTGTAGGAGGGTCTTATGTAGGTAGTTTCAACATTACAAGTCATCAAGCAGCATCATTTCAACCAGTAAAATGGTATTGTGTACAACTACTTCAACCTCGAAAAGGTTTCAGAACTGCCACCTTGGCCATGCTCTAATAAGGCGAATGCTACAGTAGTATATTGTTACTAAGATTTTAAGGGTTCTATCAGTGTCATAGAGGGGTAATATAGATATTGCATGATTATTTCCAACACTGTTTGAAATAAAAATAGAGAATGTTTGGCAACAGACTTTATGCCAATCCTCCACTCTTAATTCTAGTATGATAATAGGAGGTTATGAAAACATGGAAGCTGTAAATTTATGCATTGTTGATTTTTTCAAAAACATATGACCAAAGTTCCTTTGGTCAATGTCCCGTTGTCTTCTATAGGGTGTTTGATGGAAATGGAGGAAAAAATGCTACCCATTTTGTTAATGAAAATCTATCCAGGTTCATTGTAGAGAATCCTGATTTTCCTTTAGCACTGGAGAAAGCAATTAGAATTTTTTTTATAGAGACAGAAAAATCATTTGCTAAGGCTTGTTTACTTCACATTATTCTCTCATCAAGTACAACAACCCTAACTGCAATGGTTTTTGGGAGAAATTTGTTAGTTGTAAATGATGGAGACTGTCAAGTTGTGTTTCCTAGGCATGGATAGGTTGTAGAAATGTCAAGGGATCATAGGTCTTGTTGCACAAGAGATAGAAAACATATTCAAGGATTAGGAAGACATGTGGATGATGTTTATTTGAATTGTCAGTTAAATGTCACAAGGGTTTTGGGTGATTGGCATACAAGATATGAAAGATATTACTGTTGGTGGTAGGCATTTGAGTGCAGGGATCACCTTCTTTCGTGTGCGAAAGAAAATTTTACAATGTCAAGTTGAAGCTGAAGGAATGGGAAAATACCCATTACGTTCCGCCCTCCAAAGAAAGAGAAGAGCTTCATCTCAAGTTGAGCACCCTTCAAACCAAAAAAGATAGTCAAGAAGTCACAAGAGAAATGCAACAAGAAGAAAAAGAGATCACAAAAGCTATTACAGGCAAGAAGGAAGGAAGAGGAGCATTAATGGTTAAAATAAAAAAGTTTATGGCTAGAGGTAGAGAAATATCTTAGGGAAAACTCAAACAACAAGGAACCATAGGCAAGGCATTCTAGGGTTCAAATTTACACATTCACGAATGGGTGCATCGATCTAAGGCTAATCTCTATTGGTGGAATTCCCCCTTTCCATTTCGGAGTTCCCTGTTTCGCTATCACTCACAACACTTCCTTTATCTCCCCTCGACCTATTCCAACTAAACAAGATGAGCTGCCATACTTGAAGGGTGTTGGGCAGAGATTGAGAGCTAGTATTGACAGACATAGTTGTAGCAAAAGGCTTCTCCATTCTGATAGCTTTTGTCACCTACATTTTTCCATTCCTATGCTTGTAGTTTGTTGATGCATGTTTTCCTCAAACTATTGGTCAAATTGAGTTGCAAAGGAAGGATTTGTCTTGTTTTCTTTAAATACATGGGGAATAGGTTATTTTGTATGGTTTTTAGGGTCTTAAATCTGTATATGACATTGAAAATATGTATATATCAATTTATGATTTGTATCACATCGCTGGTTTTGAGGGACTTATGCATTGAGTGAAGCAGGGACATGTTGAGCTTTAATTGTTTGCAGAAAATTCAATAGTGTCCAACTCTCCACTAGTTGCTACAGTTTGTAAGGAAATGTTGGCTAACTTGTGAGCTCTAATAGCATATAGTTCTGCACTAGTAGCATTGAGACAAATAAGACAATGGTAAGACTGTGTAACAGGTTTCAGAAAAGTACAGTATAACTAGAAGTTATCAAAGCTTTAATCTTCTATTGGTTCCATTGGTTCAATCTGCATAAGGAAGTTGTTGTAATCTATAGCAATGGAAATGACAGGGTTGTACTTTCCCTAATTTACACATATCATATTTAATAATATGACGTTTAAATAAGCTCTTAGATGGATGGAGAAGTCAATCTCATAGTTACTCTTACTTGGGTTATTATGTAGAATATGTAATAGTAAACATTCAATCACTCTAAGAACCATTTAGTGACAACCTAGAATAATGGTTCCTATGTAAATGCCAACAAAAAATCCTATTATGCCTAAAGTGTAATGTTTCAACTCCAAAAGAGTTAGATTTTGATCATTCTCACAATACAGGGAAGAGAGAAACAGTCCCCAAGGTTTGAAGGAGCAAAGTAATTTGAGTAGGGATAATGTTCAGTCTGTGCAGGATTCAAGATTAGTGAAGCAAAGAGATGAAAAGGGATAAAATAGAGAAAAAGAGGTGAATTTAGAAGCAGAGTAGTGATTAAGGGAAAAAAACAGAAATAAAAGGAAATCTAAGTGTGTTAAACCTAAGGCAGGGAGATATGAATGCTTGCTAGGGTTTGACCTTTCAGTGGATTATGCAATCGTTTTGTCCAAATTTGGTGTAATAGGTAAGTTCCTTGACTATAAATTCAATTATTTATTGCTAGGAGAATGGCTTTCTGGCATGTGGGAACACATATTATGATACTTGTGAATGTTTCATATCTTGTTAAAAGGATGAATTTTATTCCAGTTCAGATTGAGACAGGATGCTTAAGTTATAATGCAAGGAATTGGTATCCCGATTTTAATCCCAGGCAGGAGGCATTTATTATTAGGCACGTGTGGTTGCTTCTGCTTGGACTTCCCCCAATTTTGGACAAAGAGAGACATTGGAGTTATAAGCAATGTAGTTGGAAAAACTCTCCTAGTGCATGAAGGCTAATGTAGAAACAAGGATTGGAGAGTGGCTAGAGTGTTGATTGAAGTAGACATTTCAAAAGGGCGTATAATAGAAATCACCTTAAAATGAGGCAAGTTCTCTTTTGTCCAGCACCTGGATTATTGCGGAGTGCCCTTTAGGTAAAACTCAAGCATGGTCATGGCAGACTTTCTCTACCATTATATAACTCATGATCTGTTACATTTGGATCGAAGATGTCCACAACATAGTTATAATGAGGCTTTCTCATAAACTTACGGAAATCCAAAATAGTGGAAGTTGAACTAGGATTTGATTTAGGGCTCTGGGGTGTCTCTATTCTTGATTGTTTGGCAACTAATTCAACTACATTCATTGAATCTGCTGCTAGTGATATAGGATCTGAACACAAAGGTCTAGAACTCAGAGTATGCAGAGTGAAATCTATAGCTTATACCATGTTCACAACCATATGATCTTCAATAATATAATTACTAAAAAATCACTAATCTCTTGAAACTAGCTTGGAAATGCTGATATGTTTCAAGATTACCTGATTCCTGAAAAAATTGGCAATCAGATAAACTAGTAGTTTTTCATTTCTCTTTGAAGCAGAACCTGCACTTTTAGGCCATCATTGCAAGGTTGCAGAAATCATAGCAGCCTCGACCGAAATCCAGGCACCCACTTCTCACCATGGCTTGGGAGCTACAACCATTTCATTCCTTGATGCAATTTGATTTCTCATTTGAATATTTGAATATTTATAGAATCATTCCAACAGAAGTGTAATAAGGGAGCTTAAAATTTACAGAATTGAATATCTGATTACATTATCATCTACAAGAATGATGAAGAGAAAATTAAATAAATCTTCCATGATAGGGCGAGTTCCCACCAACACAAATCACAGAGATCAACAATAAAACTACAAAGCTAAGAATTCAAAGGCTAGCTATGTATTAGTGATTACTGATTAATACCATGCAATATATTTTGAATGCTTGATATAAATGATTTTGATGCATTGAAGAACATAAAAATAAAACATGCAAGTGGGGAATCAGAAAAATACCCCACAATCCATAATCAAATCAATTTTATGGAGACTAGGAAATCATTGTTGAATCCATGAATAAAAACCCCATAAACTGAAATTTCTCCATACATGAATGAATCTTGTTTTAGTTTTGTTCTCTAAATTCATACTCTGATTCAGTTCATGCATCTTTTGTTTGTGTTGCAAGAGGTGAAGGTTTTCCAAGAACTTTACTTCAATCAATTATAAACACAGTTAACTCATCGATAATTATAATGGCATGATACAAGAAAATAGGGCACTTGAGGTCTGAACGAGAAGGGAAGGCATAAGATTTGATGATCCTTAGTACTCCCAACCAAAATTCATCTATGGTTGCACTCTACAGCAAGTGGAAACACGAAAAAACACAGAAATAAGAAATCAATAGAATGGAGGCCGACATCCAGATTCCAAACTAATATATGCCCAAAAATTAATCACTTCCCGCCATACCTCTAACCCTTACCGCCATACCTCTAACCCTTGCGGCCATATGGATGATGGAAACTGATGATGACAATATTGGAAACTGTTTCCTTTGTAAAGGTCAGTGATGGCAACGCCTACCTATATTTCAATCATTTAATTACTCACATCAATCGTTTAATTACTCTCCTAGAACTGGTAGAGAAATAGGTGCTTTCTCCACATTGCTCACTTTAGTAACTTGAGGGTTTTGGGGGAAACCTATGTGGGGCACCTTTATTTACCCGGGTGCATCACATTCCAAAAATCTTCCTATCGATCCAGCTCCTATTTCAATCTGTGTTGGACCAATAAATATACCAATAATTAAGTGCATACCTCCTCTACGACCAAGGCAAAGCATAAAAAGGTTGAACAAGGAGCAGCACCAGTAGTAGATACAGGAGCAACATATGAAAATGAAGTATCAGCATATAAAAATGAAGTAGCAGCAATGTCCCCTGATGGACCAAAAGCAATTGAAGCAGGAGCTCTTGATGTACCAGATCAAGATTAATATTCTTAGACTCGTGAAATAGGTTGTGCTTCTGGTTTGAATGAGCGATAGAATGGCTTCAGATGCTCAAGCTTCATATTCTGTTTCCAGTAGCGATAAAATACCTAACATCATTTCCTTCATGAAATTGTCTAATTCATCGTGCCTCAAGATGTTGTATGAAAAGAGATACAAAAAAATGGGCCTGAGAGCAGGTTCTTATAGGAGGGCAAGGCTCAGAAGTGCAATAACAGTTGGGGGTTAATGCATAAAATTTAGAGAGATGGGATGAATGAAATTGGATGGGTCCTAAAGTTCAATAGTAGTCGGGGGTTAATGCATAAAATTCAGAGAGACGGGATGAACGAAACTGGATGGGTTGCGGCAACCTGAATTGACATGACATTTCTCTATGTTGGCTGCCCGTTAATGGCGGTGTAGAAGGTCAACACTCCCCGTGTGTTTCGTGGCATGTGCTTAAATCTAACAATTTGTCTGTTTACTAACACCTGCGGGTTTTGGTGTAACAACAATCGTGTCTCCAACAAGTGGTATGAGAGCTAGGTTCGAATATCCACTGTGTAAGCTGCTTAGTGCCATCGCCTTACTTTGGCAGCATTCATTAAAACATTGGTTGTTACCCCTGGAGCTGTTGAAGGATCTGTCCAGGAAATAGCTGAGGAACGCTGGAACTAAAAGACAGTTGTTGCAAGAAAAACAAGGTCATGGATCTATGTTGAAACGTGTTGCTGGAGTTTGAAATGTGGAGATCTGTGGAGTTTGGAGTTGAAATGTGGTGTTCATAAGTTTTTTTTCACATCAAGCTTGCACGTATACATCAATTTTTTTCTCAAACCAACATATATATGTGTGAAATGTGAAAAGGTTAAAACATTATATATGTTTTTATATTTATTATGAAACATATATAATTATATGTTGGAATTTTGAAAAGTATATTTTTAAAAGGAGCAGGAATTTTGAAAAGGGTATTTTAAAAGGAGAAAGAGTAATAATTAAAGTTTTATTTTTAAGTGGAGTTTTTGTGTTTTGGGGTGTGAATTTGATTGAAAATGGAGACAACAGTTACAGATATGGAGAAGTTGAGTGGGGCTAATTTTTCCCTATGGAAATCACAGATGGAGGATATACTGATTTTAAAGGATTAGTATTTGCCGATTGAGGGCACAACAAAGAAACCCTCATCGATGAAAAATGAAGAGTGGAATAAGCTAGATAGAAAGGTGATTGCAACAATCCGCTAATATTTAGCAAAGAATGTTTATTTCAATGTGTCCGGAGAAAAGGCGGCTGAAGGATTATGGAAGAAGCTCCATGATCTATATGAGAAGAACACGACATCAAACAAAGTGTTCTTGATGAAGAAGCTTTATAATCTCAAAATGAAGGAGGGTGCTTCAGTTTCTAAGCACTTCAATGCATTTAATATTATTACTAATCAACTTGTCTCTATTACAATCATTTTAGATGATGAAATTAGAGCTATTTTGCTAATGTGTTCTATGCCAAATAGCTAGGAAAAATTTAATTGTAGCTATGAACACTTCAACAACTACAAGGGCCCTAAAGTTTGTTGATGTCAGCAGCAGTTTAATGAATGAGGAGCTGCGACGCAAGTCAATTGCGGAAAACTAGGGAGGAGAGGCTCTAGCTCTAGCTGATTGTGGTAGGAGAATGGATCGAGGCCGGCAAGGGCGATCAAGATCAAGAGGCCGATCAAAATCAAGGAGAGGTAGAATCATTTTCTTTCATTGTGGCAAACCTGGGCACATGAAGAAAGAATGTCGATTTTGGAAGAAAGGACAAAAGGATCAAAGAACATCTAATACAAATCACAAGTCATCCAACACAACTGAAGGTGAGACTATTACTGTAGCCACAGATGGTGATGTGTTTTTTACTATTTCAGCAGAGGATGCATGTGTATATACATCTAGCAGTTGCTTTGATTGGATCCTTGACTCTGGGGCATCTCACCATGTAACCCCATGCAAAGATAGTTTTGTTTCATATAATCCTAGTTATTATGGTAGGGTGCATTTGGGGAATAATAATTTTTGCAGTATTGTTGGAGTGGTAGATGTCCAGATCAAGATGAAAGATGGACAAGATATATTGTTGAAACAGGTCAGGCATGTACTAGAAATGTGCATGAGTTTAATCTCTATGGGACGACTGGATGATGAAGGCTATTCGACAAGCTTTAGAAATAGAGGCTGGAAAATTAGCAAAGTTGCATTGGTCATGGCCAAAGGACCCAAGACAGGAACATTATACACATTGAAGACACTGATAGGAAAATCAGATTTGGTTGCTGTCACAAAAGAAGGAAATTTAGCAGATTTGTGGCATAAGCGTTTGGGTCACATGAGCGAGAAGGGCTTAAAAATCCTTGTTGTTAAAAATTTATTGCCAAGTTTGAAATCCTACAATCTTGATCTTTGTGAGTATTGTATATATGGTAGACAAAGAAGGGTTTCATTCGTTAGATATGGCCATGATAGAAAGAAAAATGTGTTAGAATTGGTACACAAATGTGTTTGGGTTTGTTAACATCAAATCATTAGGAGGAGCATCATATTTTGTAACATTTATAGATGATGCATCTAGGAAGGTTTGGGCATATCCTATGAAAAATAAAAGTGAAGTGTTTGGAATATTTCAAAAATTCCATGTTGTTGTTGAAAGAGAGACTAACAAATTGCTGAAGTGTTTAAGAACAGATAATGGTGGAGAATATTGCTCAAATGCATTTAAGGAATATTGTAACAGGTTTGGCATAAAGCATGAGAAGACTGTGCCTGGTACTCCTCAACAAAATGGTGTCACAGAAAGGATGAATCACACCATTATGGAAAAGGTGCAAAGTATGTTGTCCAATTCCGGTTTGGAGAAGAATTTTTGGGCTGAAGCAGTCAGGACCGCTTGCTACCTCATAAATAGATCTCCAACTACAGCCTTGGATGGCGATATCCCTGAAGAAGTTTGGACTTGTAAGAATTTGAATTATTGTCACTTGAAACTCTTTGGATGTGAAGCATTCGTACATATTCCCAAAGAAAATAGAACTAAGCTAGATGATAAATCTATGAAATGCATTTTTTTGGGATATGCAAATGAAGATTTTGGTTATCGTCTATGGGATACAGTCAATCATAAAATTATTAGAAGCATGGATGTTATATTTAATGAGTCAGAAATGTTCAATAGGACTGTAGGTGAGTTGGAGGTCAAGAAGGTTATTGATAGGTTTTAAGAGCAGCAGGAAAACATACCACCAATATAAGAAAATGAATAGCAAATTCAGGAGCATGAAGAAGAACAAGTGGAAAATGATGGACAACAAGAAGGAATCTTGCAGGAACCTTTACAGGAGATTCAACCTGATAATGCACTACCACAGTTGGTTCACAGATCTTCTAGGCCTCATAAGCCTTCACAAAGGTATCCTCCTTCAAACTATATTTTGTCGACTGATGAAGGTGAACCTAATTGTTTTCAAGAAGCTTGTAAAATCGAGCACAGTAAAGAATGGAAGAATGCAATGGAAGAAGAAATGAACTCTTTGTAGGAAAATAAAACTTGGGAGTTGGTAAACCTCCCAAAAGGTAGAAAGGCTCTACAAAACAAATGGGTGTACAGGATTAAGCATGAAGGTGACGAAAAGAAGGAGAGGTATAAAGCAAGGCCGGTGGTGAAAGGTTTTGCCCAAAAAGAAGGTATTGACTTCACTGAAATTTTCTCACCTGTTGTTAAAATTTCATCTATTAGAGTCATTCTTGGTCTAGTTGCTGCTTCAGACCTAGAATGTGAACAGTTAGATGTAAAAACTGCATTCCTTCATGGTGAACTGGAGGAAGAAATTTATATGGAACAGCCAGAATGCTTCATAGAAAAAGGCAAAGAAGGCCTTGTTTGTAGGTTGAAGAAGAGTCTCTATGGGTTGAAAAAGGCACCTCGACAATGGTACAAGAAATTTGATTCATTCATGTTGGAACATGGTTTTCAGAGGTTGGAAGCTGACCATTATGTCTATATCAAGAGGTATGATCAAGGAAAGTATATCATATTATTGTTATATGTGGATGACATGTTGATTGTTGGGCATGATAAGAATAATATCAGTAGGTTGAAGAAAGATTTGGGTAGCAAATTTGTAATGAAGGATTTGGTACCAACACAATAGATATTGGGCATGCGGATTATGCGTGACAGGAAAAACAAAAGGTTGTGGCTGTCACAAGAAAAATATATCAAGAAGGTGCTTTACAGTTTTAATATGAAGGATGCCAAGCCAATTGGTACACTCCTTGCAGCCTACTTCAAGCTGAGTATTGAATTATGTCATAGTGATGACAAGGAGAAAGAAGAGATGAGCAAGATTCATTATGCTTCAGTAGTTGGCAGTTCGATGTATGCCATGGTATGCACACGACCAGACATTGCATATTCAATGCGAGAATGTTAAGTGTGAAGCCAAATTCACGCATGATTCTAAATCCTTCTAGATCAGATATTTCTAGATCTCCACACCGCCATTAGTTTCTAGATCTTTCTAGATATTAACACCACCATTAGTTTCTAGATCATTCCAGATCTCTATCTGAATCACATACATGATTCTAGATCCTTCTTCTGCCTCTATAAATTTTTAATTTCTCTAGCCAAAGCAAGCAAGCAAGCCAAGGCCCAAGCCTGTTATGTAATGCAAAGTGATTTCTATTCTCCAGTGATTGTTTTATCTATTCCACTGTTTCTGACTGAGTAATCTTGTTGTTTCTCCATTTGTCTATCTCTGTGAATTATTCTCTGCTTTTGCAGTCTAATTCTCTGAGTATAAATTTGCTGTGTGTGATCATCCAGATTCCAAACTACAATATGCCCAAAAATTAAACCCTTACCGCCATACCTCTAACCCTTACCACCATACCTCTAACCCTTGCGGCCCTATGGATGATGGACACCGATGATGATGATATTGGAAATGGTTTCCTTTGGAAAGGCCAGTGATGGCATCTCCTACCTATATTTCAATCATTTAATTACTCACATCAATCGTTTAATTACTCTCCCAAAACCAGTAGAGAAATAGGTGCTTTCTCCACATTGTTCACTTCAGTAACTTGAGGGTATTGGGGGAAACCTATGTGGGGCACCTTTATTTACCCAAGTGCATTACATTCCCAAAATATTCCTGTCAATTCGACTCCTATTTCAATCCGTGTTGGACCGATAAATATACCAATAATTAAGTGCATACCTCCTCTACGACCAAGGCAAAGCATAAAAAGGTTGAACAAAGAGCAGCACCAGTAGTAGATACAGTAGCAACATATAAAAATGAAGTATCAGCATATAAAAATGAAGTAGCAGCAATGTCCCCTGATGGACCAGAAGCAATTGAAGCAGGAGCTCTTGATGTAGCAGATCGAGATTAATATTCTTAGACTCATGAAATAGGTTCTTCTTCTAGTTTGAATGAGTGATAGAATGGCTTCAGATGCTCAAGCTTCATACTCTGTTTCCAATAGCGATAAAATACCTAACATCGTTTCCTTCATGAAATTGTCTAAGTCATCGTGCCTCGAGATTTTGTATGAAAAGAGGTATGAAAAAGTGGGCCTGAGAGTGGGTTCTTATAGGAGGGCAAGGCTCAGAAGTGCAATAGCGGCAGGGGGTTAATGCATAAAATTCAGAGAGACGGGATGAACGAAACTGGATGGGTCCTGAATTTCAATAGTGGCCAGGGGTTAATGCATAAAATTCATAGAGATGGGATGAACAAAACTGGATGGGTTGCAGCAACCCGAATTGACATGACATTTCTCGCATGGGAAATGTACTAAGATTTGTTTGATAGGGGTTTTCTTCTATTGTGGCCCAGAAAGATTTTACTAGCAGGTGCAATGACAATCTTTGTTCAGAGTGCACTTGGCCACCTCCACGAAATCCATTGAAGCAACAATGATCACCTCATATTGACCCAGTTCCGATATAGCCGAAACATCTCACCTCATATCCACCCAGTCCCGATCTAGCCCAGACATGTCGATAGTTTTAGAATGATAGGCCGATCAGGTACACCTACAAAACCTACCAATAAGCACTTGAATTTTCCTACCAACACATACAAACAAATTTTGATGGAATACTAACTGCCTACCAACACCTACAAACAGACAAATTATGATCGAGGACAAACCAAAATCAAGATTTGAACGATACCAGCAAAACCAAAATCAAGATTTGAATGCAGGTCGATACCACCATCGATTGATTTATGCTATGTTGGTAGAGATATAATAAATATTAATTAAAATAAATAAGAAATAGAAAAAAGGTTACGTTGAGAATAAATGGTATTTCTTTTTAAATTAATGTCTTAAAATCCTCGTGGATGTAGTCTAATAAGAAATCTAGGGAACTAAATATGGTTTTTATGAGTTATTTAGAATAATAGGTTATCAAATATATTTATTTTAATATTCAATTTTTTATACATATTAATGAAATGAGGAGTTATGGTGCACCATTCAACAAAGAGTTCACCGGGAACTCTTTTTCAACTAGCATGCAAGATTAGGAATTATTTTACATCACATAATATTGCTACATAAGACTACATGTCATCAATAAAAAAAAAGTAAGACACATGATAGTAATATTGTCTTCCTCCTCATGCTTAGTGTCTTCAACTATGTCTTTGACCTTTTCTTCTTCAACATCTCTATTCAATATTTATTATTTCACCCATCAATTGTTAAAGTGGAAAATTCTAACAAAATAATTCTATATCCTTTTGAGGTAGAAAAATTCAATAAGAGTGCTTAGTTTCAAAACTTCAAAATTATAAAGATATGGTATCGACACAAGTCATTCAAATAAACTCTCTTAAAGGTAACATTTAAATCTAATTTATTCTAATAATTAAATGTCACAAGCTCTATTGTAATCAATTTCCTATGAACAATATGTTCCCATACCATATAAATGAGATACCAAAAATATTATTTACTTAATCCATGGGACCACTAATGAAATTATGAGACCAAAGCCATTAAAGAAGTTACCATCGAGGAAATTTGTTGGAGGTGATTTGGGATTTTATCAAATATGCATGTAATGTTCGAAAACACATCTTCCAAAATATCACCAAACATATTGATGTAATCCATGGGACCATTCATGAAATTATGAGGGCAAATCCATTAAAAGATTTACCATTGAGAAAATTTATTACATGAAATTAAGGTTTGGGATTTTATCACTTAAGCATGTATTCATGTTGTTTGCACTTCCAAAACATGTCATCAAAACTATCACCAAGCATAAGATATCATATGCCATGAAAGAGATTAAAATTTACACTTTTGTTATAAGTTGTGCATTTATTATCTGACATGGAATTCTTCATAAATTTCACTTTTGATTCATCCCTTCTAATTCACATAAATGTCAACCATTCTTTACCTTTCCTCATCATTTGGCCTCTCAAATCCATGTCACTACCATGAGATTTTTCCACTACCTTTACACAATTCAAACTTGAAACAAATTTCAATCTATGAAATTGAAAACCCGCTTGAGCCTCTTGAACTTTCCATTGAAAGCCTCCACAATGATAATGCTCACCTTGGTGCAAAAAATGGTGATGCACTTCTTCTACTTTCAAATTTGAACATTTGTGGGCATTATTTTCTATGGGCACACAATGTAAACATCCAACACAATCACCATGTTGCACAACACACTCACAATTTGGTTTGGAGATTGCATATATCCATGTGCTCCATGACATACTCCAGCAACCTAACCTCTTTTTTCACTACTCTTTCTCTTGATAAATAAACTTGCACATGGATCTTAACGGATACGCACATTGTATTGAACTAATGCAACTGTCAATGGTCTTCTTCAATCAACACAAAAATTTAACCTATCAAATAGAATGATAACTCTCCTATGAACTATGATGCAACCTTCTTTGATTTTTTTATATGATAGTAGTTATATATAAAATCCACATTCTTGTGTCCTTCATCCTTGCAATCTCTATGAGGGTATAACCATGAATAGTAGAGTATTTTGGCACTTCATGTTTCAATAGCATAGTAATGGGTGGAGGAGAACCAATGGTCAATATCTCTACTTGACTCAATATCCCCATGGCCACTGGAGAAAATATGTAGTCTAGTAAATTCTCTCACTAGATAAACAACTCTTCTTTCTATGCATAGCACAATTTATAGTGTCTAGTTGGAACTACAACAAGTCCAAATTGTAGCCAATGATTGTGAATGCAAACAAAATGCCTTCTTATCTAATCTAAAACTTGAATCTAATCCTCAAACCCTTGGTTCTAGATTAATGCAATAGTCAATTTCTCTCCTACATGCATGGTGACACTATACACAAGTTATATACTTCAACAGTCTCCATGTTTGTCATAGTTGTTGATCTTTAGACTTTTCTTTGATCATCCTTGATAATGGGATTCAATGGAGACCCTTTGGAATTTAGGACTTGGTCATTTTCCTCTAGTGTATTGTTTTATTTTTTGTATCATTTTTCATTGTAATCTTGGTGTTGAAATCTTCTCAAAAAATGTCAAACTTTTTCTCAATCACACTCAATTTATGCAAAACAAATTGACATTGCCTACCTTTCTCCACCACCACCTCAGCAGTGAATATTTTATCCATCCAATACAACTCATACATGTTAAATATATTTGTTTCATGAGTTATCAAGTACCTAGGGTCATAAATGTAACCTTTGAACTTTTCTTCCTAATATTCTTTGGACAAATTTTCCTTCTTCTGTGGATAGCTTTCTCCATGCTTGCGATCTCTTTTTTTCTAAGAAGTGACTATGAAAGTCCTTAATTTCCCTCATAGAATTTGTTTGGGCTCTTCTTGTGCATTGAGGTGTTTGAATGGGTAGAGGATCTTGGCCAGTAGTTTGTGGTGCCTTTAGCAAGCCCTCATTTATTACATTAAGGTGTTGAAACATTTCCTCTGTGTTTCATGGTTTTAGGTTTACACCAAAAATGATAAATTGGGGTCATTTGAAGTAAGACGGGCTTTCAAATTTGGGTTATGGTTTCCCAAATATCATTATATTTACTAAATTCTATCATCAAATAGGTAAGAACAAATTCAATTTTAAACGTTTAAAAAAACAACATATGTTGGCCAAAAGGAGTAAGACACTCTTGTGTTTAACTATTTTGACCCTCAAGCATGGGAAAGGGTTGGGAGTGCACCACCTAACATCTAAGAGAGGTCCACACATGTGAGGAAGTTACTTGTGAGTAAGTTATTTACCGCTTGTATTGAGCACATCATTTCATGATGGCACATGGTTTTGTAATGATGGCTTAGGAGGACTCTCTTCCTATAATAGGATGGCACTCCTCTCATTTGTACATGGTTGGAAATGGAATAAAACTCTCATTTTCTCACCATTGGTATGAAATTGTTCCAGTCTCTTAAGCATTTAGTCCCAAGTTATAAATAGAAAGGATTTTGGGCATGCACATTACATTGAAGGAAGGAGCTAGTGCAACATCAACAAATGCAAGTAAGATATGGAGTGTTCCTATGTTGTTTCATTATGAAAATCTTTAAGCTGAATTTTGATTATTTGGGTTGACTATTTTTAGAATTTAATTCTTTACTTCACATTTGAGCTTAGAAATTATAATTGTTTTTAGTTGCATTACTTACGCTAGATCTAATACTAGTCTAGCTTCTCTTTGATTTCTATACAATCAGGCTTCCTAGAGTGATGTTTTCCAAGAATTCACCAGGGAATGTGTAGAAACTTCATAAATATAAGGCAAAGGGCTTTTTCTTGAGGGTGAAGATAAGACTCCATGCCCAGTTGTTAAGTTATGGTATGTTCTATGCTTATAACAGTTTACTTCTTTTTCTTATTATATTCCACTGATTAGCAATCACATGTACATAAAGTAAAGTGCAGGTAGAACATTAAACGATCGACAGAAAACAAGCCAAGACAAGAGACACAAGATGTGGCGGCTAGCTAGGGACAAACCCCACAATGTGTGGGGAAACCCTTTGATCAAATCTTCTTTTATCTTCAATAATTCAGTAGAGAGAAATAGTACAATAAATCTGATTCATATCAACAGTAGAAAACCCTAGATCAGTAGCATCAAAACTAGGGCAGACCATATCTCACAAACCGACAGTCGGATTGACCTCATTCCACCACCAAAAGTTTCGGCTTCCAGAGGAGGTTCAGATGAACCTACAGCGTAGTTTAGATGAGGAGATCTTCTAGGTCATGCAATTCAATCTTTACTTCTGCAGTTGCAGCTTCAGTTTCAGCAGTTTCCGGCTTCAAACTAGGGCAGTCGATATCTTGCAAACCGTTCGTCGGATTGACTTCATTCCACCACCAAAAGTTGCGGCTTTCAAAGGAGGTTCAGATGAACCTACAGCGCAGTTCCAAAGAGGAGATCTTCTAGGCCACGCAAGTCAATCTTTACTTCTGCAGTTGCAGCTTCAAATTCAACAGCTTCCAGCTTCACATGTGTGAGAGAGAGAGACCCATTTCAGCGCAGTAGAGAAGAGACTCATATCTGCGCAGTAGAGAGAGAGAGATGTGAAGAGATGAGTGAGTCCAAATGAGGAAAAGTCCTCTTATATTTATACACAACGTTGGTGGGTGAATAGATGCGACTGTTGGGCTTCTGAGCCTACATGAGTTGTAGGTCGGCTTGATAATAATTCCATAATCAAAATAAATTCATATCTCCATGAATACTTATTGGAATCGAATGATCTTTATATCAATCCTACACCTCTCGACGAGAGGAATCTAATAAAAATATTATCAGCCATGAATAAGATGACCCACATGAAGTTTTGCCTTGGTTTCCAATTTTAACACTCCCTCTCAACCATGGAGAACTTCATCTGCAATCTGTCTATCAGTCGTTACTATTCATCCATCAATGGCACTGCCCTGTACAGCCTGACCCTTGCCCTGCTCTACTCTATTCTGCCTGTTCTGCTTTGTCTTGATCTGCCTGCACTGATCTGTACTGTTTTGCTCTGTTCTGCTCTGCTCTTGCATTGTTCTGTTCTGTTATGCTTTTGTCTGAATTATGAAGAAGAAGAAATGATCGAGGATGTATCATACTGACTCAAAGTCAGTCTCAGAGTATGTACCACTGGTCCCAGACCAGTCTCAACCAACCCAAAGTCAGCGTCATAGTGAGTACAACTCCAATGGTCCCAGACCAATATCATCCTCCACTAACTCAAACTCAGTCTCAGAGTATGTACCACTGATCCCAGACCAGTCTCAACCGACCCGAAGTCAGCGTCATAGTATGGTACAACTCCTACCACTGGTCCCAGACCAGTATCATTGATCCCAGATCAATGGAGGTCATCCTAGCGTAGGGAGTACGGTAGTTACAACGATGCATCCATCAGTACTACTATGGTCCCTAACTTCATTTCCCTGCTCATTGATCAGATGAGAGGTACTTCCCATGAGTCCCAGACTGCATGGGTAGGATGCCTCGACAGGAGAACTAATCAATCCTGTCTTCACAGGAGAACACATCAATCCTGCTACAATTGCCATGGAGAACACATCAATCCAGGCCTCACAGGAGAATACATCAATCCTGCTACAATTGCCATGGAGAACACATCAATCCAGGCCTCACAGGAGAACACATCAATCCTGCTACAATTGCCATGGAGAACACATCAATCCAGACCTCACAGGAGAACACATCAATCCTGCTACAATCGCTGCGGAGAACACATCAATCCAGACTACCATGGAGAACACATCAATCCAGGCCTCACAGGAGAACTAATCATCCTGCTACACAGGAGAGCGAATCATCCTGTTCCACAAGAGAGCGAATCATCTTGTCCCACAAGAGAGCGAATCATCTTGTTCCAGTGTGCACCACCAGGGGAGGGTGAGTCACCCTGTGGTCATATGTTGCTCCAGTAGGAACCATAAGCCCTCAGAGCTCCTAGAGCTCAATGTATGCAACATGCAGGACCCTTGCCAACTCCAAGTCGTTTGGGAAAATCACAGATTTGATCTTTCCTCGGGGCTTTGACAAGGTGTATCAACCTGTACATCATCTTAATGTGATGGAGCTTCCTTGCTCATTGACTTACCATATCCCAGATGATGTCTATCTGCTGGAGCAATTGACAAATACGGGATTCCTCAATAATCGAATCCCACCTCTGGTTTTTACAGAGAATCACTATGGTATCCCATGTAAATTCAAACAGTTCACTGAAGAGCTTTCGCAACCAGAATACCTCACACGCGGTTATGCTAGCAACAATATATCCTGCTTCGGCGGTGCTCAAAGCCACCGACTTCTGCTTCCTGCTCATCCAGGATATCGAAGCAGATCCCAAGGTGAAATAGTACCTGGAAGTGCTCTTACAGTCCACCACACTGCCTGCCCAATCAACATCAATATATCCAAGTAGTCTCACATCTCCGGCAGTGTATCTTAATCCATGAGAGATTGTGTCCTGAAGACATCTCAGAAGATTCATGGAATCAATCCAATGAGGCTCACCAAGAACATCAATGCGAATGAGTTTTTGAAACTCAGAGGCATTTCCCAAGTCTGGTCCAACATCACTACCATATAACTTCTAAAAGTTAAGATCCTCGAGGTAGTCACAGGCTTGCAGTTCATCATACTGAATCTTTCCAATATATTTGCCACATATTTTCCTTGAGATAGGAAAATTTCCCTTGGCTTCTGCCACACTTCAAGTCCTTGGTCCTTCATTTCAAATTCAGAAGTCATCTCCCTCTTACATTTGTGAATGAGAGGGTTTGCACTTGTTAGAAAGAGGTCATCCACATACAACACCAGTATGAGAGGCTTGTCATCTTCAACCTTAAAGTAAAGGTTAGGATCAGCTTCACTCCTAGTGAATCCTAGCTTCATCAAGCAGCTATCGATCCTCTCATACCATGCTCGGGGTGCTTGCTTCAGCCCATAGAGAGCCTTCTTCAACCTGCATACATGAGATTCTCAATCATAAATCTCAAATCCTTCAGGTTGCTCCACATAGACCTCTTCTTTGATAGAACCATGCAAGAATGCAGTCTTAACATCCATTTGATGTAGGTTCCATCCTTGTGAAGCGACAAGGGCTATGATCGAGCGGATGGTCGTATATCTGGCAACAGGTGCAAATATCTCATCATAGTCTATACCTTCCTTTTGGGAGAAACCTCGAGCAACAAAACGAGCCTTATACTTTTCTGTACTTCCATCTGCTGCATGCTTTATCTTGTAAAGGCATTTGGAAGTAACAACTGTCCTATCCTTGGGTCTAGGAACTACTTCCCAAACATCATTCTTCATGATAGACTCATATTCTTTGGTCATAGCATCCTTCCATACTTGATGCTTGACGGCATCTGAGAATGACGAAGGCTCATTTGTATGATCGTGCTCATGATGGTCAGGTATCCCTGATACCTGTTAAGTTTCTTACTTTGATGGAAGGTTTCTCAGGGTGCAGCATGTCCTTCAACATCATTAAGTATCCCCCTAAGCCATGAAGGCCTCTTCCTAGAAGAGGAAGGCTCATGTGGATGAGGATCAATCGAATCCATGGGTTCTTCTACATCAGGCATTGATTCATCATCCTTTTCTTTCGGTTTCCTGGTGTCGGCTTTTTGAGAGCTACTCAAAGTCAGCAGATTGTCCACCTTGCTAAGAGCCATATCTTTGTCAAAGGTGACATCATGACTAATCACGATTTCCCTTTGACTGGTGGTGAACATTTCTTCAGGAGTTTAGGAACCCAATGCTTGATGAGGGCATCGATTTTGTACATATACGGTGGTGATTGTAGTTTCAGCCCATAGAAACTTCAAAAGTCTTTAATCATGTAGCATGGCCTAGACAGCTTCCATCATTGTGCGGTTCTTCCTTCCCACCACACCATTCTGCTCAGGAGTATGTGATGTAGTAGTCTCCCTCTTAATGCCAACCTCAGGTATGCCTGAGTGAACCAATTGTAATATATCGGAGGTCTTGCTTTGGCTTGAGGGGAATGGTCCCCTTTTGAGCTTTCCTTTGGCACATCTCGGACATACACCTTCTTTCTCTACTTGGAATTCGGGCATCCCTGTTACCATCTGTCTTACATCGGGTAGAGCTTTGTAATGAAGGTGGGCAAACCTCCGATGTCAAAGTTTGGACTAAAGAGTTGTGTCACAAGACATGACACCTAGCGGACTTCCATCGACCTGATATAATGAATCAACACTAAACCCAAGAGTAAAGGCATCTTTAACAATATTTTTCCATATACATACCTTGCCATTGCTGAAGGTTACCTTGTAGCCTCTCTCTTCCATTGCCAAGATGGACACTAGGTTCCTTTTGAGGTCAAGTGCATTTAATACATCGTGGACTTTCTAGCCTTCTTGAATGGTTGTCCTCTTCCTCGATCTCCAGCTCTCCTCTTACCTTTGCTGTTGAATTTGTCATTCCTTTGATTTTCCATCAGAGGGATTTTGATCATCTTCCTGGTGTGAGTCCTTTCTTTTCTTTGCATGAGAAGAAAAGGCAGCAGGAGGACCTTTAGGCATGGGCATTTCTTGCACTTCTTCCCTTGTTCTTCCTGAATGCATCTAGCCATTAATTCCTCGAAACCAGGAATTACATTATAGTTCAGAAGAGTAGTCTTGAACACGTACCATTCGGATGGTAATCCTCCAAGAGTTGTGAGTGCCATTTCTCTGTCAGTAATAGTTTCCCCAATAGATAGGAGATCGTTCTTGATCTCGATGATTCTTAAGAAGTATGCTTGCATACTTTCATCCTTACTCTTCTTGATTTACCTCAGCTTATTTCTAAGAAACAAAACTT
The DNA here is from genome assembly GCA_031772625.1 of Pinus tabuliformis. Classification (NCBI taxonomy): domain Eukaryota; kingdom Viridiplantae; phylum Streptophyta; class Pinopsida; order Pinales; family Pinaceae; genus Pinus; species Pinus tabuliformis. Next base: position 697,986,230 of record CM062816.1, on the reverse strand, counting down.
GATTTGCATCATTAACTCTAAATAAACTCACCAGTCTATTGTAGATTTCCTTGGAGGTATCTAGTTCAGAGATGTAGGCCACCAAGTGCTTGTCGATAGAGTCCCGAATGATCTTCTTTGTTTTGACTTCTCCATTTTTCCATTTGTTCCAGGCAGCAGCAGATGCATTTGATGAAGGCTCGACAATATTGCCTCTTACATGGTCCAGCACTCCTTGATCTTCAAGGGTTAGATCGATAGACATCTTCCATCCATGATAGTCAGCTTTCTCACGGAGCTTGTCTTCGGCAGGAAAGAGTGTTGAGGACCCCATAGTTCTTTTAGGATAGCCTTGCCAATCTTCTCTTCAATGATTGCTCTAGCTCTTGCTCGGGCTTTGTCTTCACCTCAGATCCGATACCATGTTAAGTTATGGTATGTTCTATGCTTATAACAGTTTACTTATTTTTCTTATTATATTCCACTGATTAGCAATCACATGTACATACAGTAAAGTGCAGATAGAACATTAAACGATCGACAGAAAACAAGCCAAGACAAGAGACACAAGATGTGGCGGCTAGCCAGGGACAAACCCCACAATGTGTGGGGAAACCCTTTGATCAAATCTTCTTTTATCTTCAATAATTCAGCAGAGAGAAATAGTACAATAAATCTGATTCATATCAGCAGTAGCAAACCCTAGATCAGTAGCATCAAAACTAGGGCAGACCATATCTCACAAACCGACAGTCGGATTGACTTCATTCCACCACCAAAAGTTTCGGCTTCTAGAGGAGGTTCAGATGAACCTACAGCGCAGTTCAGATGAGGAGATCTTCTAGGTCATGCAAGTCAATATTTACTTCTGCAGTTGCAGCTTCAGTTTCAGCAGTTTCCGGCTTCAAACTAGGGCAGTCGATATCTTGCAAACCGTTCGTCGGATTGACTTCATTCCACCACCAAAAGTTGCGGCTTTCAAAGGAGGTTCAGATGAACCTACAACGCAGTTCCAAAGAGGAGATCTTCTAGGCCACGCAAGTCAATCTTTACTTCTGCAGTTGCAGCTTCAAATTCAACAGCTTTCGGCTTCACATGTGTGAGAGAGAGAGACCCATTTCAGCGCAGTAGAGAAGAGACTCATATCTGCGCAGTAGAGAGAGAGAGATGTGATGAGATGAGTGAGTCCAAATGAGGAAAAGTCCTCTTATATTTATACACAACGTTGGTGGGTGAATAGATGTGACTGTTGGGCTTTTGAGCCTACATGAGTTGTAGGTCGACTTGATAATAATTCCATAATCAAAATAAATTCATATCTCCATGAATACTTATTGGAATCAAATGATCTTTATATCAATCCTACACCCCTCGACGAGAGGAATCTAATAAAAATATTATCAGCCATGAATAAGATGACCCACATGAAGTTTTGCCTTGGTTGCCAATTTTAACACCAGTGGAGGAATTTAGGGCCTCTTATTTTCTTTTCCAATCATTTCTTTGAGTTTTTCCTCTAACTTTTGTTTACTTGCAACCTGGGACTTGTGTATCTTTTCCTTTAGAACTAAGTTTCCTTTTTCCTATTTCAATGAGCTAATTTCTTCATCTTTTGTTACAAATAGATTTTGTTTTGTAGGTCAACCATAAAAGATGGCATAATCTCTAGATTGATTTGTTGTTTTGTATTATATTATCTACAAGTCCATTTAAAAGGGGCCGATTCCAAATTGGCTTACCTTATTTTTCTTTGATATAAGGATTTATTATGTTTGCTAAATTTTTTGAACTTAGATCTTGTCATGCTAATAGTTTTTCTCAAGGTTTATCATTTGAATCTAGAATAAATGAAGTTTTGATTTGGTTTCCTTGCACATATCTTTTCATCTAACCCTAAGCATAAATAGACTCAAGCACTTCAATTTTCAAACATCTAGTGAGTTTTCATGCTTGGAAATGAATGGCCAACATTGCCACTTGCTCTCTAATTTGAGGTTTTATGCTAACATTGCACCATTGACAAGTGGAAAATCAATTTGTAGGGGACAACAATCTAACTGCTCAAATGTATCCATACACCTCAGAGTTCTCGAAGGTTGTAATTTTATCTTCATATGCAGAGGACATGTTTTATGCTCCAAATTGCAGCGAAAGCCTCCAAATCAAAATCAAGAGAAGAATATATCAATTAAATCTTGAAAAATTGTGAACCCAAATATGATATAATAAATACACGTGAAAAATCTAGTCAAATCAATAAGGCAACGAAGAATTGAATATCATAGAAGGGTACAAAATCTACTGCGAAATCATAAAGATTATGAGCAGAGAAAGAGCAAACAGAGTCCCAAACCTAGCAAGGGAGAATAGCGGCGGGAAAATAAATTTTAATAGGTCCATTTAGATTTTAGAGTAGCTACCAAATTAGATTTTAATAGGTAGTAAAATCTTATAAATCAATTTCTATGGTCGCTTAGGTTTTCATTAAGTTTATTTTTATTTGAGCAAAAGGAGGTCATCTCACATAGAAGTTATATATAATGATGTTGAAGATAAGTAATAATGTTAGTCTAATTAGGGCATCAATAAAAACTATATGACGCCTCTCTAATATATGTAAGTATGTTCATATAAGGAGGGAAAATGGATATGAGTTTTACACATAAGGGAAATATCTATCGATCTTTAAGGAGGTGCAAAATATGCTTAAATCCGTAAATAATGTTATCAAGAAATTAAATAGTTATAGGTAGCCCATTATTTTTTAGGAAGTTCACTTAGAGCTTAAAAATATCCTATTAGAAGCTAGCCATAGCTTAGAAGGCCTTCACATGCATTGTTAAGAGAGACATGGGATAAATTTTGACTAAAGGAAATAAGGGGTACAATAAGATCGATGTATAACACCTACTCAAATCACAAATAATATACCCAAACCATCAAGATGACACACTTCTATGAGAAAAATTATGAAACACCATAGAACAACTCAGATTAAACTTATAGCCAAAGCATTAAGAGTTAGAACATAGTGTTTAAGTGAATACAAAAAGAATAGTACACATTGGACATAATATGTGTGCTAAGTGCCAGGGAGTGCTAGGATGTGCTAGGGAGTTCCAAAGCATACCAAGAAATGCAGGGGATGCTAACATGTGCTACATAGTACCAATTGATTGTTAGGCACGCCACATGTCAAGATGTAAACTTTGTTTCTTAGTTGTTTTACGACTACATTGGATGTGAGCCTTGTATTCATAACTTGTTAAGTTGTATGAGTTGATATTCAACACGAGCAAGCTAATATGAGTTATAGAAAGTTCTTAGGTGAAAAAGGCATAGTTTAGTTGTAGTAATTATAACTTGGTCAAGTCGTTGTTATAGTCTACAAGTTGGTGTTATAGTTGAGGTGGGATTTGGTTGGGTTCCCATGCTGCAAAAAATTTAAGGGTAGTTGTGAGGCATGATAGCTAAGGAGTGTCAGGCGTGCTAAGGAATGAAAAGGTGTGCTAACACATGCTTGACAATGTGAATGCATGCCAAGGAGTGTTGGGGAGTGTTAGGGCTAGGCACACATTATTTTTTCAATGACTTTTCCCGAGTTAGAAAAAAGTTAAGACAATCTATAAGGGCATGACAACTAGGGAGTGCCAAAATGTCCCAGGAAATGCCAAGAAGTGCTAAAACATGATAGACAGTTCCAACACATGTTAGATATGTTGCTGGGGCCTTCATTTCAAGTTTTTGCGAGAAGACAAGACAGGAATAAGTGGCAAGGACGCTCGGATGAGTTGTGGAGCTGACAGTCGAGGGGGGGAACAAGAACCAGGAGTGGTCCAACAGTTGCGAAAAGGTGGTGGCGGGGGAGAACAAGAGTAGCTGAGAAAGTAGATATCAAAGGAAACCAAAGGCGGAGTCAGCCGAGAAGGAAATAAGTGGAACTAGCAGTCTAGGTGTGAAGCAAAGGATAAAGGGTAGAAGAAAGGATGGGAAAGGGTTGGTGATTACTAGCTATTGATGAACCAAGTGAGATGGAAATCAATGCAACCTTCCTGAGTTGCAGAAGGCCAGTACACCCTTGCTCTGTTGGTATTTGATCCATGGGTTGGGTCATTCTTGTTGTTGATGATCAAGCTTCAAGCCTTCTGCAATTATTTATGTATTTCTTTATATGAAGCATAATGAAAGAGACAGTTTGGACCTATGATGTATTGTTGAGTTCTATACTGGTTCTTTAAAATTTTAAAATATATGTCTATATGTTGTATGATTTCCTAAGGTAATGTGAGTAGAATAGTATGGTTGGATTACAGTAGGTGCTTGATTGTTATGAGTTAAGATCGGTGATGAGCCCTAGAAATGGGTAACTATATGGGCTCATTCTACCTATTATTTTCATTTAATCCACCATTCTCGATAGTTTTGTGCATGTTTTTGAATATATTTATGTCAATAGAGTGAATGGGGATAGTCACTTTGCCACATAGTCTAATGAGTGTTTATTGCAGATTTTTTGGATAACTTTGGACAAGGACTGGGCATTTATGAGCAGAATGGAAGCCAAACTCGAGGAAATAGGACTGAGGACTTATAGGAAGGGTGTCTCCTTCATTAATGACCCCTTCCTCGAGTTCTCCATCAGTAGCTCGGAGTACAAAGGCCCACAATGATGATTCCAAGGGGCAGCCGAGCAAGTCTAGTAGGGCCGTTGTTATCTTCAGTTTTAGGTAGCCAAATTCCTTAAGTTTAGGAGGACTGTTGGGAATCCCCACTTGTATAAATAAGAAAGCTTCATGCCTCAGTATGTTAGCCATTTCATAGTCTATTTTCGCACTTTTGTGCAGCCTTGTACTCAGCTCATTTTCAAGCTCGTTTTGAAGACAATTTTGTGATGTAACTGCTATTTTTTGATCAATGAAGATGAATCTAGTTTTGAACCAGCACTGATCTTTTCTAGAGGGTTGAATTTCTTGGGTTAGGGCCCAACCCAAGCTACCCAACACCTCCTTTGTGTATTTACATGCTTTTTCTTGCATTCATAAGATAATTTATGTTGTTTAGGTTAAATCTTGCTTTGGTAAAATAGGTTGCTTTTGATGGTTAGAATAGTTGTTCTTACTTCAAGTTGCTTAAGTAGTTTGCTGTCGTAACAGAGAAAGATCCAAAAAGGGCTACCAGTAGGTCTTAATCTCCTTTCTCCCTCCTTGGGACCATGATTTGAGGGCAAGGCACTACAGATGCCACCAAAAACATAGTCTTTGCTCTTCCAATGCAATTGCTAGTGTGATATTTCGAGTTGGAAAAGTTGATATTAGTTTGGATTCACATGATTAGACCATTTCATGTTCATTTTCCATGGTTTTCTCACACAACTTTCTGTTCATAAAGTTTTTTTCAGCACTTTTCTAGTTTTAGGTCAGATTTTAGGTCAAAATAGACAAAACTCTGTTTTTTTCGGTTCTTGCTTGGGTTAGTTTTGAGAAGTAAGTGTGCAGCTCACTTGTAGAACACTCCAGCTTATCATTCCTCCATAGCACAACCTGTACTAGTTCATATCTCAAGGTTTCCCCACTCATTTGCCACATTTCGACAATCTACCCTAATTTTTGCGTTTTTTCACAAAGTTGATTTCTTGCCCTTTGAACAAATCCAACCATCTCTTTCATTCCTGATATTCATTGACAGAGTCCTAGACCCATCAACACCTTCATCTAGCCTTCATTTCCATTTTTCCCATCATTTTTCCACCTTCAAACCTCCAAAAACCACTTTCGGCCTCCTCCTGTAGATCCTCCTGTAGAATCTCTTGTAGATCCCCCGCAGCCTCTTGTAGAAGTTCATGCGAGTGATTTTTTGAAGTATGATTGCAATGGAAGTCTCCAGAAGGGTACTAGGGGCTTCTTAGGACCTGTCCACACCTTCCTCACCATCTGCAAAAGCCAACCCCATATTCCTTTGCCACCAAACCTTTGCACAGTCACAACTAGTCAAACCATAAGCATAATAATTCCACATAAAAATACTCAAAAGTACAAAAAGATAATTTCTTCTCATTTCTCTTCAAAAGTAGCTTGAATAATTGCAATTTACCTTTTTAGTAGTCAATGACACCCATTTCAGTAGTTTCCATCCATTTTCTTGCAAAATTAGGGTTTGCTAGGGTTTGCTAGGGTTTGTGTTTCATTTCAATTTTCCTTCTCTTTTTGCAAATAGAATAGCCCTTGTAGAGTTAGCTTTCTTCTATCACAGTAAAAGCTTCTTCTGATAACTCATAAAAATTGGCTTAAGCTCCTAGCGAAATTGTGCCAGCTTATCAAGTGACAGCGTGCAGTAAGAACTAGTACTTGTGCATACAGCACCATTGCTTCCAAGTTTGTTACGAACTACCGGGTTGATAAAAGTAAAGAAGGAAGCCCCAAGAGTTGCAGCATTATTGTTGCAATACTGGAGCTCACTACTCTTTTTGGTGTCATTGCCGGGGACGCGTCAGAGTATTTTGTGATTACTTCTCTTCTTCTATTTCCTACTGCAACATTCTGCTAAGTAGTTTATTTCAGCAAAAGTAGAGTAGTTGTTTCATTTCCATTCTACAATTTCAATTCTGCAAAAGTAGATTAAACATTTCCTGCTTTCATTTCAATTCTGCAATTTCATTTCAGCAAGCATAGATTAGGCATTTCCTTCTTTCATTTCAATTCTGCGATTTCATTTCAGCAAGCGTAGATTAGGCATTTCTTGCTTTACTTTCAATTCTGCAATTTCATTTTAGCAAAGTAGATTAGTCATCTCTTGCTTTCATTTCAATTCTGCAATTCTCATTTCAACAAGGTATTTCAGTTAGTTGAAATTTGTTGTTCAATCCATTTCAGTTTTTACAGGTACAAGTAGAAAAGGAAAAAAAAAATCACCCAAAAAAGAGAATTCCTTTCATGCCTCGTAGGAACAGAGACAATTTAGGAAAATTCCTACCCAACACCCCCAACACCCCCACCACATCACTGAGTCACCCTTCTCTCTTCTTTGGTGGCAGTGATCCAGAAGAACCTCTAGGTGAACCTCCAGAGATATACGAAGATCCTATAACAGAAGAAGAGCAAGAAACCATTCCTCCTGAGACCATGGTTGAAAACAGAAATGTTAGAGGAAATGGGGAAAGAATAGAAAGTGCCTTTCCTATCTGAGAGACCAATGGGGACACAAAAATGAAAAACATAAGTCCTTCAGCCTTACCTCACTTCCATGGACTAACTACTGAAGATCCTGATACTTTCTTGTTTTAATTTGCTATCCTTTGTCGAACCTATGACTATGCAAAAGACGAGCAGAAGTTGAAACTGTTTCCTTCTACCCTCAAGGATGCAGCCTTGCGCTGGTTCATGGGGTTACCTAGAAACAGTAACACAACTTGGGCTCAAATGCAGTGAGCCTTTAACAACAAATACCGGGACTACTGTAGGTCAAAGGATACAAGGGAAGAGATCTTTCGAATGACCATGGGTAGTGATGAATCTTTAGAAGACTACGAAGAGAGGTTTCAACTCAGTTATAAAAGGGACAAGTGCACACTTGACCCTGAATCTATGAAGTTGGTTCTGCTCAGAGGAGTCCCTGAAGACCTTCTAGATACCCTCCATTTGTTGGTTGGGGGAGACATCTACCAACTATCTTATGATGACATAAAGACTATGTTTAGAAACCATTCCAGGTCAGCTAGAAAGAGAGGTAGGGGAAGTCAACCTTTAGCCAGTTCATCCTCATCCAGTTCATCCCTTAGAAACGAACTTGAGAATCAGCTGGAAGATTTCAAGAGCAAGGTGAGGCAGACTTTTGCCATGCAAATGGATACCTTACATATCAAACGGAAACAAGAGGAAGCCGAGAGGGCTTTAGCCATTTTTTGTCCCAGGTGCACTAGAAAGCATCCTAGGAACGAATGTCCATTGCACTCTATAGAAGTGTGTTTAGTCTATGAAGAAGACCATCCTACGAATCAGTGCCCTTCCTTGCTCGGAATCAAAGCTGCATATCAGGGGGCTGAAGGAGCCACTGAACCACTCTATTTCATGAACCAAAGGAGGCTGCATGGACCTAGACCTTACCAGCAGGGAATGCAAGGGACATCCTAGAGCTATTACAACCCCAATCAAGCCACTTCCATGCCTTCTTGGGGCCCCCTACTCATCCTTCCTGGTCCACACCCCCTCCTTGGTCATATCTTCCTCAATGCCAGGCTTCTCCAGTTGCTCATTCATTTCACTCTTATGCTTAGCCACAGCCTCAGTGGAATGCACCTCATCAGGGGTGGAGCCCCAGTATAACTCTCCTCCCGCTCTTTTTCCTTGACCACCTGCTCAACCACAACCATTACCTCCTACTCCTCCAAGACAACCCCAAATACCTACTCAACCGAACCTGAACCCCAACAACAGACAATCCCAGCAGGTATATAGTCGAGAAACATCGTGCCCAACCTATGCTATGGAGATTCAGGAGATTAACTTACAATCTGGAAAGGTTCTCCCAGATAGCCAACCTCCTCCTAAGGAGGACGAGGAAGAAAACCAGGAAAGTGAATCAAAAGTCATTCCACCCTTTCTTGAGAGACTAACTGGAAGCACACAACCGACCCTAGAAGAAACTGAACTTCTGGGAGAACTAAAACAATTATGTATAAAAATACTACTTCTCCAAGCCATAAAGGATGTGCCTATATGCAACAAGATGATCAAGGAGAAGTGCTTCAGACACCCAGGTAGGCGTAAGAGAGATGCCACAACTATCAATGTCATAGGACAACTGTCTGATCTGATGTTGGGGCAGGTAATCTGTCCGAAATATCTTGACCCTAGGAGTCCTATAGTCGATGTCCACATCAATGCCACCATAATCCCCCATACCTTGATTGATCTAGGGGCTGCCATTAATGTGATGACCAGGGACACTATGCTCAAACTCATTCTTCAGGGTTCCCTAAGAAAGACCTCAACAATACTGCAGTTAGCAGACCGCTCCACCGTGACCCCTGAGGGGATTGTGGAAGATGTACTGGTCTCTATTGATTCCTGGGAGTAACTTGCTAATTTCCTGGTTCTCTAACCAAAGGAAAAACTCACTGGGTATCCTCTCATCTTGGGAAGACCTTGGTTGGCTACTGCAGATGCCTACATCAGTTGTCGAGCTGGGAACATGACAATCAAGAATGGGCATATGTCCAAACAACTAATCTTCTATCCTCCTGCCCAACCTCTGCTAGAACATGATTTACCTCTCTGGTTGGAGGAGGAAGATCAGGATGAAGTCTATTCCACACCATTGTGTACAGTAGAGGCTACCATGTGGGGTCCACAAACAGAGGATGATCTTATTGAGAACTTGATTTAGAATCCACCCCCCAGTGTGTTGCCCTTAGAAGAGCTGGTGGAAGAAACCCAAGCTAATCCTTTAGTTAATCTTTGTGTGGCTGATCCGACCTCTCTTCGAGTTAAGAATGTGGAATTTGGCCCAGAAAAAACTTTGAATATCAACTCATCCCTATCCACCTCTCAGGAGAAAGAACTGTGTAGCTTATTGAAAAATCACTTGGATGCTTTTGCTTGGAGCTATAATGAGATGAAGGGAGTCCACCCTTCAGTCTATACCCATCACATTTACATTAAAGAATATTGTAAACCAGTCAGGCAGCCTCAAAGGAGGATGAATCCAGCCCTTAAGGAAATTTTCAAAGAAGAACTGCAAAAGCTGTTGGATGCAGGATTCATCTACCCCATCTCTGACAGCAAATGGGTTTCTCCTTTGGTGCTAGTGCCAAAGAAAAACTGGAAGTGGAGAATCTGTGTAGATTATCGGGAACTAAATAAGGCCACCAAGAAGGACCATTTCCCTTTTCCTTTCATAGATAAAGTGTTAGATGGCCTGGTAGGGAAGAAGTTCTTCTCCTTCCTAGATGAGTTTAGTGAGTACAACCAGATCCAAATTAGCCCAGAAGACCAAGATAAGACCACTTTCACTTGTCCATGGGGTACCTTTGCCTATCAAGTCCTTCCTTTTGGGTTGTGCAATGCTCCTGCCACTTTCCAGAGAGTAGTACTGAGCATATTTTCTGAACTGGTTCATGATTCAATGGAAATCTATATGGATGACTTTACCCCTTATGGTTCTAACTTCCAGGAAGCTTTGACTAACCTGGGAAAAGTTTTAGCCAAGTGTATTGAAATGAACCTGTCCCTCAGTCCTGAAAAATGCAAATTCTTGATGACTGAAGGGACCGTGCTAGGTCATACAATTTCTCAGCAAGGATTACAGGTGGATCCCAACAAGATTGCTATCATCCAAAGGGTCCCACCTCCTCAAAAGGTAAGAGATGTTCGGAGTTTTCTAGGCTTAGCAAGGTATTATAGAAGATTCATTAAGGATTTTAGTAAGCTAGCCTCTCCATTATTTGGTCTTTTGGGAAAGGATGTTGAGTTCATATGGACTGACAGCTGTCAAGAGGCTTTGGATGCCTTGAAAGATAAGCTGGTCACTGCCCCAATCATGAGAGGTCCAAACTGGGCCCTACCTTTCCACATCCACACAGATGCCTCGAACAAAGCGATAGGAGCAGCCTTAGGGAAAGTTGATGAGAAGCTGCCTTATGCCATATACTTTGTCAGTAAAAACCTGTCCAAGGCAGAATTAAACTACATTGTAACCGAAAAGGAGCTCCTAGTTGTAGTCCATTCCCTAAACAAGTTCAGACACTACATCACCGGCTATCAAACATTCGTGCACATTGATCATGCTGCAATTAGGTATTTGATGAATAAACCAGATGTAAATGCTCGTATCATTAGATGGTTACTTTTATTGCAGCAATTTGATTTGACCATTGTTGATAAGCCAGGTAAGGAAAATGTTGTTGTTGATTTTCTGTCTAGACTAGATCTGCCTGCAGGTGAAGAAGGAATGGTGGATGATCAAATGCCAGATGAACACCTATTTGCTATTTCAGTACTCTCTCCATGGTTTGCTGATATAGCAAATTATTTGGTTTCAGCACAGTTTCCACCACACCTGTCCTCAAAAGAGAAGAGCAAGATCATGAGGAAAAGTGCCCCATTCACCTGGATTGGGGGAAATCTGTTTAAACTTGGGCCAGATTATATTTTGAGGCGATGTGTTAGGGAGGAGGAATTTTTTGACTTCCTCCTAACCTATCATGATGGGCCCTGTGGGGGCCACTTTGCAACAAAGAGGACTACCTTCAAAATTCTGCAAGCAGGTTACTATTGGCCCACTCTTCATCAAGATGTCAGGAGATACATTAGCCAATGTAACTGATGTCAAAGGATGGGGAAACCTACTCCAAGCGATGAGATGCCCGTGCAACCTTAAGTGACTTTCGAGCCATTTGAGAAGTGGGGCATGGACTTTGTGGATTCTATCAACCCTCCTTCAAAATAGAAATATTACATCATTCTGTGTACTGATTACCTGGCAAAATGGACAGAAACAAAGGCGATCAAGGCAGCAACAGAAGAAAAAGTAGCTGAGTTTTTGAGGGAAAATATCTTCTACAAGTTTGGCTATCCAAGAGAGTTAGTCACAGATCAAGGGAGTCATTTTACCTCCAATTTGGCTGAATACCTACTCACACACCACAAGATTAAGCACAGAACTTCCACCCCTTATCATCCGCAAGCAAATGGACAGGTGGAAGTCACTAACAGAGATTTGGAAGGGATTTTAACTAAGGTAGTGAGCAGCAGCAAAAAAGATTGGGCAAATCGATTAGTTGAGGACACCTGGGCTTATAACACCACCAGGAAAACCACCACAGGGTTTACACCCTATGAGCTGGTCTATGGGAAGAAGGCTCTACTGTCAATAGAATTTGAATATAACACCTTAAGGATGGCAACTCAGCTGAACCTAGATCTCAGCCATGCACAAAAGGAAAGATTGCTTCAGTTAAATGGATTGGATGAACAGAGATTGCAGGCCCTTCTCCACTCAGAGGTAGTCCAACTTCAAAAAAAAATATGGCATGACAGACACCTCAAAGAAAAATAGTTCCAGCAAGGAGATTGGGCACTGCTGTATGATTAGAGATATAAAGATTTCAAGGAAAAACTGAGGACAAGATGGCTGGGACCATACACCGTATAAAAGTGCAATGATAATGGTTCAGTCCTTATACAAACCATAGATGAAGAAACCATCCCCATGCTCGTCAATGGGCATAGATTGAAGATCTACAGGAAGCCCTTTTCCAAGCAAGAGTTCATTGAGAATCTGGGTAAAACAATGTTGGTAGTGGAGCAGGTCCCTGTCTCCACTCCACCCACACCCTAAGCAAAAAAAAAAAAAAAAGAGAAAAAAACGAAAAAACAGAGAAAAAACAGAAAAGGAATAAAAGATCCCTAGGTGAAAACCTCTTGGAGGCACCCAGGGCAGGAAATGAGGGTGAAAACCTCCTGGAGGCGCCCCAATTGTCTCAAAAAAAAAAGAAAAAAAGAAAAACCAAAAAAACAAAAAAGTCTAACTTCTTTTGAATGAATTGCAGGTTGCAGAAGGGTCACACAATAGAAAAAGACATGGCCAGGCAGCATACACCCTTCATAGTCCATCCCTCCATCACCATTATCATTTCCCAAGCCTTGGTCTCATTTGTTCTGAAAATTTCGCATCCTATAGGAAACTCTATGTATTCTACAGGAGGCTCCTGTAGAGACTACAGAAAGGCCAAAATCAAGTTCAAAGAAGAACTTGAGGGTTGGAAATTTGTCTAGAAGGCCTGTGAACCTCCCTGCCACCATCCATTTGCCTAACTCTCCATTCCATCTCTACGCACCCACATTTCCATTTGCTTTTTCTTTCCATACGTAAACAAATACAGAAATTATATTTCTTTCATTCTGTAAACACAAAAAATGATGAAAAATAAAGCAACAAAATTCTTTACTTATTCTTACCTGATGCCTCCCAGCTACTATTTCTTTCATTCAGAATCTTCTTCAACGGTCTTTTTAGCCCCTGCTCAAGCATCAGCCTGAATTTCAGAAGGAGAAGCAGCTACAGGAAATCCTACAGGATTCCTGTAGCAGCTGATCCCTTTGAAAAAAAAACTCCAGAGACAGGGTCAGCATAGTCAAGATGTATGAAGCATGCAAGGAGCAAAGATTGATCGAGAAATCACCAGCATAAGCAAAAGTCTGAGCATGCAGAGCACCAACAGCAACAACAATGAGGAAATGAAGTGCCAAAGTCCGAAGCATGCAAAACACAGCAGCGACTAACAGGTAAGTGGCTAAACCTATTCCTCGATTGCATGAATATTATTTAGAAATAACATAAACTATTGGAATGGTCATGATTAAACAGAATCGGTGGCCAACTAACTGGCCACCCTAGTTCAGTTCACACACCCTCATGGAGTTCAAATGAGCCTCATCCAATTCAAACTGCAGATCAGATACGCAGTCAGCACGTGTGGCCCGTCAACTCGGGAAGAAAAAAGCTCAGAACCGGTAGTGGTGGCGGCGTATAACGGGAATGAGGGAGGTGATGGCGGTCAGGCGACATGAAGAACCATAATGACATTGGTGTAGGACCAATGGTCCGGATGGGGATAATGTACCCATCTAGCCACCTCACCTCCTCACTGCAGATTACGACATCAATTTAAGTACAGTGTGGTCTAAACCTCCACCACCTTTTGTTTCATTTTCATTTACGAAGTTCTCGACTGCAGTACTCAACTACCACCTTCAGCACAGCGAACCAGTCGTTTTCTGCCAGTTTTTCAAAACCCTCCTGCCTATTGGGCTCTACAGGAGCAATACTGCATTTTACAGGAGTAGGAACACCGTCTACAGGAGGCTTTCTACAGGAAGGCCAGAGAGCAACTCTACAAAAGAAAAATTCAGGATTTTTGTCAAATTCAAGCTTGAAAAGAGGTAGGCTCAGGAAACCACTCCACATACGATATATTTATATAAGGTGGTGGATTAAAAGTACAGTATTGGGTTAAAAAGGAAAGAAAAGAGAAGCTTAAAAGTCTGACTGTGTTTTTCTGAGTTCTACACAGTCTCTCTGTTTCTTCTCTACATTAAAAATCTGTCTTTTCCTTCCTCACATTCTTCTGTAAAAAAAGGGGATGCAACCATAGAAACCAAGCTTGTGAAAAAAAACGAATTTGCAAGTCTGTCTACCCTCTGAAAAAAACACTGTGTTAGATATTCTTTGTTCTGTCAAAGTATTTATTTTCTTCCAAAAATCGAGAAGCAACTTCAGGTTGAAAACAGTTTGAAGAGAGGAAAAATTGTAAATTAATGTTATGAAAAAAAGCACACAGAAAATTCCCTCTCTGGTTTCCGAAAAAAACAAAACTCAACTATCCCTCTGTTTCTAGTTTTGGAAGTTATTTCCTTTTTCCTCACCTAAGCATTTTCAAAAACCACTAAACACCATGCCAAGAGGTTTTATGAGAAAGGAGTCTTTGAACTCCTACAAATTGCATGAGCACCCCAAAGTGGTGGCCCTCTTCACCAGGGCAAACTGGATGTCTTTCTTTGAGAGAATTCATGGACATGATGAGGAGGTGACTGAAGAATTTTTTATGTCCTTAAGACCCCATTCGAAAACACATGCTACAGTCAGTTTCAGGGGTCTGACCCTAGAGCTTACACCAGATTTTATCAGCAAAATCACAGGTCTTCCACTTGGGCTCCCTTGGAGCAAAGAGGAAAAACCATTGGGACAGGTTGCTAAAAAGACATTCTTTCAGCCTGATGAACATCCTGTAGAGGATAAGAATGGGGTCAAAAGGACAAGCTTACCTCCTCCATGGAGTGAAGTCAGCTACCAGATCATGAAATACATCACTTGTGAAGGAAGATTCAGTATAGTTTATGGTTATCACTTCAGGTTATTGCATGAATTGAGATATGGGATGGACCTACCTGCAGCTAGGAAACTCAGTCTCCCATATTTCCTCCTCCAATCTTTGATAGAATGTGGCACCAAGTTGAATGCAGGGGTTCCAGACCAGCTGGCCCACCATGGCCTCATTAAATTATTGGTGGAAGATGCCCTACACACATACACCATCCCCATAGCTTGGGAAATTTTTAGGAATATGTCTAGAGGAGATGACATCAAAACTTTGACTGAGGACATTAGCCCATCTGGCAGTGAGGAGGAGGAGCAGAAAGAGGAAATTGAGAAGGAAATTCATGAGGAGGCACAAAATATTCAAACAGAAGGAGAAATAGAGGAGAAGCAGAAAGAAGAGGAGAAACTTGACAAAACCACTGTTGAACCTAAGGCAGAAAAGAAAACAGCCTCAAAAACAGAGAAGAGGAAGAGGACAAAGGCTGAGAAGAAAAATCCCAAGAAAGCTCAGAAAAATACTGCCATAGGAAAGGTAGGGACTCAGCAAGAAAAGGAGAAAACACCACCAGAGATAGCAGAGACAAAAGCAAAAACATCAGATACAGGAAAAAATGTAGAGGATGAAGAAGAAGAACAACAAAAATAAGTGTCCCCTAAGACACTGGCAAGGGAAGCAGCAGTTGTGCTTGCTGCATTAAGAACTCCAGCAAAACAAAAGGGAAAAAGAAAAAGACAAACATCTATGTATTTTGAAGCCTGGAGGAGCACCAGGATTAAGGTGGGAAAGCCCCAACCACCATCAAAAGAACCCATAATCATTGAGGATGCACCTATTAAGAAAAATGAGGAATCTCCCTCCAAAATCTCTATCACCTACAAGAGAGGGAGTCCCAAAACCTCCACCTGGAAGGAAAGAATCAAATTGATGGACTCCAAAGCAGTCCTACAGGAGGCACAAACCTCTCTACAAGAGACATTGGCCAAGCTGAAAGAAACTGAAAAATTGGAAAAGAAGGCAGCAGAACAGTCACAAGAGGAAGGTAAGGCAAAAGAAATACCTGAGCCAAGCCCTCAGCCTAATTTAGGCTCCTATTACAATCTTCTAGAAAGTGGGAAGATCATCCCACAAAAATTCGTTGTGCCTCTTTTCTTTGAATTAGAAAAATAAAAGGTCAGAACCCGCACCTAGATGTAGATTGCTAAATCTAAAGGAGTTGAAGATATAGATCATATGGAAAACCAGTTGAGAGAGTTGAGAAGGGAGTTGGGCATGGTAAGGCACACAAAGAGCATTAGAAGAGCCCAACTATAGGAGGAAAATGAACTGTTAAAAAAGCAGTTACAGGAACGGGAAACTCAAGGGGAAGACAAGTTGCCAATCTTGGAAGGGCAGCAACATCAAGAAGATCCCCCAGCAGATAATGAGGCAGCAGAGAAACAACAGCAAGAGGAAGAGCCACAGACCGATGTTGAAATGCTGATGAAACAGCAGCAAGAAAAAAATTCTCATGCAGCAACTGAAATGCTAATTTTGAAACAACAGTTGCAGGGAAAGGAAGCCTAGGTGGCCTGCATGGCCAGTTGGTCAATGGAGGCCTTGCAGTGCAGACAACCAACTAGATCCTATGCACTGTATCTCAAATACCATTGGCTCCAATTCCAGATTAAAACATTGGCCTAGAGCGGCACAATCCAATTCCATAATTATGGTCAATTTATGCATTTATATGATAATAGTTCAGCCGAGGATAAAGCCAAATTAGCAGAATTTTACCTCCATAATATGGCACTACCAAACATGAATTTATGGGATCCAAATGCTGCACTGGGAGACCTACAGCTCATGGCTATGGCTTCTTAGTTAAGCCATGAAGAAAAGAGAGCAGTGGAAATTTAGAAGATCATGACAAAGGAGCTAAGTGAGCCCCTCATGATAAGGGTAGAACCAGCAGAACCATTAGCTCTCATTCATGCCCACCAACACCTAGTAGCCAATCCTCAAGTTCTCCTGATTATGTTGATAGGAAAGCACAAGCTATAGCTCATTTTGAAGATATGGAGAGATTATTTGGCAATGACAGCCTTCATGCTTGCTTGAGAAAGTGGAATACATTGTCACATAGCCTAAAGATCAGGGAGTATCACTCCCCAACCAGAATGACGGAGGCTATGATGAGAAAGCCCCTATATAATCAATCAATGCAAAATTTGAAAGCCAACTGGATTGGTCTTAAGTTCAGTCCTCCACTACTATTAGGATTGTTGGAAGGGGTTAAGGAGGAGGAAGAACAAAAACAATGGGAGGAAGTGGATAGGAAATTAGGTTTTCATGATAGAGAAGAGGACATCACCTCGGAGGCTTGGGATGTTAGGGAAGCTGTTAAAGCTATTAAATATGAAGAACTGGATTAGTTGCTCAGAGGATGAGCAACCCATTCAGCAGGGGGGTGATGATGAGCCCCAAAAATGGGTAACTATATGGGCTCATTTTGCCTATTATTTTCATTTAATCCACCATTCTCTATAGTTTTGTTCATGTTTTTCAATATATTTATGTTAATAGAGTGAATGGGGATAGTCACTTTGCCACATAGTCTAATGAGTGTTTATTGTAGATTTTTTGGACAACTTTGGACAAGGACCGGGCATTCATGAGCAGAATGGCAGCCAAACTCGAGGAAAAAGGGCTGAGGACTTATAGGAAGGGTGTCTCCTTCATTAATGACCCCTTCCTTGAGTTCTCCATCAGCAGCTTGGAGTACAAACGCCCACAATGATGATTCCAAGGCGCAACCGAGCAAGTCTAACAGGGCTACTGTTATCTTCAGTTTTAGGCAACCGAGTACCTTAAGTTTAGGAGGACTGTTGGGAATCCCCACTTGTATAAATAAGAAGGCTTCAAGCCTCATTAGGTTAGCCATTTCATAGTCTATTTTTCACACTTTTGTGCAGCCTTGTACTCAGCTCATTTTCGAGCTCTTTTTGAAGACAATTTTGTGATGTAACTGCTATTTTTTTATCAATGAAGATGAATCCAATTTTGAACCAACACTGATCTTTTCTAGAGGGCTAAAGCTCTTGGGTTAGGGCCCAACCCAAGCTTCCCAGCACCTCCTTTGTGTATTTATATGCTTTTTCTTGCATTCATAAGATAATTTCTATTGTTTAGGTTAAATCTTGCTTTGGTAAAATAGGTTGCTTTTGATAGTTAGAATAGTTGTTCTTGCTTCAAGTTGCTTAAGTAGTTTGCTGTAGTAACAGAGAAAGATCCAAAAAGGGCTACCAACAGGTCTTGATCTCCTTTCTCCCTCCTTGGGACCATGATTTGAGGTTAAGGCACTACTGCTGCCACCAAAAACACAGTCTTTGTTCTTCCAATGCAATTGCTAGTGTGATATTTCGAGTTGGAAAAGTTGATATTAGTTTGTATTCACATGCTTAGACCATTTCATGTTTGTTTGCCATGGTTTTCTCGCACAACTTTTTGTTCATAAATTTCTATTCAACACTTTTCTGGTTTTATGTCAGATTTTAGGTCAAAATAGACAAAACTCTGTTTTTTTCGGTTCTTGCTTGGGTCAGTTTTGAGAAGTAAGTGTGCAACTCACTTGTAGAACACTCCAGCTTATCATTCCTCCATAGCACAACTTGTACCAGTTCATCTCTCAAGGTTTCCCCACTCATTCGCCACATTTCGCCAATTTGCCCTAATTTATGTATTTTTCACAAAGTTGATTTCTTGCCCTTTGAACAAATCAAACCATCTTCTTCATTCATGATCTTCATTGACAGAGTCCTAGACCCATCAAAACCTTCATCCAGTCTTCATTTCCCTTTTTCCCATCATTTTTCCACCTTCAAACCTCCAAAAACCACTTTCGGCCCCCTCCTGTAGAATCTCCTGTAGATCCCCTACAACCTCCTGTAGAAATTCATGCGAGTGATTTTTTGAAGTCTGATCGCAATGGAAGTCTCCAGAAGGGTACTAGGGACTTCTTACCTCTCTACACCTTCCTCACCATCTACAAAAGCCAACCCCATCTTCCTTTGCCACCAAACCTCTGCATAGTCACAACCAGTCAAACCATAAGCATAATAATTCCACATAAAAATACTCAAAAGTACAAAAAGATGATTTCTTCTCATTTCTCTTCAGAAGTAGCTTGAATAAATGCAATTTACCTTTTCAGTAGTCAATGGCACCCATTTCATTAGTTTCCATCCTTTTTCTTGCAAAATTAGGGTTTTCTAGGATTTGTGTTTCATTTTAGTTTTCTTTCTCTTTCTGCAAATAGAATAGCCCCTGTAGAGTTAGCTTTCTTCCATCACAGTCAAAGCTTCTTCTGAGAACTCATAAAAGTTGGCTTAAGCTCCTAGCGAACTTGTGCCAGCTGATCAAGTGATAGCTTGCAGTAAGAGCTAGTACTTGTGCATACAACACCATCGCTCCCAAGTTTGTTACGAACTACCGGGTTGATAAAAGTAAAGAAGAAAGCCTCAGGAGTTGCAACATTATTACTGCAATACTAGAGCTCACCAATTGGTTGTGGGTTTCAGTTCCTTTCATGCCTCATTCTACCCCCTCACACTTCTATCATGGGACACCTCGGGTGAGACTCCTTACCCTCTTCGGGTAATGTGAAAATTCTAGCATTGTTCTAGACTACAACAGAGCCTTGTTGGCCCCTTGTGTTGGGTTGTGTTATATTCTTTCCACGACTAGCCCACGTAGTTAACCGGGGGGTTAGAGGGGGGTGGAGCACCCCCTTTGTTGCGCTGATTGCATAGCGGGGGGGTCACAGGGGGTTTAAGGGGTGCAGGTAACCCCCCTCTATGGGGTCTGAGGTAGCGCCCCGTAATTTTATTTATTTTTGGACCCTATATTAGGTTGGGCAGACCTACCTATGGTTTTGTGCATGTTTTTTGCACATGGTTTTGTATGCAATGGTTTTCGGTCCATGGTTTCGGATGCGATGGTTTTCGGTCCATGGTATTGGATGCTTCAGCATGTATAAATATGTATTGTAACATTGAAAGGAACATAATGAAAAATAAAGTTGGTAGTCTCGGTTTTGGGATCCAGGGGAAAATCTCTTTGTATATGAGTTTTATGTGTTATGCTCTCGCATTGTTTATTTTTTGTGTTCAAGAATCGTATGCAAGTAATTTCTGTACGGGGTTAAAACCTACATCTAGTATCATAGATGTTTTGGCTTCAAGGGGATGCCTTTGTTGCTAAGGGGTTTTGCTCGGGCCTGTGGTAGACCCTGTTTAGTGCGAGATCTATGAGATCGATTCTGGTGGTGAAATAAGATGGCGAGCAGTGGAAAGATAGAGATCGATAAATTTAATGGTCAGAGTTTTGAGTTATGGAAACTCAAGATGGAGGATCTGTTGGTGGATAAAGATCAGTGGATCGCGGTAGATCTAGGTACTAAACCAATGTGAGTGTCTGATGAAGAATGGAATAAATTGGATCGGAAGGCAAAAAGCACAATACGATTGTGTGTCTCAGATTCACTATTGCTTAATGTATCAGGGAAGCTGCGATGAAGGCTTTGTGGGCAAGTTAGGGACTTTGTACCAATCTAAGCCTTTGGTGAATAAACTGTTCCTACGGAAAAAGTTGTATAACCTGAGGATGAAAGATGGAGTCTCGGTGACAGAGCATCTGAATGCATTTAATACTGTGGTAAGTCAGTTATTATCTGTTGATATTAAAATTTCAGATGAAGATAAGTGCATCAGTTTGTTGTGTTCTGTACCAGATCTGTGGGATAGTCTGGTTATTGCAATAGGTAGCAATGCAACTACCTTGCAGTTTGATGAAATAGTCTCATCCTTGCTGATGAAGGAAATGAGACGGAAAAATATGGAGAGCCAGAATGGTGATGCCTTGTCTATATGAGTACGGTCCTAGAACAGAAACAAAAATAATTCATCGAGTGGGAGGTCTAAATCTAGAGGGAGATCTAAATCTCCAGGAAAGCCTGTAAAGGTGGTGTGCTGGAAATGCAGAAAGGAAGGGCACTACAAAAGGGACTATAAATCTAAAGCTCCTGATAAAGGAAATGGATCTGATGATGCTCCTTCTGCAGAGGCGAAAACCACCTCAGATGAAGGTGGGGATGTGTACTTGGCTTCTTCAAGTACATATGTAGATCATGAGGCATGGTCGATTGACTCAGGTGAGTCATTTCACTTCACTCCCAATAGAGAGTGGTTCTGCGAGTATGAAAAATATGATGGTGGTGATGTTTTCTTGGGGAATGACAGGAAGGCTAGAATCATTAGTCGCGGAAAAGTAAAGTTGAAGTTGCAAGGTAGAAGGGTCTAAACACTTCTGGGTGTTCTACATATTCCTGCATTAGCCAAAAATCTGATTTCTGTAAGCAAGTTGGATGATGCAGGTGTAAAAACAGTGTTCGAGAAGGATACCTGCAAGATGGTTCGGATGGCACTGGTATTGACGCAGGGAGTTCAATTCGAACTCTGTACAAGCTGCAAGGTTGCACTGTTGTTGATGGGTGCAACAATTCTGTGGTTCTTGAAAGTGGAGTAGAAAATCTAGTGGTCTCTAGAGAGAAGACCATGATGTGGCATCAAAGGCTTGGACATATTGGAGAGAAGGGCCTTTGAATACTTCATGGTAAAGGTATGGTAGAAGGTATGAGTAATAGCTCTCTGGATTTTGATTGCTGTGAAAATTGTGTATATGGGAAGAAAAATCGAGTGAGTTTCCCCTCTGGTGGTAAAAGGGCGAAACATATATTAAAACTTGTGCACAGCGATGTGTTTGGACCTGTGAAGGTTCCGTCACTGGGTAAGTCTATGTACTATGTAACATTTATAGATGACTTCTCAAGGAATACATGGATATATTTCCTTAAGAAGAAATCTGAAGTCTTTGACAGGTTTAAATACTTTAAGGCTCTGGTGGAAAACCAAACAGAGAAGAAGATAAAGGTGTTGAGGATAGATAACAGTGGAGAGTTTTGTAGCAATGAATTTGAAGAATTCTGTAAGAAGTGTGGTATAGCATCGCATAAGACTACTCCATACACACCTGAGCAAAATGGAGTTGTAGAAATAATGAACATGACATTGATGGAGAGGGCAAGAAGCATGCTCAGTGGTGTCAGGTTAGGACATGAATTTTGGGTAGAGGTAGTGGAGACAACATGTTACCTGGTCAATAGATCACCTTCATCAGCGTTGGAGGATAAGACTACACAAGAGATATGGACTAGTAAGAAACCCTCTCTTTCACATCTGAGGTTATTTGGATGTGATGCATATGTACATGTTCCAAAGGAGAAACGAACCAAGTTGGATAGTAAATATGAAAAGTGCATCTTTATTAGGTATAAGGATGGTTTAAAGGGTTATAAGCATTGGAACCCAATAAAAAGGAAGGTTGTGTACAGCCAAGATGTGATGTTTAGAGAAGTAAACGATGTTATTAAACATGAAGTCCAACCAAAGGAACCTGAGAAGATAGAGTTTGAGCTTGAGGAGGAAGAATCAAACTTTACAACAGAGGAGGAATCAGAAGATGAAGAGCCACAATCTCCAAGTGTGAGAAGATCAGTTTGAGAAAGAAGGCAACCAGAAAGGTATAGTCCATATGCTTTCTGTTCAAATTTTTCTATATCTATAACTGACGATGATCCCAGAACTGTGAAGGAAGCAGTAGATTCAGAGGATGGAAAACCCTGGAAAAAGTCCATGGTTGATGAAATGGCATCTTTGCACAAAAATGAGCCTTGGGATCTGGTGGAGTTGTCGGCTGGAAGGAAACCCATTGGAAGCAAATGGGTGTTCAAGAAGAAGACAAATGCAGAAGGAAAGGTGGAGAAATACAAAGCTCAGTTGTTAGAAAAAGGTTATTCTCAGGTGCCAAGAATTGATTTTGGTGATATTTTTTCTCTTGTCGCAAAGGTAGCTTCTATTAGATTACTTTTATCTATTATTGTTGCTTTTGATTTTGAGGTAGAATAGATGGATGTGAAGACAACATTTCTTCACAGGGATCTGGAAGAGGAGATCTACATGAAGCAACTTGAAGGTTTTGTGGTGAAGGGTAAGAAAGAAATTGTACACAAGTTAAAGAATTCTTTGTATGGGTTAAAACAGTCACCAAGGATGTGGTATCAGAAATTTGATACATTTATACGGGGACTTGGCTTCACCAGAAGCAAAGCAAATCACTGTGTGTAATTTAAAATAATTGGTGACCGTGCTATTTATCTGGTCTTGTATGTGGATGATATGTTGCTGGTTGGAAATGACAAAGAAATTATCTAGGATTTGAAGACCCAATTGTCCTCCAAATTTGACATGAAATATCTCGGTGTTGCAAACTATATTTCGAGCATGGAAATTAAAAGAGACCGGGAAAAGATGAATCTTTGGTTAAACTAGAGGAAGTATGTCGAGACAATACTGCAGAGGTTTAATATGCAGGGTAGTAAACCGGTGAAGATTCCTATTCCTGTAGGTGTGAGGTTATCTGCTGAACAGTGTCCCAAGACACAAAAAGAGTAAGAGGACATGTCCCGTGTTCCATATGCAAGTGCAGTCGGTAGCCTGATGTATGAAATGGTCTATACTAGACCAGACATTGCACATGTAGTGGGAGTATTAAGCAGGTTTATGTTAAAACTAAGGAAGGAGCACTGGAAAATAGTGAAGCGGGTTTTCAGGTATTTGCGTGGCACTAATGATTATGGTTTGTGTTACCAACGAAGACCAGGATTGGACAGAATGTTGGATATTTGTGGCTTTGTTGATGCAGACTGTGCTAGAGATCTGGATCAGAGAAGATCTACAAGCGGGTATGTGTTTAACCTATTTGGAGGTGCAGTCAGTTGGATGAGTAAGAAACAATCTGTAGTGGCACTATCAACTACAGAGGCAGAATACATGGCAGCCACTCATGCAAGCAAGGAAGAAGTTTAGTTGCAGAGATTGTGTTCAAGTATGGGGTTATTATAGGGAGCTATAAGGATAGAATGTGACAACCAAAGTGCAATTTTCTTGGCAAAGAACCCTGCATATCATTCAAAGACAAAGCATATTGATGTTCAATATCACTTTGTGGGGGATATGATAGAAAACAAAAATGTGTTGCTGGTAAGGTGGACACTTTGAGGAATACTGCAGATGCATTGACAAAATATGTGAGCTCTACCATGTTCTCTTGGTGTAGAGAAACAATGGGCGTTGCAGGGCTAGATAAATGACTAAGCTCTCTTGTGGCCCCCTGTGGAAATAAAACAACAAGTGGGAGAATGTTGGGTTGTGTTATATTCTTTCCACGACTAGCCCACGTAGTTAATCGGGGGGTTAGAGGGGGGGTGGAGCACCCCCTTTGTTGCACTGATTACGTAGTGGGGGGGTCACAGGAAGTTTGAGGGGTGCAGGTAACCCCCTCTCTATGGGGTCCAAAATTTTGTTTTTTGGACCCTATATTAGGTTGGGCGAACCTACATATGGTTTTTTGCATGTGTTTCGCACATGGTTTTGGATGCAATGGTTTTCGGTCCATGGTTTTGGACGCGATGATTTTTGGTCCATGGTTTTGGACGAGATGGTTTTTGGTCCATGGTATTGGATGCTTCGACATGTATAAATATGTTTTGTAACATTGAAAGGAACATAATGAAAAATCAAGTTGGTAGTCCCGATTTTGCAATCCAGGGAAAATCTCTGTGTATATGTGTTTTATGTGTTATGCTCTCACATTGTTTATTTTTTGTGTTCTAGAATCATATGCAGGTAATTTCTGTAGGGGGTTAAAACCTAAACCTTTTTCCTAAACCCAGGGTCTCTTGTTCCCATCTTCATGCCAACACATTCCAAGTCATGCCAAGTGCTAAGGCATGCCAAGATGTGCCAGGTGTTAGGGTGTGGCGCCAACACATGCTAGGGAGTGTTAGGGAGTGCCAGGAAACATAAGGGAACACTAGTTTCAATTACATGGAAATAAAAGAATAAGAGTGTGTGATAGGAGTGTTATCGAGTTCCAAGTGTGATAAGGAGGGAGTGAAATGGTATGCTAGGCAGTACCAAGGCATGCTACAGTGCAAGGGGAGCATGCCAAGATGTACCAAGTTCCAAGGTGTGCAAATGTGTGCTAAGGAGTGTTAGTGAGTGCTAGGGAAACACAAGGGAGAACTAAGTCAAAATGCATGGAAACGAATGAATAAGAGTGTGTGATAGGGAGTGCAGCAAGTTCCAGGTGTGTTAAGGAGGGAGTGACATGGTATGATAGACAATGTTAAGGCATGCTAGAGTGTGAGGGCAGCATCCAACCAAGATGTGACAGGTGCCAGGGTGTGCCAAAGTGTGCTAGGAAGTGTTACAGAGTGTCATGGAAACACAAGGGACCACTAGGTCAAAATAATGCATGGAAATGAATGAATAATATTTTGTGATAGGAAGTGTCAGTGAGTTCTAGGTGTGCTGAGGGAGTGACAAGATATTATTTGCAATGCTAAGGCATGCTAGAGGCCAGGGCAACGATATGCCAAGATGTGCCAAGTGCTAGGGTGTGCCAATGCATGCCAAGGAGTGTTAGGGAGTGCCACAAAAACACAAGGGAGTACTAGTTTCAAATGCATGGAAATGAATGAATAAGTGTATGTGATAGGGAGTGTCAGTGAGTTATAGGTGTGTTACGGAGTGAGTGACAAGGTATGCTAGGTAGTGCCAAGGAATTCTAGAGTGCAAGGGTGGCATGCCAAGGTGTGCTAGGTGTTAGGGAGTGTTAGGGAGTACCATCGAAACACAAGGGAGAACTAGCTCAAAATGCATGGTTGTGAACGAATAAGACTGTGTGATAGGGAGTGTCGGTGAGTTTTAGGTGTGTTAAGGAGGGAGTGGCAAGGTTATATGTTAGGTAGTTCCAAGGTAAGTTAGATTGACAAGGCATGTCAGGGAGTGGCAGGGAGTGTTGGGGAGTGCCAAAGCATACCAAGGAATGTAGAGGGCATTAACACGTGCCAAGGGATTTTTATATGTGCCAGGTGCTATGGCATGTCAAGATGTAAACTATGTTGCTCAGTTTTTTATGGCCATGGTTGGACGTGAGACTTGACATCGTAACTTCTAACTTGTTAATTTGGATAAGCTAAAATTATACATGAGTAGCCTAAGATGAGTTATAGTTAGTTCTCATGTGAAGAAGGCATAGTCTAGTTGTAGTAACTGTAACTTGGTCAAGTTGTTGTAGTTGAGGCAAGATTTGGTTGGGTTCCCAAGTCCCAATAAAAGTAAGGGTAGTTGTGAGGGCATTATAGCTAAGGAGTGCCAAGGCATGCCAAGGAATGAAAAGGCATGCTAACATATGTAGAACATTGCCAAGGCATGTTGAGGAATGTTAGGGTCTGTTAGGGCATCACAAGGGGGGAACTAGGTCAAAATACATGGAAATGAACAAGTAAGTGTGTGTGCCAAGGAGTTTCAATGAATTCCAGGTGTCTCAAGGACAAAGTGTGTTAGGCGAAGGTCAAAATAGGAATTGTAGGAGGAAAGACTATGGTTAAAATTGTAAGGGGTTGGTCAAACCAGTTTCAGACAAAGGGAGACTCTGGGTTGGGCACACCATTGATTTTCCAATGACTTGGTTGGGTTCCCAAGTCACAAAAATAGTAAAGGTATCTATGAGGGCATGACAATTAGGGAGTGCAAATGTGTGCCAAGGAATGCCAGAAAATACTAACACATGCTAGAATATTACAAGGCATGTTAGGCATGCTAAGAAAATCCAAATGCCAAGGCATGCCAAGATGTGCATGTGTCGGGTGCCAAGGTGTGGCGTGAATGCATGATAGGGAGTGTTAGGGCCAAGTGCCAAGGAAACACAAGAGAACACTAGTTTCAAATGCATGGAAATGAAGTGTTAATGAGATCCAAGTGTGCTAAGGAGGGAGTGACAAGGTATGCTATGCAGTTCCAAGGCATGCTAGAGTGCTAGGGAATCATACTAAGATGTGCCAAGTGCCAACGTGTGCCAATGCATGCTAAGGAGTGTTTAGGGGGTTCCAGGGAAACATAGGGGAGAACAAGGTAAAAATGAATGAATAAGAGTGTGTGACAAGGAGTGTCAATGAGTTCCAAGTGTGCTAAGGAGAGAGTGACATGGTGTGCTAGGCTACGCTAAGTCATCCTATATTGCTAGGGTGACATGCAACCAAGATGTGACAAGTGCCAGGGTGTGTCAACATGTGGTAGGAAGTGTTAGGGAGTGTCAAGGAAACACAAGGGAGCACTAGGTAAAATTAATGCATGCAAATGAACAAATAGGAGTTTGTGACAAGAAGTTCCAGTGAGATACGGGTGTGTTGAGGGAGTAACAAGGTATGGTAGGCAATGCTAAGTCATGAGAGAGGCCAAGGTAACATGCCAAGATGTGTCAGGTGCTAGGGTGTGCCAATGCATGCCTCAGAGTGTTATGGAGTGCCAAGGAAACAAAAGGGATCACTAGTTACAAATACATGGAAATGAATGAATAAAAGTGTGTGACAATGAGTGTTAGTGAGTTCTAGGTGTGGGAAGGAGGGAGTGACAAGATATTTTAGGACATAGTGCCAAGGAATGCTAGAGTGATAGGGAAACATGCCAAGATGTGCTAGGTGCTAGGGTGTGCCAATGCGTGCCAACGAATGTTAGGGAGTGCCACAGAAACACTAGGGAGAAGTAGTTCAAAATGCATGGAAATGAAGAGATAAGGGTGTGTGATAGGGAGTTTCAAAGAGTTCCAAGTGTTCTAAGGAGGGAGTGCCAAGGTTATATGCTAGGCAGTGCTAAGGCATGATACAATTCCAAGTCATGTTAGGGAGTGCTAGGGTGTGCTAGGGAGTGCAAAGCATGCCAAGAAATACAGGGGATGCTAACATGCGCCACATAGGGCTAAGGGAATGTTAGACGTGCCAGGTGTTATGGAATGTCAAGATGTAAACTGTGTTGCTTAGTTGTTTTATGGCCATGGTTGGATGCGAGCCTTGACTTGGTAAGTTGTTAAGTGGTATGAGTTGAGATTGGACATGAGTAACCTAAGATGTGTTATAGGAAGTTCTTAGGTGAAAAAGGCATAGTCTAGTTGTAGTAACTATAACTTGGTTAAGTGTTGTAGTCGAGGAAGGACTTGGTTGGATTCCCAAGTCTTAAATAAAGTAAGGGTAGCTATGAGGGAATGATAGATAAGGAGTTCCAGGGCATGCCAAGGAATTAAAAGGTGTGCTAACACATGGCAGACAATGTTAATAGATGTTGAGGACTGTTAGGGAGTGTCAGTGGAACACAAGGGAGAACTAGGTCAAAATTCTTGGAATTGAACAAATAAGAGTGTGTGCCAACGAGTGTCAGTGAATTATAGGTGTCCCAAGGATGAAGTGTTTTAGGAGAAGTTCAAAATAGGACTTGCAGGAGGCAAGCCTATAGTTGTGAAAAGGCGTGGACAAAGAAATTTAAGAAAAAAAGAGACTTTGGGTTAGGCACAATATTGTTTTTCTAATGAATTGGTTGGGTTCACAAGTGGAAAAAAAGGTAAGGCTATATATGAGGGCATGACAAGTAGGGAGTGCCAAGGTGTTCTAGGGAATGTAAGGTTCCCAAGTCATGGAAAAATGTAATACTATCTACAAGGGCATGACTGCCAAGGTGTGTTAGGAAATGTTAGGGCATGCTAACATGTCCCAGATAGTATGAAGGCATGTCAAACAAGCTAAGATGTGCCAAGTGTTAAGGCCTTCCAAGATGTGAAAGGGTGTGACAATACATTTCAAGGACTATCAAGGCAAGAAAAGGGAGGAACACGTTAAAATACAAGGAAATGAACACATAATAGGGTTAATAAGTCATCAATTTATCTTTTCCATGAGGGGCATGCTAGGCACACCAACACTAGGTGCATTGGGATGTGGTCCCTTGGGTCAGTCTTGGGG
Organism: Pinus tabuliformis; assembly: GCA_031772625.1. Taxonomy (NCBI): domain Eukaryota; kingdom Viridiplantae; phylum Streptophyta; class Pinopsida; order Pinales; family Pinaceae; genus Pinus; species Pinus tabuliformis. The sequence goes on along the minus strand of CM062816.1, from coordinate 697,957,428 downwards.
TTAAAGCAACCCAATTTTTGATATATTTTTGTAATTAATGTAAAGTATCCCCGATTTTGGGTTGCGTGGTGCATAGATGATTAGGAGTCAAAGGGGTTTTAGCCTCTTGTTTATGTAAATTTTGAGTCGGTTTTGAGATCCACAATAAGTGTGTCTTAGAGAGTGTAAGGCATGTATATGTAGAGATTGGAAGTAATGGGTCAATAGAAGAGAAACGACAGCACAGAGAAGTGGGTTAGATAGGAGAAGAAAGGCTCTGCAGCTGAGTGCACAGAGACCTAGGTAGAGTCTGCATCTAAGTGTGCAGTGTAGTTTTGATTCTGTAAATCTAAACAGAAGATCAATAAATAAAGTTCTCGAAGAATTCTTGTGTATATCTGTTTATCTATGTTTACTTCTGTTTATGATATATGTTGTTGGTGAATAATGTGTTTATGAAATAGTGATCTAATGATGTGAAATTCTCTTGAATAAGTCTTAATAAATGTACTCAATGCATGTTAAGTACTTTCGCGAAGACTATGATGAATTATGTTATGTTACTAAATAACTTAAGCAAATCTGTGCGAAACACTAATTAAGGGTTTCTCTCTAATGTGCGTAAGTGGATAAATTGGTTGTTAATGGTACACAAAGGCTTATCGTAGACCTTTGTGAAGGTCTGAAGACCGTTTTAATAGAGTTGCAGTACTAAGCCCTAAGGGTTTATCAATCTACGCAAAGGTAGATCTAGGGTGCTAAAATACATCACACTCGTATTTGGATGCAGAAACTTGGTTCTAGCATCCCCTCATACAGCTTTAGGTGAGACTGTAGCCTACACTATGTGGGTTGTTCCCGAAAGGGCCAGTAGTGTAGGGATTTTTTGGTTGGTGCAACTAACTTTGAACTTGGGTCAGGACCCCATAAGTCAACAAATGGTTCCGTTGTCGAGACAGGGATCTGCATGAAAGAGATTTGTGATGTCACATCACTGGAATCCGACTAGGAAAGAAATTTAAAAGTGGTTGGATCAGAAGATTCATGAGTTCACGGTGAAAGAAAACAGAAATCCATGCCTATCAAAAGAAGAGTGGTTGAACATGTATCTGTATACAGAGATACACAAAATCTTCTTCTACACTTTTCCCATTGAACTGTACAAGTGGTTAGCTAAATTGACAGCCAACCAAGGAAGGTGGAAGCTTGATAATCCTATAGTGTGGACTCCTGAATTAGTGTGATGATTAGAAGGCTATGAAAATCAGGTCGCATGGGTGGTTGACCATTGGCTCAATTGAATTCTGGGAGGATTTGTTATAGAATTCACAGTTGATACCTTAGTCAGCTATAGTGAAGTAGAGCAACGATTTTTCAAAGGACCACGAGGTAAGTATTTAAGATCTTTGAATACCTGGATTAAAATGTTTTTATGTGAAAAACAGGTTATGCCATTGCCTTGATGTTCAGAGCTACGCGAAGTGGAAAACTCTTTAGAAATCGAGAGAAATCAGGTCCTAAATATAGCCCGTTGATTGGACCTCCTTCAAGCGACGAAGAGAGAGAAGTACAAGCCTCACCACAGAGTGTTTTCTAGCTAATAAAACAGGGTTTTCCGTGGACACATCATCCATCCACCTCCACCTCCACCGCATACACCTTTGCCCACACCACCACCACCACCATTCAACATGTCGAACACAATGAAGTTGTCAATTTTCAAGGGTATAAGGAGTGAAGATACATAGAAGTTCTAGTTTGTTGCGAATGTTGTGTGGACAACACAGCAGATTACTGATGATAATAATATAAAGAAGGCACAACTGGTTACTACTCTGCAGGATCGCACACTGACTTGGTATATTAAGTATTGTTCTAATAATCCTCTAGCATTGCTAACAGAAACTAAGATTGCTTTAAACAAGGAATTTCGTAAGCCTAAGTCTAACTCCCAGTCACTAGTTGGATTTAAGGAAGTCATGATGAGGGTCGATGAGACACCTTGGGAATTAGATCAAAGGTTGAAGTGTTAGATTCGAGAAGCTAACATGCAGCTCACAAATGGTCAGCATCACGAGTGGTTTATAACTTCTCTTCTGCCCACCTGAGGATTTCTCTGTCACAATAGAAGATAGGAACTCAGGTAGAAGCCCTGAAAATCATGATGAGGTTGCATGCAACACCCATTTAGGATGCGACCTTGGGGGTACAGAAGATTCACTCTCAGTTACAAAGCCTCTACTTAGAATTGCAGAGCTTGAAGAAAGACAAGGAGACTAAACCAGAGGTGTGTGCAGAAGTCTGGTGTCTGAAGTGTAAGAGCCAGGGGCATGATAAAGACCATTGTATCGTATTCGTGATTTATATTATAGGAGGGGGACCGATTCCTCTGAGGCTAGAAGCTCCAGCAGGATCGAGTGTGTGGGATGCTCTATGGTGTGCCATTTGTTAGGTTGCTGGACAATGTGCGACGGATAATTTCTGTTTGCTTCAAAAGTTCGTTTAGACACCTCAGTAGTTTTTCTGTAACTTTTGCAAATCAGTGGGCCATGATGAGCGCCGCTGTCACAACTATGAGTTGATGATGGAAAGAACGCCTACATACCGGATGCAAGCAGAAACTCGGCCTCCAGAGCAAGGCACCAAAGGAGCACACAGAGGATATCAGGGATGGGGATAAGGCCAAGGAGGATGAGGGCCTGGTAGAGGATGACGTCGGGTTATCTGTTACAACTGGGGAACACCAAGGCACTACACCCGAGAGTGTTAGAATCAGACATGCCCATCATGTCAATATTGTAGCCATTTTTAACACATTGTAGAAGAATGCCTGGTGCCGATAGCTAAGATGCAGGAGAAGAAGGCGCAACCTCAAAAACATACACAGAACTTGCAAATGATGAGACTTGAGCTCCATGAGGAAGATCAAAGTGTGAATATAGTGTTGAGAAGCAGAATAACGACCAATGATGATAAACGTAAAAACCCTGAAGAGGACAGATGGGTCCGCAAGGCCCGAGAGAAGGAAGTGGGTTTTGATCTGAATCGCATGAAGGAAACTTTTATGGAGGGAAAGAAAAGATTCACTGAGGCATCTACTTCGGGAATTCAAGACAAAGTGCAAGAAACCAGCGTGCCGGTAGAAGTTGACCCCTCCATTCGTAATACGTTTTTGGAGACCTGCATAAAACTGTTGCGGGACAACAAAGCTATGGAAGGCCTACAGGAGTTAATAAACAAATGCTCCAGCAAAGAGAAGGTCCCTGATGGACACCGGGTGGTCAGAAAAAATTGGCAAACATAAGGAGAGAAGAGGGCGCAAGATGAGGCTCATCGCGTAGATAGGAGATTATGAGATGGACCAGGTCGTTTTGGATCTGGGGTCTGATGCGAACATTTTTCCAAAACAAATATGGGAAATAATTGGGAGACCTGCATTACAATGGTCTCCAATTCAAATCATAATGTTGAACCAACAAAAGATCATCCCTATGGGAAATTATATGGAGTAACTATTGATATAGAAGGTGTGAGTGCGATGGTTGACTTTGAGGTGATAGAGATCGTTGACGACAGTAATCCATACCCTGCACTCCTGGGAATTTGAGTGGGCCATTGACATGAATGGGTCATCAACTTGAAGAAGAGGACAATGTCATTTGAAAGGAAATCACTTCATATTGTAGTACCGTTGGACCTTGCAGAAGGGGCACGCTACACTGAATCAATCCGTGATTATGAGGAAAGTGAGGATGAACTGGATAAAATCTATAAAATAACAGTGCGAGACTAGGACTAGATCAATTTGATGGAATATGGATAAATTGCATGGGACTAGGAGAGTTCTTGCACCTCTGATTCAGATGAATAGTTGGAGCATTGGCATAATCGTTTGCATGAAGTATCTACACTGCGCTGCAATATGATGACGAAATTGTTGCGTTGTATCTCATCGGAGGTAAGGAACTTACCTTATTATGATGGTTTGACTGACATGGAAAATATTTTGGATGCATTTTAGCGTGAAGTCCCTGAGGATCACCACTTGCAAGCATTAGATTTGGCACTACACACTACACCCGCACGATGGTGGGGTACGCACAAGGACATATTTGATGGATGGAAGGATTACAGAAGAATGATGAGGTTACAGTTTTGATGTCCTAACACTAGATAGACTGAGAAATATAGCGGGATGGGTGATCCGCTCGACCACTTAGCAAAATGGACTAAAGCATGGGGGACAGAACCATAGCCGGAGTGGGTACACATATTCTTCCATACTTTGGACACAATTCCCATGAATTGTTACTTGGAAACGGAGCTCCGCCATGGCACCGTGGAGTGGGATATATTGAGGGAAGGGTTTGTATTGACCTTCAATTTTGAAGACGTCTTTGCAAGCATCAATGAAGCCCTACAGGAGGTTAAGGCAATTATCTTTAGAACGATGCAAGAACCTATGGAGTGGGTCCAACCAGATTGGAGCACCTAGCTGTGCCATACGCTGGCACACTATAATGTGGCCGCTGAAGAGGAAGATGAAGATCCAAGAAATATTAACATTCCAGAGGCAGAAGGGCATCGCAAAGTTGAGGGCCCGCAAATAGACAACCCAGACATCATCGCGCCATTGAAGACAAAGTAGGAAAACATTGGTACTAAAGCAAAACCGAAGTTTTCAAATATTGGAGATTATTAGGATGACGCTACTGTGGATAATGTTGATGAGTTACTCTGAGAGTACCAGGATCTATTCCATACCAATTTTTCATATTTGAAGGGCATAATAGGAGATTTGGGCGTTATCAAAATCACTCTAAATCTGGGCACAAAGCCTATTAAACAGAAGTCGTATCGCCTTAATCCTAAATACAAGGAAAAGGTTCGCCTAGAGCTTGATCAGATGCTAGAAGTAGGCATCATAGAACTAGTTGAAGAATCTAATTGGGTGAGCCCAATGGTGCTTCAAGAGAAGAAGCAGAAAGGCGAGATAAGGATTTGCATAGATCTGCGAAATATTAATGATGCATGTGTCTATGATCCATTCCCGACATTATTTATCAATCAAGTATTAGACAATGTTGGAGGGCAGGAGGCATACTCATTCATTGATGGGTTTTCGAGGTATCATCAGATTAAGATTGCGCCTGAGGATAGGAGAAAAACGACCTTCACTATAGAATGGGGTTGTTTTCAATACACTGTGATGCCATTTGGACTCAAGAATGCGCCTGCAATATTTTCTCACATAGTCATCACAGCATTCAAGGAGTTCATTCATAAGTTCTTGGAAGTATACTTTGATGACTGGATAGTGTTCAGACTAGTAAAGCACCATGTAGCAAGTCTGCGCTTGATGTTAGATATGTGTCGCAGATACTAGATCGCGCTGAATTTGAAGAAATGCATCTTCTATGTCCCCTTTGGAATATTGCTAGGTCGCGTGGTGTGAAAGCAACAAATTATGGTGGACCATGAAAATATTGTAGTGATTGTGAATTTAGAGGCCCCAAGGAACATGAAGTAGTTGCACGCAACGCTAGGACATACGGGATATTACAGAAAATTTATCAAAGCATATGATCAAATTACCATGCCCATGGAGAAACTGTTGAAGAAGGACACAACATTCTGATGGGATGAAGAATGTCAGCGCAACTTATATGTATTGAAAGAAAAGATGGTCATTGTGCTGACCTTAAAATTTCCAGATTGGAAAAAGGAATTTCACGTACATGTGGATGCCTCTTGCATTGCGTTGGGTGCAGTGTTAACGCAAGCCAGTGAAGGAGAAATGGATCATCTTATAGCCTTCACGAGTAGGAAATTATTGAAGGTCGAGAAGAATTACTCAACGACTAAGCAAGAAGCATTGACCATGGTGTATGCACTGCAGAAGTTCATGCACTATCTGTTAGGAGGGAATTTAAAGATGTCCATAGATCATTCTGCCTTGAAATACCTAGTCAATAACCCTATGTTGGGGGGGAAGATATGCAGATGGTTGCTACTATTCTAGGAGTATCAATTTGAAGTAATTGTGAATCCAGGGAGATTAAATGCGGGACCTGACCACCTGTCGCGGATCGAAATAGGAGAGGAGCCTAATAATATGGAGGAAGGGTTGCCAGATGCATAGCTCTATGCGGTGTGTGTAGCATATAACCATTTTGCAGATATCATTCATTTCTTGAGTACAGGGATGACATCGGAAGGGCATACAAGTCAACAAAAGAAGGAACTCATAGTGCATGTGGCATATTTCTTAGTTATTGCGAGACATCTTCATAAGATGGGTGTTGCGAAGATATGTGAGATTTTGAGAGGGATAGCATTCTCGTTGAAGCTCATGGAGGGGCTGTGAGAGGACATTATGCAAGAAAGGCAACTACACAGAAGATTTTGCGCGCAGGGCTATGGTGGCCAATGCTAGACAAGGATTCCAAAGCATATTGTAAGGCATGTGATGCATGTCAAAGAATGGGAAAACCATCGCGAAGAGATGAATTGCAATTACAACCTCAAGTATCATTGCGGCCATTTAAAAAAATGGGCGATTGATTTTGTTGGGCCAATTCAGTGCCCAGTGAAGAAAAATGGTGCGTGCTATATCATCACTGCGATAGAATACATAATCAGATGGACAAAAGCACAACCAGTGAAGGATTTTACGGGGGCTACAACAAAAAAGTTTTTGTTTGAGTATGTCTTAACCAGATTTGGCTGCCTGAAAGTGTTAATGAGCGATAGAGGTACGCACTTTTTGAACAAAACAATTAGCACATTAACAGAAGAATTCTAGGTCTACCATTAGAAGAGTACACCATATCACCCATAGGCCAATGGAACTGTTGATGCCTTCAACAAGAGTTTGGAGAATGTGTTGACAAAGACCTGCAACGTGCAACAAAATGATTGGGATGTGTGTGTACCTGTAGTACTATGGGCTTATAGGACTATGTGCAATAAGCTGACAGGAAAAACGTCATTCAGATTGGTCTATGGTGTAGAAGTTGTAGTGCCAATGGAGTATATTATGCCTAGTCTATGCATAGCATCTCTCACAGGTATGGCAGATCACGAGGTCTTGGAGGAATGGCTCGTGCAGCTGATGGAGCTTGAAGAGGGCCGATTCTTGGTAAGATTCCATCGGCAAGTACAGAAGGAACGTGAAAAGCATGCCACGATTGCCACATCAAGCTTTGCATGTTCAAGGTAAACGATCTTGTCTTATTATATGATAGTAAGTTCACTAAATTTCTGGGTAAATTCCAAATGCATTGACTAGGGCCATATATTATCAAAGAAATTACAGATAGAGGTGCGGTTAAGCTCGTGAAGTTGAATGGAGAACATTTTCCTGGAAGAGTGAATGGAAGCCGATTGAAGTTGTATACAGGGGATATTTCACAATGACTATATGGTAGCAAGACAGTCTTAGTGCTCCAATAAATTGCAAGGGAGCGCGGGACTATAAACTACACTGTCAGGTTTGGAGGACTATGCAGCAGGTGGGCTGCGTGGAAGATAATGAAGAAGAAATCCAGGGAGATGCGTGCAGGAAGTTGCGCCATCGAAGAAGGTTCCACACAGCACAACAAAAAAGTGACTGTTGGAGTCACTGTTCATGACTTGACAACTAGGAGATGATTAAGCGGAGTGGGCTGGCAGAATTTAAGGAAAAAATCTTTGAAGATCTGCCGCCAAAACAAAATTAATTATCAGAACTCGGGGGCAATCGTATTTGAATTCAAAAACCCCTATAAATTATGTGTGCCGGTCCAATAGAGAATACTTTGTGCTCTCATAATTTCTAGTGAGATTTGTTGTCTGTCGCCTATGAACCGATTGTATTGGGAGGATTTAGTTGCGAGCCCTGCATTTGCTAAGTTGTCTGAGTTAAATCAGAAGTTCATTCTAGAAAAAATTCTTGGACCAAGCCCTGTAGAAACCGTGAGTACTGGTGGTGATGTTGCCTCTGAAGGAGTTGCCCCAGAAGTTGTGAGTATGGAAGCTCCGGCTCCTGTGCCTATGACTTCGAGATCGCCTAGGAAGAAGCCTACCCCTGCTATAGAAACCCAAACAACTAAGCCAAAGAAGGACAAGAAGAAGAAGCAAGTACCAATGTGCAAATCACCAAGAAAGCATTACGCAGCACAAGAAAAACAAAAGAAAGACAAGTAGCTAGAGAAAGTCGTGGACCCGGAGGAGGAAGAAAGCCAGGGGACATAAGACATAAATGCTAAAGGAGTGGAGCCTATCATGAAGCTACCCAACTATATCCCTTTACGGAAGGGAAAGGCGAAGGTCACAAAGGACCCAGATTCAGAGAAGTTTACCATTTCCATGCCCCTACTACCTGAGAAGGTTCCCTTTGAAGGTCTGTGGCTTGCACGGATCCTACTACTGAAAATGGAGGATTGGGATCTCGCAGATCATGCTAGGTTTCCATGCTTAGTGACAGATAAGTACATGAAGCACGTCTACTACGCGGATTCAGGTGTTACCACATTAGAGATGGTGGAATGGGTCCACGGTGTCGAGAACTCGAGGTTACTTAATTTGTTATGGGTTCCCCATTATCACCACACCCCAATTAACACAATCTGTGTGCGCTAGCTACTCACTTTGGTGAACGATGGGTGTTTATGGCTAGGAGGGCCTATCCCCATCACTGACATGCTAATCCATAGAATCACGCACCTTCCATATGAAGGATTGAATCTGGCCAAGGAGTTTGGCAGAAAGATGAGGGAAAAGGACCTTGCAAAAAGAATGAAGAAATATTTTAACCTCATGAAGAACTCGCGAGGGTATTCCATTTTGTCGATATTAGACCCCGCGGTTCAAATAGCCACGCAAATCTTAGCAAGGAAGGTGATGAGGAAATTTCGTACAAATGAAGTTCCAGCGCTTGTAGTTTCCTTGGCTGCCCAACGTGTGAAGGGCATACAACTCAACTGGTCCAGATACCTCTGTGAGGAATTCCTGGAAAACCGCTGCGAAGCCCATGTCGAAATTGATCTGTTTCACTACGCCTGGTTGATGTTGTCCATTGTACTGGTCGTGTGGGAAATTTCATAGGATAGCCATTTTCCTCCACTTGAAGAAGGATTACTGGAAGCAGCGCAGTTTGCTTCCTTATGGGCTACAAAGGACCCCACGCGGATCACATAGATAAAGATATTTTGGGTCCTTATGGAATCAAGTCTCTGCATGGCCATTAACCAATGTCCAAGGTTGTCCCCAACCTTGTACATGCAGTTGTCATCCTACGTAGCATTCAAGGTTGACTTCCATAGAGTATACATTCAAGCGCAGAAGGATCCATAGTAGAAATAACATGACTTGCCATATCTGGTGATGGAGACAGATGTGCAGGAGGTCATCGCAAGGTGGCCTGCAGAGTGGCACAACCCTCAGAATTAGATGCCAAAAGAAGCAAAGGCACGGAAGTTCTGCAACGCAGAAGAGAAAGGAGGCAGCTAAGCAAGCTTCATGCACACTTGTCGAGCAGAAAAAGAACGATGTCATAGAGAAGGCTCGAGTGGAGCAAGAGCGCGCTACCGAGGAATAGGTAGAACAAGAATGCGCAAGTCACCTTTGCGAGAGATAGAGGAGGAAGAAATCTCAGAGCAAGGCGATGGAGGAGATGAGTGGTAGAGCACCCCATTTATTCTGAAGAAATGTGACAAGGAGCAATCGGAAGGTACATGGAAGAAGTAGAAATCAGAGAAGTCGTAGGGTGATCCCATGGTCTTAGTGGAGGGAGATCTCGATGAGATCGGGGATAAAATTAGGGATACCATGATTGAAGTTCTATAATAGTTCAAGCAACAATATATGCAGACGCTAGGGAGCATCCGATAGGATCTACACGAGCTGCAGATCTAGACAAGTAGAATACAGGTGGGTGTCGGTCAAGCAAGTGCAAAATAAGCGAGCCTACCACCCGGGACAAGCCAAGTAGCCGAGTTGGTAAGGACCCTAAACCTTCAAACTATTGCATTTCTAGATGGGTCCCTTCACGCAAAGTCAGTCGACGATCACATCATCCTGAGCACAATGAATAACATCATCTTGAACATAGTAGCATTCCCCAATGAGATCATCCACACGCTGCATGTAGGAGTGAGAGAGGAATTGAGACCTCGGGAGCAGTGCGCTCTCAACCTCATCAATGGGTACAGAGTGAACAACGAGTAGATGTTCGTTGAGAAGATGCAGGCTTTAAAAGAAAAAGAGACGTTGTAGGCGCAAAGTTCACAACTAGAGACAATAGTCACAAAGGCATGCAGGACAATGTCTGAGCTTCATATCCCTAAGGATGCACAACTAGAAGAAAAGATTAGAAAATTAGCCACTGGTGTGCGCAAAGCCAAAGCAGAGGTTGGCCAAGTTCAGTTTGAACTCAATATGAAGATCACAAAGCTGTAGTTAAAGTTGCAGCCCACGACTCTGCCTGAGGTCCAGGAGTAGCACAGAGATGCGATAAAAGAAGGAATGACCACCTTGGACGCCACAATCGTTGGATGGCTCGGAATTATTTGAGCAAAAAATGGAGTTGATGAGAAATCTGCAGGAGGATCCAAACCTACAGACACTGAATACATAAGGGAGCTGCAACAACAATATGACGAGGTCAGGGCAACCACATGCTCCATTGCACCAGCGCAACACCTAGCTAAATTACAGGAGGGAAAGCAGCTCTTAGTGTAGGTAGATGCGGCACAAAAGAAGGAATCCTTGCTAAAGGCCAAGTTGTAGCCATGGTTGGAAGAGGCTTACCAAGTCACCACAACCATCGAAGATAAGCTTAAAGGCTTGTAGTAGACACAACAGACAATGACGCTGACTGCAGAGGGACCATGCATAGAAAATTTAGTCAAGGAAGTCAACTAGGCAGCTACGCAGAGCATTATCGAGGTTGCAGTAATCTAGGTAGAGCTAGGGGATATTCGCATCAAGATCACAACGCCAGAAGAGTGACTCGAGGGCTAGTCATGATCTTTGTGTTGGGGGCCTGTTGGGATGGGGTCCCTTGGGTCAGTCTTGGGGTTAAAGTAACCCAAGTTTTGATATATTTTTGTAAGTAATGTAAAGTCTCCGTGATTTGGGGATGTGTGGCGTGTAGATTATTAGGAGTCCAAGGGGTTTTAGCCCCTTGTTTATGTAAAGTTTTAGTGGGTTTTGAGATCCACCCATGATCCGTGGACCATGGGATTATATGAAAAAGGGTATAAATAGGTGTGTCTTAGAGATTCTAAGGCATGTCTATGTAGAGATTGAAAGTAATGGGTCAATAGAAGAGCAACAATAACACAAAGAAGTGGGTCATACAGGAGAAGAAAGGCTTTGTAGCTGAGTGTGCAAAGGCCTAGGTAGAGTCCGCAATTAGGTGCGCAGATCCCTGCAGCTGAGTGTGCAGGGTAGTTTTGAGTCTATAAATCTAAACTGAAGATCAATAAAGAAAGTTACCAAAGAATTCCTGTGTATATTTGTTTATCTCTGTTTACTTTTATTTATGATATATGTTATTGGTGAATAATCTGTTTATGAAATATTGATCTAATGATGCGCTATTCTCTTGAATAAGTCTTTATAAATGTATGCAATGCATGTTAAGTACTTTCGCAAAGACTGTGATGAATTCTATTATGTTTGCTAAATAAATTAATTAGATCTGCACGAATGCTCATTAAGGGGTGCTCTCTGATGCGTCTAAGTGGATAAATCAACTGTTAAGGGTCCGCAAAGGCTGATCGTAGACCTTTGCAAAGGTCTGAAGACTGTTTTAATATAGTTGCAGTACCGACCCCTAAGGGCTTATCGATCTGTACGAAGGCATATCTAGGGCGCTAAAAGACATCACACTCGTCTCTAGATGCAGAAACTTGGTTCTAACATCCCCCCATACTAATTCGGGTAACACTACAGCCTGCGCTACGCAGGTTGCTGCCAAAAGGGCCAGTAGTGTAAGTATTTGTTGGTTGGTGCAACTAACTCTGAACCTGGATCAGGACCCCCTAAGCCAACAAGGTGCCAATAGGTGCCAAGTGCCAAGTGTAAGTGCATTCTAAGTGCCAAATCTTCCTCTGTTGCTTCTCATCTACGTTCCCATAATTGATCTCAAATAACTGTAATATTAATTTAACCATGCCAAAGTATACCAAGTCATCTCAACGCATGCTAAGACTTGCAAAGTGCCAACAAGTGCCAAGTTCCAATGCGTGTTAGGGAGTGTGATGCATGCTATGAAGTGGCATAGCATGTCAAAGAGTGCTAAGGTGTGCTAGAGAGTGCCAATGCATGCTGAGGAGTGTTAGGGAGTGCAAGGACAACACAAAGGAACACTAGGTCAAAATGCATGGAAGTGAATGAAAATGAGGGAGTGTCAATGAGTGCTAGTTGTCATGCCAAGGAGGGAGTGACAAGGTATGCTAAGCACGGGTAAGGCATGCCAGGGAATATCAGGGCATGTCAAGAAGTGCTAGAGTGTGCTAGGTAGTTCTGGGGTATGCTAACATGTTCCAAATAGTGCCAAGGCATGCCAAGACATGTCAGGTGCTAAGACATGCTAGGATGTGTAGGGTGCCAGAGTATGCCAATATGTGTCAAGGAGTTTCAAGGCAACAAAAGGAATAACCAAGCTAAAATTAAAGGAAATGAACACATAAGAGGGTTAATAAGTTAGGAATTTATCTTTTTCAAAAGGTGCATGTTAGACACACTAATAATATATTCCAATACATGCCAAGTGCCAATGTGTGCCAAGTGCTAATGTATGTCAATGAAATATTATGCCAAGGTGTTCCAGGGCATTCTAGGGACTAAATGGCATGCCAACACATGCTAGGGCAGTTCTATGTTATGCTAGGGAATGCCAACATGTGCTTTGGTATCCTACTCATGGCAAGATGTTCTAGGTACAAAGATGCTACAGGTACAAAGATGTTCCAAGACATGCAAGGTGCCAAGGAATGTTAGTGCGTTCTAAAGCATGTTAAGGTGTTCCATGAGTGTTGAGGAGTGCTAGGTCTCTCTCATTAATATAATTTACAGAGCTTGATTATGTATTAAATAATATAATTCCTACACACATTAGTGGAACTTTATCTAAAGGGAATTTGCTAGATAATAAACCTAATAGAGATTAATCATGTGTTCACTCATAGGAAAACTATATTCTTATGACTTGAGGGAAATGATACACATTAATTACTTCTTAACAAATTGACTGACTCTAACCACTATGGCCTTGGACACATAATGAAAAGGACTCCACAACAATGGTCTTAAATCATTATCTTTTGACAAAATATATAGTAACAAGTACATAGCGTCATCAAAAACTCATTAGAATGATCAATGATGACGAACATTTTTTTACCGTCATCAAAAGTAACCAAAAAGAGCATTAGTGAGGGTCAATAAAATATCGTCACTAGAAGTGTCACCAAAGAGAGAATTAGTGATGGGACTTTAACGACCCTGACCAAAAGTGTCACCAAAGAGAGAATTAGTGACGGGTCTTTAACGACCCTCACCAAAAGTGTCATTGAAAATGACTTTGGTGACAAACCTTAAAGGACCATCACTATATGCACTTACAACAACACTTTTTAAAGGAATGACACCATATACGACATTGATGACGAACCTTTTAAGGTCCATCACAGGCATGACCCTCACCAATGACCTTTTTTCTTGTAGTGTATATAAGAAAAATCTAGGTTCAGAAAATCTCATGCTTTAGACCTTCTCATCAATGGTAGATAATTTATACTCTAAGTATCATGTGTGAATCTATGAAAGCATTAGACCTAAGTTGTGTTTGTTTGAGACAAGAAATGTGTGACACTGGCATACCCAAGATATCATGTAATCAATCGAGCATAGGTGATACAATGTTCACATTAAGGTGCATTTTCTGAATAATTTGTAATAATGGCTAGGAAGAAAATAGGTAAAGACCCTAGGAGAATGCCCCTGGTTCTTGGAAGTTGTATCTGTTTCAAGATGAGAAACATGTATGACACTGGCATACCCAAGAGAGTATGTAGTCAACCGAGCATGGGTGATAAAAAATTTACATTAAAATACTTTTTCTCAATAACCTGCCATAATGGCCAAGAAAGAAATTGACAAAGACCCCAAGAGCATGTCCATGGTTGTTGGAATGTAAAATATTGGTCATGCTTTTCATGCCCATGTAACATCAGGTGGCATAATTGACGTGACTCGACATGATATGCATTAATCATGGTTATTTGGGAAAACCACTTTGAAATCATATTCAAATGGAAGTTATACTGGTTTGACAACATATGAATCATTAAACCTAGGAAAAAATGAATAATGTAAAATAGTTTTCTCAGTCATCTGAAGACATTTTTATTTCATGGTCTGATAGAACATTTGGCTCTGGAGAACTGAAGGTCATCCATTCACTTATATGGATTCCCACAGGAACAACCACAATTCATAGATAATACATACTCATCAAGGAACTCACAATTAATAATTATACAAGGGTTATGATAGAAGTCTTGTTAGTTTTGAGATGACAAAACTAGTTGCTTGTGTATGTTGACTTTGGAAATTTGAATTTCAGGACTCGTGTTAAAGAATATTCCTTCTTACTCTTTGGAAATTTGAATTTCAAGACTCGTGTTAAAGAAGATTCCTTCTTACTCTTGTTTTTTTCTGAGACAGGTGCATTTTTCGGGTTTTTCTTGATCATATAGTTTGAGAATCTTTTCATAATATGAGCATGTGAGTAGTCAGCCAATACACAATGTGTCATTTGCTTTGTTGTGCTGGTGCAGAAGAAGAAATCTTTGTCCCACCTGATAACCATTATCAAAATCAAGGGGCTCATAATGCATATGGTAAGATGATAGTTGCATTGGATATTATTGAGCAATATGTTCATTGCATAGGATGTTTAACAATACATCATCATCAAAATCATATGAAGTCCAACCTATTTTTGGACATTGCTAAAAATGTATGTGGGAAAATTGTTGATAATAGGCATGAGAGTAAGTTGAAATCATTAAGTCCTTATGATGGTTATCTTGGCATTTTACTTGCAGATTACTTGCATGTCTACAGGAGGAAAAGAAAATAACCATATTTGTATTTAGCTTCCCACCTGATAAAGGAAATGTTGGCACTACAACCTACCTCAATGTATTCTCTTCAATTTTCAGTGTATTACAAGAACTAAAGACAGATGGATATAATGTAGAAGGTTTGCCAGATACTTCTGAAGCACTGATTGAAGACACAATTCATGCCAAAGAAGTTAAGTTCAACATCCCAAATCTTAATATTGCTTACAAAATGAATGTGAGAGAGTACCAACAACTAACACCTTATGCTAAGGCTTTGGAAGAAAATTGGGGCAAGCCTCCAGGGAACCTTCATTATGATGGGGAGAACCTGCTTGTATATGGAAAATAATTTGGCAATGTTTTCATTGGAGTGCAACCAACTTTCATATATGAAGGTGATCAAATGAGGCTTATTTTCACAAAGTCAGCAAGTCCACACCATGGATTTGCTGCTTATTACTCATTTTTGGATAAAATATTTAAGGTTGATGATGTCTTCCATTTTGAAACTCATGGATCCTTGGAATTTATGCCTGGCAAGCAAGTGGGTATGAGTGATGTTTGTTACCCAGACAATTTTGTTACCTATATGGATTTGAAGAGAGTTCTTTGCCATTTTTCTTGTGCACTATATTCAGAATATCAAAGGAATTTGGTGGTGGGGTCTTTTCAGTTGCAGCTATAGTCATGAGTGATCTTATTCACAAAGATCCAACTTACTATTTTGTTCTAGATGATGCTTGTCTGCCTAATTCTTTTTTGGATGCCATCATGGTTGGTTTCCTCCCTTCTACAGATGCAGTAGCTTGTATACAACAATGCTTGGATGCTTTGTGCCTTAATAAACTTGGTATTCAAGCTATTAATGATCGTGGTGCTCTAAGATGTTTTGTGAAATGTTTTACATCAAAAACCTACTTACTGGCTTTTGGCAGGTGACACTCCTGGGTCCTTATCATTTTCCTTGGATGAGCTTATGTGACATTCTACTTCTTTGAGGGGTCTTAGGGTGGATGTATTAATTGAAATCTTAAATACTATTGCAAAACTTGGATCTAGTGATGAATTGTCTTCCCTGCTACAAGAATCTACCAACTCTTCTATGCCTGTTCCCATGGAGACTGATTTAGAACATAAAATAGTTAGTTTAGTGGATGGAGATGAATCATCAAGGGAAACATTTGAGTTAGGGGGTTGATAATTCCGCTAAAAAATTGTCTTCAAACATAGAATCCTTTTTCCATATTGTATAAGCAATGTTACACGTCTCTTGGAGAATAATTTTCATAACATAGATACATATGGGGGGTTTTGCTGAGAAAAAGGGTATAGAGGTCATGCTACAACTGTTTGGTTTACCCCTCTTAACATTATCATTTGTAAGTGGCCAACTTATGGTTGTTTCATTTAATAAATTTTCATCGTAGCACTCATCTCCTCTCACAAGGGTTGTTTGTGCTACTCGGAGAGAACACATGAAACCTGTAATTGGATTCATGGATTTGTTGGTTGGAACAAAGTTGGAAGATATTGAAGTAGCACAACACATGAGAATTTTTAGATGCCTTTCAAGTCTAGATGGTGTTTATCCTTTTCAACACATCTTACTGATGCCATGCAAGCATTACAACTATATGGAAGAATGAACCAATTGTCAATGCCTAGTTCTAAGCCCAAAGATCAACTAATCTTCTAGAATAATTTGCCACTCTTAATTATGTTGGGGATGTTGATATTAAGTTTCCTACCGTGGATCAAAAGTTAGGTGAAAAACTACCAGAGACTGCTTCAAATTCTTACTTGTCAATAGTTGGATTTGAACAATGCATTCCTTTGAGTACTTCTAAAACATGGTGGGGTGAGACGAGTTTGAATAGATATTGTAATAAAGTTGAGGCATCTATTTATGCCTTTGGACAAGCAAGTAATTTAGCAGATGACTTGTCTCATGATCCATTTCCCTGATGGTTAACAGTGATATGGGTGTGTCTCAATGTGACATTGCACATTATTTCAGCAAGAGCTTGATTGATCATGATATTATGACCCAATTTTATCCAATTTTTGGTATCTTGTCAAGTTCCAGATTTGTTTAAGAGTTTGCATGTTCTAATTATATGGCCTTACTTGTTAGTACTAGATACTTGATGGAATTGATTAAAAATAAGATTCATCAAACCATGGTATTAGTAAAGGCTTATTTCAAGAGACAATAAATCCCAAAATAGGAACATGTCACCTAAATGAAAACTCTAATAGGGATTCCCCCATGCATTTAAATATTATGGAAGCTCCTTTCACGCATGTCAACATCCAAGATCATTTAGACATGGGAACTAAATGTGAAATAAAATAAAACTTGTTTGTATTCTGTAAGAAATGGCTATTTTTGCTTGGAATGGATCTAGTTATCCAATGAATATTATTCAAAAGGACCTTTTTGAGAAGGCCTTAAGTATATTCATTACAACATAAATAATTTTTCTTATTCAAGCTAAACATATCAAATTGAGCCTAAGAGAGATGTACAATATTTTCCATGTAAATCAGAACAAAATTTCTCTTCAAGCATTTGGACACTCCCAAATAGATCGATTCCTCTTAAGAGCCCTCAACATGGTATTGTGTGGAGAACTAGTGTAGGCCAAGCAGTGATGCTTAAAGGCCATAGTTGTCTCCAATTTAGGGTTTGTGGGGAACTTTACCCATAGTGCATTGGACAAGTGAAAGAAGCAACACAATATAAAATTTATAAATTGTAGCTTTGAGAATTCTCTCTTCTAACATTTCCAATTCACAAACTCAACTTCACAATCCAAAATCAATAACTAAACTATAGCCAATGCTTGAGTTCATTCATCAACATGTAACATGTAACTATTGCATGCAACAAGGCCACCATGTGACTACAACAATAGTAATGAGAACTAAGTGTACACATAGATTCCATGATTATAGTCAACTTCAAAAATTGATCATGTCTATGGATCACTGAAACGTGGATTCATGTATATGGAAATACACAATCCACTCTGAGATAATGACATCAAATTTTCAAGAAACATGACATCCTCCATAGATCCTTCATTTCCATCAACAATGTGGCTAACACCATTTCTGATTACATGTGGACATACATGTTCTAACATTTTGGTTGCTTCAATAACATAAACTTTCCTTGCACTAGCTTGTGCATACTAGATTTCCAAATTACCACTTCCTATGCCTACATCCAAAATAGTATTGCCTTCAAAGTGGTTCATGTTCTCAAATATAGTTGTGTAATAATCATACATCCTCATGTGTCACATTTGGGAAAAGAGTTGTAGGGAATCCACAATTCCCTCGCTGCCCATGTCTTTCCTTGTACCAAATCACTAACATTCGTGCATAGCCTTTACTAAATAGCAGAGCTTTTCTCTCTTCAACATCTCATAATTATAATGAACAATTTCCTCAAGATGTTTTTTATAAACAAAATTTTCCTCATGAGAAGGTGTCTCATCTCGAGGAGCAATTTTCTCATCAGCAGACCATTTTGAGGGAATTTATAAAGAGGATGATAGAATAAATTTCAGAGAGATAGTTAAAGATGACTTCGTATTTCCCCAATTTTTTAGGTGAGGTGGGTAATGAGGCACTGATGGATCCAATATCAAAGGAATAATTACAAACAATTTTGCACTATTTCCAAAAGGATAAGAACCCTTAACCACTTAGCAGGACAACATAATTCTTCCAGGGGTTATATGACTTCTTTCAAATAGACCAACTAAGAATTGTTGACAAATTCAAATAAACAGGCAGGATTTGGGAGCTTTCAATTCAACATTTTAGGCTTTAATCCCAAAAATTAGACAAGAATGAAACTTTTGATGATTTCAGACCCATATCACTATGTAATTTCATCTACAAAATCATTGCAAAAATTATTGCATGTAGGGTCAAAAGCCACTAAGTTGATTCCATGTCATTAGAACAATTTGGCATCCTTCCTGGGAAACAAATCCATTACGGAATATGAGTAGCCCAAAAAGGAATTTATAACATCAAACCAAGAAATTACAAGCAATGTTAGTGAGTTTGTCTTTCCAAGGCATATGATAGAGCAAACTGGATTTATTTAGGGCTACTCATCCATATAGGGTTCAATGTGCAATTGGTTAACTAGATAATGAATTTTATTTCCTCAATATCTTTGCAATTCTAATTAATAGATCAACCTATTCTTCTATCATGCCTACAAGAGACCATGGGTAGGTATGTCTAGTGGCTCATCTACTATTTTTTACTATAGAGTAGGTGGTCTCAACAGAGCTATAATAGAGTCAAAAATAATTATAAGCTTGACAACTATAAAAATAGGAAGAGCCCTAAACTTGACATATTTACTCTTTGTTGATTATGTTTTTCTTTTGGGTGATAGGACCAAGACAGATACAGTTAAGCTGAAGGACCCTACCCTTGAAGAACCAAAATTCCTACCTTAAAAACTACCAACAACTAAGGAGCTACAAGAATCAACACCATCTTTGATTTGAACCTAAATAGTCTTATTATCTCCGAGTATTTCCCTAATCACAATGACCAATAGATGCTCCTCATGGATTATTTCTCTCATTCTATCTATTAGTAAAATTTGCAAAATGTATCCCTACATTTGAATCTTGGGAAAAAAACATAAGATTGTTATCATTTAAATTATCCATATATCTTGGAGCCCAAAAATCCATTTTCTTTGGATAAGCTTTATCTATAACCTCAAAATCAACCCTATTATAAGCTGAAGGACCATTATGTCCTCTTGAGCCTTGACAAAGTATGATGGAATGAAACTGGGTGAGGACCAGATGCAGGTTTACCATGTCAGAACCTAGGTTCATTAAGAAGATGACCTTGGTTTGAAGATATCCACCATACAAACTAGGACCACCCATACTTATCATTGCCATCTCTCTTTCATCATCAAGACTAACATACTAAGAACCTGTAACCCGTGGAGGCCCATGGTAGTCATTGAATGCAATTTATTAGAATACATGTCATGCCCACAATTTTTTATATTTAATCTCTGCATCTAATGTGGCCATTTCTTATTATGAGATTTACCACATCCAAAAATGACATCATTCACATCATTTTGAAGAAGTCTACAAAGGTCAACATAATTTTTTTCACATTTACAACTTCCCTCACATTTGTTGGTTCCTGAAGCTCGAGCACTTTCATAACAAAAATAGGCAAAGTCAAGAAGAAAAAATGGTCCACTCTCTTTTCATATGTTGATATTAGAATGAAGTTTTATTAGAGGCATTGTTTGTTTGTTTTTTTTGGTTAGAAAATGGTTTGCTCTTGGTTTTATGTGACTTTCAATTTATCATATGTAGCATGTTGAGAATTGAGAAAGAATATTGTGTGATATTTATCTTGTACAAATTCACGTTGAATGAAAGGATACAAAGTTTAACCAAGCTATAGTTCGCTTTGGTAAAGGTGGAGGAACATCTTAAAAAGCTGCCTAAGAATACACCATATATAGAGTTTGAATATAAGTAATATATGGATTTTTCTTTTGGAGATATGTTTTTCTACCCAAGATATCACAGCATGAAAAGTATTGATATTGTAGAAATTGTTTGAGGACCTCATTGAGGTCGATTTTTCTGATATCCTACTTGATTGATATCTTCTCATATGTCAAGAAGGCTTTAAATATGAATTAATATGTTCCTGAAACAAATCATATTCAAATTTTATAGATATAAAAGATAAAAACAAATTTCAATGCCTTCGTTTGATTGTTACTTGACTCTGTTGTGGGAAGGTTACAGGAAATGTGATTGGAAAAAGGATGGGGAGACAATGCAAACAATGTCTTGGATATGATTCATTTGTTGTTAAAGATCCTTCAAGCACCTGAGCCATCGACTTTGGAAATGTTTCTAGTATGGATTCCTATGGTTTTTAATGTTGTGATTCTTTCACCTCATGGTTATTTTGGGCAAGCAAAAATTTTAGGAATGCCAAACAAGACATCGGTGGACAGGTAAACAATTTTTTTATAATTGCAATGTCCATTCCATGATATCCTCTCTTTATTGTTTGATTATATTTTGAATATTTCTTTTGATTTTGTTTTGTCTTTTAACTATGAAATTGAAAATACTTGGTATCATGTCCATTTAAACAAGAGCCAAAGATTGAAGATAAAATTAGTATTACATGATATTAATTGGAATCCTTATAGCTATTTTGTGTTAAACGATTTTCATGACTATCCAAAAAGTTTACTTTCATGTTGTTATTTGAGCACATGTTGTTTATATACTTGACCAAGTTCATGCATTAGAAAATGAAATGTTGTTGCGAATAAAACGACAAGGATTAAACATCACACCTCATATTATTTGTTTTCACAAGTTATCTATGCTTGATCTTTTTAGCATGTAACTTAGTTGACATGATTGTGCCTAAGCTTTCCCTGAAGGTTGAATGCTAAGTTACTAAAGATTTATTTTCTATGGTGACATTTTATTTTCTTTGTTTATACAGGTCATCTAGCCACATTATAGTGGCCACTATTGCCCAACTGAAGAAAAATTGTTCAAGTTTCTTTCTTGTATGGGGAAAAATGGCTTTGACATTGTTGATGTGCAGGTATATGTCATATAAACTCTTTATAGTCTACTTTATTTTATATTCTAGTGTTCATTGTCTTTCATGTCTTACACTCTGCATTGTATCTTCTTTTGTTTTCAGAAAAAGAACTCAGTATTGATGCTAAGAAGAAGGAATCGAAGAAAGAGGAGAGAAATAACACTCGAGCAACAAATACAAAAAGAGAGAGAAGAGAATTGGTCGAGTGATACCCTTAGAGCCAATATCCCACATAAGACATACACATAGAAACTGATGGTCAAGTCTTCACAGTTGAATTCACCTGCAATGCCTTGGCAACACAATGATAATGTTTTGAAGTGATGAACATCATTTCATGTGTAAATTGTAGTCCAACCAATATTAAGTTGGAAACTCATATTGTAATACTTTAACATTTCATATAATATAATTTATATGGTTGAAATTATTTATAGTTTCACTTGATATTATTTAGTATTGTAATTAACATATGCAACTTTGCATTTTCATATTAGATGAACATGCACATTGTATGACATTTTTAAAATTTAGTCGCAAAATCATACTAATTAATTTATGTTGATTAATAATGAACACATAAAATCAATTTAAAACTACTAAATTAGTAGTTTATATTGATTAATGATGAACATAAATAAAATGAATATATGACTAAATTAGTCATTTATAATGATTATTAATGAAAGTAAATGAAATGAATATAAACTACTAAATTAGTTGTTTATATAATAAATATGAAACTACCAAAAAAGATAAATGACTATAGAAAATGATAAATTTGTGATTACAAAGAATGACTAAATTTTGCATATATATGACTATTAGTAGCTAATTTATAGTATCTTATAACACAACCAAAATTTAGTCATATTTCTTTGGTCATTAATTGGTTTCAAACAATGACTAAAATTTGCATATATATGACTATTAGTAGCTAATTTACAATATCTTACAACATGACCAACATTTTGGTCATATTTCTATGGTCATTAATTGGTTTTCTTGAATGCATATAGTAATATATTTTGTTGTATATTTGGTCATTAATTGTGGAAATTAATGAATAAATTAATGACTAAATTAATGACCAAATTTATGATTAAATATACTACTAGACAATAAAATTTAGACAACCAATTAATGGCTAGGTTAAAAATGACTAAATGTTGGTCGCGTTATAAGATACTGTAAATTAGCTACTATTGGTCACCGAATGAAAAATGGCCATTTATATGCAAATTTTAGTTTTTTTTAGTAATTAATTAACCATTTTGTACTTGTGCCATGTCAGACCCTAGGTTCATTAAAATGACGACCTTATTTTGAAGATATCCACCATACAAACTAGGACCACCCATACTTATTGTTTCCATCTCTTTTTCATCATCAAGACTAACATACCGAGGACCTGTAACCCATGGAGGCCCATGGTAGTCATTGCAATGCAATTTATTAGAATACATGCCATGTCCACAAGTTTTATATTTAATCTCTGCATCAAATGTGGTCATTTCTTATTATGAGATTTACCACATCCGAAAATGCATTGTTCACATCATTTTGAAGAAGTCTACAAAGTCAACATAGTTTTTTTCACATTTACAACTTCCCTCACATTTTTTGGTTCCTGAAGCTCGAGCACTTTCATAAGAAAAACAGGCAAAATTAAGCAGCAAAAATGGTCCACTAGTCTCTTTTCATCTGTTGATATTAGAATGAAGTTTTATTAGAGACACTATTTTTTTGTTTATTTTGGTTAGAAAAGGGTTTTCTCTTTGTTTGATGTGACTTTCAATTTACCATATGTAGCATGTTGAGAAATGGGAAAGAATAATGTGTGACATTTATCTTGCAGAAATAGATGTTGAATGAAAGGATACATAGTTTAACCAAGCTACATTTCACTTTGGTAAAGGCGGAGGAACATCTTAAAAAGCTACCTAAGAATACACAATAAACAAAGTTTGAACATAAGTAATAAATGGATTTTTCTTTTGCAGATATGTTATTTTTCCTACCCAATATATCACAGCAAGAAAAATATTGATATTGTAGAAATTTTTTGAGGACCTCATTGAGGTCGATTTTTCAGATGTCCTACTTGATTGATACCTTATCATATGTCAAGAAGGCTTTAAATATGAATTAATATGTTCCTGAGACAAATTAAATTCAAAATTTATAGATATAAAAGCTAAAAGAAAATGTCAATGCCTTTGTTATATTGTTACTTAACTCTATTATGGGAAGGTTACAGGAAATGTGATTGGAAAAAGGATGGGGAGCATGTCTTGGATATGATTCATTCATTGTTTGAGATCCTTCAGGCACCTAAGCCATCAACTTCATAAATGTTTCTAGTAGGGATTATTTTGATTTTTAATGTTGTGATTCTTTCACCTCATGGTTATTTTGGGCAAGCAAATGTTTTAGGAATTCCATACAAAACATCGGTGGATGGGGAAACAATTTTTTTATAACTGCAATGTCCATTCCATGATATCCTCTCTTTATTGTTTGATTGTATTTTGAAAATTTCTTTTGATTTTGTTTTGTCTTTTAACTATGAAATTGAAAATACTTGGTATCATGTTTATTTAAACAACAACCAAAGCTTGAAGATGAAATTAGTATTACATGATATTGATTGGAATCCTTATAAGTATTTTGTGTTAAAATATTTTCATGACTATCAAAAAGTTTACTTTCATGTTTTTATTTGAGCACATGTTGTTTATATACTTGACCAAGTTCATGCGTTATAAAATGAAATGTTGTTGCAAATAAAATGACAAGGATTAAACATCACACCTCAAATTATTTATTTTCACAAGTTATTTACAGTTTGAGATTTTTAGCATGTAACTTTGTTGGCATGATTGTGCCTAAGATTTCCCTGAAGGTTGAATACTAAGTTACTAAGGTGTTATTTTATATGGTGACATTTTATTTGCTTTGTTTATATAGGTCATCTGGCCACATAGTGGCCACTATCGACCAACTGAAGAAAACTTGTTCAAGTTTCTTGCTTGTATGGGGAAAAATGGGTTTGACATTGCTAAAGTTGAGGTATATGTTGTAAATTCTTTATAGTATACTTTAGTTTATATTCTAGTGTTCATTGTCTTTCATGTCTTACACTCTCCATTGTATCTACTTTTGTTTTCAGAAAATGAACTCAGTATTGATAGTAAGAAGTAGGAAATGAAGAAAGAGGAGAGAAATAGCATTGAAGTGACAAATGCAAAAGGAGATCATTGGTCATATTTCTTTGGTCATTAATTGGTTTTCTCGGGTGATCATATGACAATATATTTTGTTATATAATTGGTCATTAATTGTGGTAATTAATGACTAAATCAATGACCAAATTTATGACTAAATGTACTACTAGATGATAAAATTGAGACAACCAATTAATGACTAAGTTAAAAATGAATAAACGTTGATCGCGTTATAAGATATTATAAGTTAGATACTACTGATCACTGAATAAAAAATGGTCGTTTGTATGCAAATTTTAGTCATTTTTTTGTAACTAATTAGTCATTTTGTACCAGTGATGCATACAAAAATCAGCAAGGAGATCACACATGCAACATGTTACCTACAAAGTAAGTCTGTTGTAGTTGTTGATCCAATTGTCTCCATGCACTTCCTTGCTTTCTTTGCTTGCTTTCTCCAAATCCAAGTGAATCCTAGAGTGCTCCAAGGATACTCTAAAAATGCTCTAAGTGTGCAAGATTATGTGAGAGAGAGAATGAAAGGAGAGCTCAATTCAAAACTTTCAAAAGGATTGCAATTGATTCTCTAATGTCTTTTTATCATTGATCTCCCTTTTTCTTCATTTTCCTTCATTTTTCATCTAATTTCCCTTGAATGCAAAATTTGTGTCTATTTACCTTCCATTTCTCCTATTTTCCTTTATTTTCATAATTAAAAGCCAATTATTTCCTATTTTTTCTTTGCCATTTTTCATAGCCATTAATTAACCACAAGTGATACCCATTATAATGTTTTCCCACCATTCAACTTGGAATATGTGTCCCATGACCTTGGTCCTATTTTATTTACATGGAAAATAAACCAAGGGTTGTTACATAGTGCTTCAAGGCATTGTTTATGCCTTTGGATGCCTCAATGTTTTCTTTAGTACCTCAAGCATGACCCTTTTCACTAGATCATTTTAAGAGCCCTGTTAGAAATGCCTACTACTCAAAACTAGCTAGTGGAATTGAGATCTATAATATTAAGACAATAATACCCTCAAGAGGCCATTTGTTTTTTTTCTTTGGCATCCTTGTTAGCATTATATGGATATAATCTTCCTTTAGACCCTAACATTTGTGTTTCCGCCCATGGCAATTTATAGGGCCTCAATACCCATGCCTAGTTCTAAAAATGCTAGTGATACCTATATACCTAGTTAGATGCAAAGTATGCCCTTGATAGGTCATTTGTCACCATTTAAGGTGTAATTCTTGGCCCTATAAGCATATAAACTCCCTTTAGGGTCAAACTCTTGGGGTTTTCCCCAAACCATATCCAATTTCTACATAATCATACTTAATGTTCAAAAACTCATAAATTTGAATATCCCCATCAAGAGATCAAGGATACACTTGAAAGCTCCTTTATGCTAGGTCAACATATTTTTGATATCCCTAGATGCCTACCAACTTCATTTGGCACATTCTTGTTAGACCTACCTTGTGAATATTTAGTAAAAATATGTATGCACATTATATGAATGCACACATCCTCTAAAACATTTGAAAACTTTAGAGCACATGTGCATTCCTTTCATCATTATTTTTTTTAGGAGTGAGAAATTTAGCATATGCATTTTATAATTTTTTTCCTCAAACTTAGGTTCGTAATGACAAACTTATTGGTTTGGGCTACAAAGACATCCAAACCTCCATTTTTCAGATTGCCTCTCAAAATATCTATTTTTTCATTATTTTTATATAGGCTTCACAAATTCATCATCAATGAAAATACACTCACATAGTGTTGACTATGCAAATTATAAATATATAATTTAAAAATAATAATAATAACAATAATTTATTTTTGGCTTCATATATTATAATATTAAAATACATACATTTTTTTTCTATAATTTTTAATCACTTCAACCAATTTTTAAACAAGTTTTTATTTTAATATTGTATACTAAGGTCTACAATTTAAAAAAAAAAATGTTAATTCTTACCATACATGAATGAAAGGACTTGTAATTTTAAGGATGTGATGACTTTCATTCATATATATATATATATATATATATATATAGATTGTTGGGTATGTGTTATATTATTTCCACGACTAGCCCCACACGTTGTACGTTGCATCGGGCATAGCAGAGGGCAGCGGCCCCCCTATACAGGATTTGGGGCAGTGCTCCAAGAATTATTATTTTTATGCAGACCCAATAATAGTTGGGTAGACCCAAAGATGGGGGGTGGATCCAAAGATGGTGGGAAAACCTACCCATGGTTTTATGCATGGGTTTTGCTCATGATGGTTTTCTGTGCATGGTATATTATAGATCCGGTCAAGGGAACTATGGTTATGTTCTACTAAAGGGTTATGGATTGGATTTTATGAATTCTTTGGCATGTATATATATGCATTGCAACATTGAAAGGAATATAATGAAAAATCAATATGGTAGTCCCGGTTTATGGATGTAAGGGAAAATATATGTGTATATTTGTTTTATGTTCTCGCCATTGTATATCTTTTTGTTTTAAGAATTCATTTGCAGATAATTTCTATACAGGGTTAAAACCTACATATATAAAAACCCCCAATTGATTTTCCATATATAAAATAAAATAAGACCAAGGTCATGGGACATGTATTCCAAGTTGAATGTTGGGAAAAACATAGTGATGTGTATCACTGGTGATTAATTAATGGTTATGGAAATTGGCAAAGGCAAAGTGGCAATAATTGGCATTTTATTTATGAAAATAAAGGAAAATAGGAAAAAAGGAAGGTGAAGAGACACAAATTTGCATGATAGGGAAATTGAAGGAAAAATGAAGAAAATAGAGGCCTCCATGATAAAAAGACTTTTGAGAATCAGTTCACAACTTTTGTTTGGTTAACCTTTTGTCAGTTCAATTTTTGAGCTCTCATTTCATTCTCTCATTCTCATGCTCTCATACTCTTGCACACGTATTCTTGGAGCACTTTAGTATTCATTGGATTTAGAGAAAGAAGGCAAAGAAAAGCAGGAAAGTGCAAGGGAATAGTTGGATCAATAACTACACGTGGATTTATTTGCAAGTAATAGGTTGCATATGTGATTTCCTTATTGATTTATGGATGCATGTTATATGCATGTGATTTGTTGGTTATGTTTTGTTATTGGCATGGAGCATTTCCTATAGTGACAATGGTTTTAGCCTTGCCTTGCCATTTCGTGGATAGCCATGGTGTTGTGGGATTTTCTACTTGTTTATTTTTCTGATTGGTGCTCAAGTTCCTTATGGCTGTGTGTTGGAGCAAATGCTTTGGAAGCCATGGAATAACTTGGGTTGAGTTATTAGTCCTAGATCCTAAGTTGGGAAAAATGCTTTAGAGCCGTAGGTGGGTTGAGTTACTAGTCCCTAGATTCAAGCTGGACAAATTCTCTGGAGCCTTGTAAGGTTGTGGGTTGAGTTACTAGTTCGAGAAGATCTAGAAAACTTGGGTAGAGACTGATCTGGTTGGTGTTAGTGATGTTTAACCATAGAGGTGGAAACACTTTGGTTTAGGGTTGAGGTGAGTTGACCTCTTGAAGCCCTGTTTTTTTTTGTCTTGGTTTATTCCATGAGATCCCACATTTTTTCTTAGAATATGGTGCGGGGGTGATTGTCTAAAAGAGATATTTGGCTCAGCCCAATCTATGGTCGGGTGGTACATGGAAGTCCCTAACTTGGTTGGCATTTTCATATGTTAATATGAGACTTTTTCCTATTGTGATCAATGAGAATTTGTAGTGATTATGTTGGTGATATTATGATTGAGTTTCCATAGTTTCTATGCTAGTTATATGATGTGTACCATTTATGGCTCTTATCATGAATTGTTTAGTTATTGATTAATTGGTGAATATATGGACTAATAAGTGTTGTTACCACATTGTTACAGTTATGTGGAGATGGCATAGAGCCTTCTTAGTAATTCTCAAGTGAATCTCAAACTAATATGATCAAATATGAATTCATGACTTGTAGCTTACATGTCTGCCATGTGTTTGATGAAATTTCTAATGTGTTCTAGGAAATATAGGTCAAGTTTTTTATTCGAGATTAAATGTTTAGCTTTGTCATCATGTCAATAATTATTTTGGAAAGTCTCAGGCAATTTTGGGTAGTGGTCTAGAGGTTGGCCTGAAAAGGTGGCTAAAATCATGGGACCACACCCTTTGAACTAGGAAAGTTGGTTCTTAACCACATGGAGGCATTGTTGTGCATGCAATCAGAGGCCTATAACCACACTTAGACCTTGTCATGCATGCAGTTGGGGGTTAATATTGTGGGAAAGTAGTGCTAGATTAAGGAATGGTCACTTGGGGTGGTACTTTAGCCCCTGAATGTCTTGTATCCCTAAGGGATGTTGTGAGTTTTCAATTTGTCTGCCCCACTTCCATAACCGGAGCTTGGAGGTCAGGTCGTGTCATAGTAACTCTTCGTCTCATGTTTACCTTGGAAAGCCAGTGAAATTAGGTAAATGCGGGAGGAGGCATTACATAGTGGTATCAAAGCGGGTTTTTTTCTCTTTGGGTGATATCTGATACCACAAGTTGGTATCAAAGCTTCCAGGTTCAAACACTTTGACTGGATGGGTGAGGTGTGATTGTTATGTATGTGTGTTGGTTGTTAATGTGTTTTCTATGCATGCATTGTGATGGTCACTGTTGTGATCTTGTGTCATAATGATGTTGATCTTGAGACGATTGATATGTTGATTTCATTATATATTCATATGTTGTGATAATACAGATTGATTGTGCAGATGAGCTAGCCTCCCTTGAACTTCACTAAGGTATGCTTGATCATGTTTATATTTGGTTTATCTGACATTGTATTCTTGTAGGAAGTATAGGATTAGAGATGACAAGAAAAATGGTGAATTATAGTTCACGTGACTCTCCTTATAGATCAAATGAGCAACACAAATATGCATACTCTCCTGACATAGCAGTTGCCTTGAGAAGTTTGAATGTAGAAATAAGAGGTTGTAAGGCGGATAATGATAGGATAATTCAGTCACAAGATTGCCAGGGCACAAAAAAATAATGTAGAGGTCAATGTGGTGATCATTCATATTTTATCATATTTGTATAGATATGGAAAACCAACAATCAGTCATGGACATGAGGAAAGGGAAAATGGGGCATATGGTAACAAGTCTCATGGAGGACATAGGTCGAACAAGGATGACATGGTCAGAGGTGGAAAATGGATGGATACACCTAACAGGAGAGGTAGTGGTTATGGGTTCTATTCTAGTTCTATATTAGAGAGACAACATGGTCATCATTGTTATCATCCTTATAGGAGGAATGAGAATCAATACTTATTCTATGAGTTTAAGAGAGAAAAACTTCCTACCTTCAATGGAGAGTTCAAGAAAACCAGAAGATGCAGAAGCATGGTTAGTTGGGATGAAGAAGTTATTCAAGCTACATGATTATTCAAATAATATGAAATCCATGATAGTTATTTTCAGTCTCAAAGGGAAAGCGAACATCTGGTCGGAAGATGTGAGGCAAGTCAGAGGCATCAAGACAGAGGAGTTGAGTTGGCATGAGTTCAAAAAACTTTTTCAAGAAGAAGTATTTGTTAGAAATATAATATGATGGTAAGACTAAGGATTTCTATGATTTTAAGATGAGATCTATGATAGACAAAGAGTATACGACTAAGTTCTTGGAGTTGTTGAGGTATGTACCATATCTTAAGTATGATAAAATGAAGGTTCAAATATTTGTTAGTGGATTTCCATTAGAATTTAAGGATCAGATTGAGTATGATGAACCTTAGAAAATGAAGGAAGTCACTAGGAAGTTGAAACATTATTATGAGAAATCTAAGCATAAGTCAGAGCCTAAGAAGGGTTAGAAAGGTTATGACAAGACTAAAGGAAAATGGGATAAGAAGCAAGTGAGACCTCAAGATGCAGGTAACAGGGAGAATGCAATATCGTACAAGAAATTCAATGCAGTTGATAGAGGACAAGGATTTTTTTCTTAGGAGTAGAACAAGGGTGATTGCAAGAATCCATTGCAATGTTCAACTTGTGGAAGGGATCATCACAAGAGAGATTTTCCACAACATGAGGGTGGCAGACCTCAGATTTATAGTGCTCAGGGGGCACAAATAGTTGGGGATATTGGATAAAGTATTCCTCAAATTTATGAAACATTGGATAATACTCAGGTTGATCATCAAGCATCTATTATTGAGATAGAAGGTAAGGTTTGTGATCAAGTTGTTTCTATTTTGATTAACCCTGGATCTAACTATAGTTATATCACTCATGACCTGGTGGATAAGTGTTGCTTGAATAAAGAAGTGCATGCATAGTCTTGGTTGGTGTAGTTGGCTACAAGTACCAAGAAAAGAGTTTATCATTGATGAGATCTTGTGCATTTGAGCTTAACGATATGTCTATAGCAACACATCTAAATGTGCTTCTATTGGGATCATACAATATGTTGTTGGGTATGGACTGGTTGTATATTCACATGACTAACATAGATTGTTACGAGAAGGCTATTGAGTACTTGGATGATGATGGAGAGAAGAGAATCTTACAGAGCAAGATGAAGCCTACATCAGTTTGAATGGTTACAGTTATGTAGGCAAAGTGCAACAGCTGGAAAGGGTGTGTATTTTTTGCAGTTCATATTTCCAGTGACAAAGGGAAGGATGTTGAGGATGCTGAAGTATTGAAGAGGTATATATTTTTGCAGCAGTTTCAAGATGTATTTCCAATAGATATTTGAGAGTTACTGCTTCACATGGAAGTGGACTTTTCTATTGATTTGATGTCAAGAGCAGCACCAGCATCAAAGGCACCTTACATGATAAGCACTACGAAATTAGTGGAATGGAAGTTGCAGCTTAAGGAAATGTTTGATAAGTGATACATTACGCCAAGTGTGTCACCTTGGGGTGCACCAATATTGCTTGAGAAAAAGAAGGATGGTACTCTCAAGTTGTACATTGATTACAGGAAGTTGAACAAGGTGTGATCAAGAACAAGTATCCTTTATCGCATATTGATGACTTGTTTGATCAATTTAAGGGAGCAACAATTTTCTTTAAGATTGACTTAAGATAGGGATATCATCAAGTATCCATCAAAGAAGAGGACATCTAAAAAAATAGATTCCATATCAGGTATGGGCATTATGAGTTTGTAGTAGTTCCTTTTTGTCTTACTAACACTCCAACTACTTTCATGTGTTTGATGAATAGTGTGTTACATCCTTATCTGGACAAGATTGTGATAGTATTCATTGATGGCATATTGATATATTCTAAGAATGAGGAAGAGAGTGTAGAGAAACTAGCTGAAGTATTAAGATTGTTGAGAGAACATCAATTCTATGCCAAGATTAGTAAATCAAATTTCTTTTAGACAAAATTTCATTACTTGGGACCTGTTATTTCCAAGGAAGGAATAGAAGTGGACCTGAAAAATATAAGAGTTATGATGGAGTGGGAAACTCCTAGGAATGTGGATGAGATCAGATCATTCATGGAATTAGCAAGTTATTGCAAAAGGTTAATTAAGAACTTATCACATATTTCCTATCCTATTGCATATCCGTAGCAGAAAGGGAAGAAGTATGAATGGACTAAGGAGTGTGCAGCTAGTTTTGAGTAGTTGAAGTATTTGCTTAAAAATGCTCCAATTTTGAAGATTACAAATCCTGACAAAGATTTTGTGGTTTGTACAGATTCTTGCAAGAGAGGACTTGGTGGAGTCATGATGCAAGAAGGACATGTGGTATGCTATGAGTCAAGGGAGCTCAATGAGCGCGAGTATAACTATGTGACTCATGATCTCAAGTTGCCAGCTATCATTCATGCCTTGAAGATGTGGATACATTATCTTCTTGGCAGAAGGATCGTATTGATGATTGATCACAATGGATTGAGGTGCTTATTTGATCAACCTAATATGAATGTCAGGAAAGCTAGATGGTTAGCTACTCTCAGTGAGTTTTATTTAAATATCAAGTGCATTAAGGGAAAGGAGAACAGGGTTGTCGATGCTCTTAGTAAAGGAGTGCAGGTGAATCACATTGCAATAGTGAGTTCTTATGGGACATATTTACAGGAGAAGATGTTGGAAGAAGGACAACATGATGACAGGTATCAACAATTGAGGCACAAGTTATAGCAGTAGGGTGTAGGTGATAGGGATGAGGAGTATCATCTCACAGCATATGGCTTGGTTAGATTTAGGAACATGATTTATGTGTCAGATGACAGTGAGCTCAAGAAGCTTATCTTGAGGGAGTTTCACGTCAAGCCGTATTTAGGTCACCTAGGATATCATAAGACATTGACAACAATTAAGAAATCCTAGCATTGGTCGAACATGAAGAAAGAGGTGGCTAATTTTTTGCGAAATGTTTGGACTTTTAGCATATAAAAGAAGAGTGTAAGAGTCCAAGTGTTTTATTACATCAAATTTTGATTCCAGTGTGGAAATGGGAGGTAATTTCCATGGATTTCATTATAGGTTTGTCAAGGACATCGAGACAACATCATTCCATCATGGTTATGGTTGACAAGTTAAGTAAGGTAGCACACTTCATTGAAGTTAAGTCTATGAATTCATCTAGCAAGGTAGCTAAGGTTTTCATCAATGAGATATTGATATTGCATGGTGTTCCCAAGAAGATTGTATTCGACAGAGATGCGAAGTTCACTTTTAGGTTTTGGAAAGAGTTGTTTGTGGGTTTGGGGACAGAGTTGGCCTTCAATACAACTTATCATCTATAGACAAATGGAACGATAGAGAGGGTTAAAAATATTCTTGAGGACATGTTGAGGATGTACTTCATGCATCAACAGAGGAAGTGGGCTCATAGAGTTTACGTATAACAATGGGTATCAAGAATCCTTAAAGATGAGTCTGTTTAAGGCACTTTGTGGGAAGAGTTGTAATACTACTATCAGCTGGAGTGATTTAGTGAAAAAGGTGTTGATTAGACTGGATATGTTGGCAGCGATGGAACACAAAATATAGGTTATTATAAGGAATATAAATCCAACATAACATAGGAAGAAGAGATGTGCAAATCAACATAGGGTATTTAAGGAGTTTTAGGTTAGGGAACACGTGTACTTGCGCATCAAACCCAAGAGGATCTCCTTGAGGATTGGATCATGTGCCAAGTTGGCAACTCGGTATTGTGGACCTTTTGAGATCCTTGAGAGGATTGGACCAGTGGCCTATAGACTTGCACTGCCTCCGACAGTGAAATTCCATGATGTTTTCCATGTTTCATTGCTTAAGAAGTATGTCTAGGATGTTGATCATGTGATTGATTGTTCTGTATTGTAGGTCGAACCAGAGGGAGAATTCCATCCAGAACCACAACCAAAATGCATATTGCAATGGAAACAACTCATGCTCTAGAACAAAGCAATTGAGCAAGTTAAAGTGCAGTGGGAGCACTTTGGACCCGATGAAGCTACATGAGAGATGGATGATCATATGTGGGCTATGTATCCTTCATTATTTGTTGGCTTGGGAAAATGAATTTTTCATATATGTATATGTATATATGAATGTTGTTGTAGATACTGCAATGATCTATGCTATAAAGCTCTAATAAGTGGTATGATTGTCATGTTTGTTATTTTGGTCATGGTTTGTAGGATGTCATCGTAGATACAATATCGAGTTATGTTATAAAGCTCCATGTGCAATATGTTTTGTTTTCAGTAGTTTGTTGGACATAGGTGTCATAGAACACTAATGACAGTGTTGCCCCAAGGGGGAGGGGTTTGTAACAACCCTTGGGTGATTTTCCATGTAAAAATACAATAAGACCAAGGTTGTGGGACACGTATTCCAAGTTTAATGTTGGGAAAAACATAGTGATGTGTATCACTAGTGATTAATTAATGGTTATGGAAATTGACAAAGGCAAAGTGGCAATAATTGAAATTTTATTTATGAAAATAAAGGAAAATAGGAGAAAAGGAAGGTGAAGAAACACATATTTGCATGAGAGGAAAATTGAAGGAAAATGAAGAAAATAGAGGCCTCAATGATAAAAATTCTTATGAGGATCAGTTAAAAATTTTTGTTGGGTTAACCTTTTGTCAGTTCAGTTTTGGAGCTATCATTTCATTCTCTCACTCTCTCATACTCTTGCACACATAGAGTATTATTGGAGTATTCTTTGAGTACTTCGGCATACATTGGATTTGGAGAAAGAAGGAAAATGAAAGCACAAAGGAACAGTTGGATCAATCGCTACAACTAGGTTTATTTGCAGCTAACATGTTGCGTGTGTGATTTCCTTGCCGATTTATGAATTCATGGTATGTGCATGTGATTTTTTTGGTATATGTTGTCATTGACATGGAGATTTTCTTGGAGTGACAGTGGTTTTAACCTTGCCCTGCCATTTCCTAGATAGTCATGGTGTTGTAGGTTTTTCCACTTGTTTGTTTTCATGATTGGTGCTCAGTCCTTATGGTTGTGGGTTGGAACAAACGATCTGGAAGCCTTGGAACAACTTGGGTTGTGTTACCTATCTTGGAGCATTGGTTGGGACAAACACTCCTGAGTCCTTGGTAGGTTGACTTACTAGTCCTTGGAGTTAGTTTGGAAAAACGCTATGGAGCCCTGGAAGGCTATGGGTTGATTTACTAGTTCTTGGAGCCCTAACTAGCTTGGTTAGACACCGATCTGGTTGGTGTTAGTGATGTGTGATTGTAGAGGTGGAATCACTGTGTCTAAGAGTTGAGGTTGTTTGGCCTCTAGAATCCTTGCTTTGGTTTGTCCTAGTTTAGTCCATGAGATCCCACATTCAAGCTTCAAATATGACATGGGGGTGATTGGATGAAAGAGAGATTTGGTTCAACCCAATCTATGGTCAGGTGGTATGTGGAAGTCCCTAACTTGGTTGGCATTTTCATACATTAATATGAGACTTTTTCCTATTTTGATCTATGAGCATTTGTAGTGATTATGTTGGTGATATTATGGTTGAGTTACCATGGTTTCTATGTTGGTTATTTGTTGGTTATATGATATGTACCATCTATGGCTCTTGTCATGAATTGTTTAGTTATTGATTAGTTCATGAATGTATGGACTAATAAGTGTTGTTGCAACTATGTGGAGAGGGCATAGAGCCTTCTTGGTAATTCTCAGGTGAATCTCGAACTAATATGATCATATATGCATTCATGACCTGTACCTTACATGTATGCCATGTGTTTGACAAAATGTCTAGTGTGTTCTAGGTAGCCTAGCTCAAGTTTTTGATTCACTATTCAATGATTATATTTTTCATGATGTCAATAATGATTCTGGAAAGTCTAAGGATATTCTTGGCAGCGGTCTAGAGGTCGGCTTTAAACATTGCTCAAATCCCGAGACTGCATCCTCTAAATTGGGGAAGTTGGGTCATAGCTACATGGAGGCAATGTTGTGCATGTGGTTGGAGGCCTATAACTACACCCAGGCCTTGTCATGGATGCAGTTGGCAGTTAATCTTATGGAAAAGCAGTGCTAGCTTAGGGAATGGTCACTTGGGGTGGTTCTTTGGCCTCTGAGTGTCCTATAGTCCTGAGCGATGTTGTGAGTTGTCAGTTTGTCAACCCCACTTCCATAACTGGAGCTTGGATGTCAGATCATGTCATTGTAACTCTTCGTCTCATGTTTACTCTGACCGGTGAAATTGGGTAAATGTGGGAGGGATTGTTACTATATATATAACGTTAAGAAATTTTAAAAAATAGTCCTAGACATAAACAATCTCTTCTCTACAATTCTACAAGTTTTTTAAGGAAATCCCATCATTTAGGTACTCAAAAAATGCATGAATAGAAACATGTGCATTATATTTAGTGTGAAAAATAACATATCACTATTATAAAGACTCAAATTTCACAAGGTCGAGTATAAATTTTCTAAATAAAATCCTATAGTGAAAACACCAATTCATTTTCCTATATCTCCTCATTTTACACCATATTCAAATTCAATGTGGAATTACTATAAATCATCCCTTCAATTTAAGATATTGTTGTTACTCTATGTTTTCATTGCCACTAACTTGTCATGAGACACCACCATCGTTAGCTTGCACCCATCTTCACCCCATTGTTGGTACATTGGCCACTACCATGAAGCATTACAAACACAATGATGGTCACGTCAAGGGAATCACACATTTCTTAATAAGGTATAACATATTCATAATTGTTAATTAGAATTCATTATCCATGCATTTTTTAAATTTTTAATCATATGAGTTTGTAACACTCAACTAAAAATACAAATGTTCCTACCAATCACCCATCTTAGTTGATTAGATTATCATGTTTCCTAATGACATCTTAGTTGACTAGATTATCATGTTTCCTAATGACATGAGTGTGTTGAAGTAGTTGTTGTTGTGTAGCTGCTGGTGACAAATCACACAATAATAACCACTGAGTATGAAATATAACAATTTATATTAAATTATAAAATAATATTTATATTGAATATAACATACTTCACTAGAGTTAGTTTCATGTTTAAATCTTATAGAGTGTAAAATAATATAAAATTCCAGAAAAACAAATATCCTTATAAATTTACCTTTGGTGATTAAACACGTCATTTGAAAATGCACCCAACAATTAATTTTTCTTAAATTTCATCTTTGGTGATTAAACGCGTCATTTGAAAATGCATCCCACAATTAATTTTTCTTTTGGCATATTTAGAGTACATGTTCTCAAAGCATTAATCTACCCATCTTACTCCATTGTGAGGAATGTTCAATTTGATGTTCCCATATAATGGGTTAGATTCAATTATTTAGGATTTTCCTTTCTACTATACTTACTTTAGCAATCCATGCCACTATTGACTTTTTTAAGTGCCTATTAACCTACCCTATTTACATGTATTTTAGAAGTGGTTAAGATTTACAATACATCTAATTGATTTTAAACATAGTGGTAATTGATTTTAAACAGAGTGGTTGTTTCCATTGTTAGAAGTATTGCATATCCTTATTAAACCATAGATTCATAAACTTATAATTTTCCTTATGCAAAAACACGCAACGGTGTTGCTTCCCCTTTCCCTGTCGTTATACACACCATCAATTTGAGTGAGGGAACTATTATATACTCTATTATTAATGCCAGTGGTGAATCTACAATGGTCACATTCACCATTGTCATTTCACATATATTCTATAAGTATAATTTATGAATGGTTACATCGTTAAAACATACATTTAATTAATATAATAGTTAGTGATTAAAGTGGATTAAAGCTATTTGTAAGACTCATGCACCTAGTTGGGCCATAAATTAAGATGCTCTCTGCACCTAGATTTTCTAGTGTGTATACACATTGTATGATTTCTCATTCACAGTGTTACTCATTTTCAATTTGAGTGGAGCCATTATTATATATTCTATTATTATTGTATTTAGTGTAATATTATATTATGGAGTTGTTTTTAATGTGATTTTTTGGATTTTTGGGTGTGGGAATTTGGCAGAAAAATTTGGGAGTGAAATTTTGATTTGTGTTATTTAAATTGACTATATATAAATTCAGCATCCTCAAAAACTTTTAGGACACTTGGATTGTGTATGGATTACTCGTCAAACTTGTGATTTCAATAAATTCTTGCCAGATTTTAGAGAAATTAAACCAAAAAAACTTCAAAAAATCACACTAAAAACAATTCGTATTATAATAATGAATCCATTATGATCACTTTACCTCTCATCATGATGTTTAACTAAGGACTCCCTCTCCCATGCAAGGAGGCTAACCTCCTATCCCATGATCAAAATTTAATATTTTAGTAATCTAAATGTAGATCTATTTATACTATGCGTAGTCGTAGTACGCGTAGTCTAACGAGGCCTAGGAGTTGCCCGGAAGTTATGGAAATTCCGGTCATATTTAGAGAAAATGTGGCAAGGATTTTTGTAAATCTAAGTTATAGTGGTTAAACTTCAAAATTTTAGGTGTCCTAGAGATTTTTGATGGTGCTGAATCCATTTCCACTATCAAAAACACGATTCAAACACTGGCTCTATAAGATTTTTTGAAATTTTTTTATCCAGATTCCGACTACTTTTTACCGTCCAGAAATATACTTCCCCAACTACGCAACATGTTCTGCTGGTGGCTTTGAATCCTGCATTAATATAGACATCACAGAACATCATTAGTGTGTATAAACAGCAAAGCCGTCATGTTCCCATCAGTGGTGAAGATTGGCGGTAAGTAACAAACGAGGCATCTGACAATCAATGGACATTTCTGTCAGGAGATACAGCTGTGTTTCTAACTGATTGGAAGGCCCCGCAATTTAACGACAGAAAAAGACATAAAGTAAAAGATACCTAACATTGCACCTGTTTTTGGTAAACAACAAAATTTGTTACACGAAGTGGGTAGACTTTGGATTATACACTGAAACAAATAAATATTATATCCACACGCTTAAGTTAGGTTATATCCACACCTAAAGCGTGTTGTGAAGCCAACCGCAGTTCAAGAGCAATTGTTTTATTGAGATGTCGTAAATGTTGGAATGCGTATATGAATGGAAGACTCCATGCCAAACATTTCGGAGGAAGATTCCATTCCAAAAAAGAGTATCAAAATAATATACAGGCCTGGAATTTGACGTTTTACTGAACATATTTTGGATTTCAGAATGTATTTGACAGGTGTTCGAAATTTTTCACCGTTAAATTTGACGTGTTATAATAAGTAAATTGTCAAAATGACTTCCAATTTTAAAGTTAAACCGTCAAAATCTCTAATACTTTAAGCGCAAGTAAAGATAGCCTACAGTAAAATATTATGAATATTATAATACCTCATTCAACTATACTTACAAATTATAGTACATTACATTAATTTTATGTCAATAGATTGGTGAGAATTTTAACACTGTATTTATGCTCCTATTTATTAGGATACCAAACCCCTATGAACTGAAGATGGTTGGTATACGTTTGTAATTAGTATTATTTTTCCCTTTTTGTTATCAAATTCTCATTCTGAGCTTTTGGGGTTCACTAGCTTGTTTAGTTATCATCAACAAATATTGGGTTTCTATTAGATCTGGAATGTGCATGGAAATAATAAGTTCACAGTTCCATCCTTCTATGCATCCTTGCCTCCTTGCGCAGGGATGGGCTGCTGAAGAAAGCTTATGAGCTCTCGATGCTTGCGATGCTAAAGTGGGACTTCTAATTTTCTCCTCAACAGGGAAGTTATAAGAATTCACCAATCCCATGTGTGTTCGATGAGTATTTTCCCTAACTATTAGATTTCTATTCTGCATAATTCTTTGGAATGTTTGACTTCCCTTTTATTCGCTAGACTATTAATGTGTATTTCCCTAGACTAAATGTTTGATTTCTCTCATTATTATTTCTCACTCTCTATTTACATAAAGTAATGAAAGCGTTTTAGGGATCGTTGTAAAGCGATCTACTCTTGGAAAGTCTCTGTCATTATTTCGGATATAACATGAATACGTAGTGTTCACTGGTTAAAGAAAGGCATTAGCTTTTATTATGGACTTCTAAAGCTTTAGGTTGATATGATTCATTGTTCTTTCAGATTGGAGAGAAAATTTTGGGCATAATGTCTACTGTTGACTTGTTAAAGGTCAAAGGTATTAGCTTTTATTTTGGACTTGTAAAGCTAACTGAAATAAACATTTGGCAATTGATAATTATGTAGTCATTGAATTAAGTTCCAATGGTTTTCAAAGAAGGCTTTCCTTACCCTAGAACTAGAATAGACTTATATTGGAGTTTCAAAGCAATTGAAATTGATAACTCCTTTGTATCCATTTATTTAATTTCTCCAATGTGTGTGTAGGGGAATATTCAATGCACTCAACATTTGTGAAAACGAGGTATTTCTCTTAACTGAGCAGAAGTAGTTTTTTGTTCATAGAGGTTGCAGTTTTTAGTTGGTATCCTGCACTCTATGAAACAGTTTGGAAAGTGGTTGTCTAATTAGAGAAGTTGACATTTCTAAATTTACTTAGAACATAAAATAAAAGGCATCCAAAATGTAAAAACGTCATCAAATTTTTATTTGAGGGGCTAAAAAAGATTTGAAATTCGAACCATGATAATACAACGAAAGTTTGTTTTCTGGCATTTTCCCGAAGTAGACAGGAAATGCCCTTTAGAGCTAAAATCTATATAAAATAAAATTGCTCGCAAATTCACCGTTGTGTTTACGCCGACGTGATTTTGAAATTATGTCAAAGAGATCTATCTAATTGAAATAATCTTTCAAAAAGTTAAAACAAAATGCATCCGTATGAAGGTTCCCATTTCAAAAATAAAATAAAAGATTCGATCTTCGACAGCGGTTGCTTACTTTCTTCCTTCCGGGTAGAATTGAGTATAATCTGTAGATTGTTTTGGGTATAATAGTTGGTAATTCGAGACAAGTGATTAGAGACCTATGTTTAAATCCCTCCGTTAAAAGTCTAAGCACAGAACAAAGACAGTTTGTTGGTCTCAGAGATTTAATGGCAGTTACATCTCACGCTGTATATTTATTAATTTATATTATTTTATTAAAATATTAAATATACATTTTTATATAATTATTGAGCTATATATTTATTATTATATTATTTTATTAAAATATTAAATATATATTTTTATATAATTAAAATTAATAATTTCCTTCCCAATAAAATTAGTCATTCACAAAGTTTTAATAGATTTATGTTATAAAAAAAAAAAAATTAATAAAAATTACATTATCAAAATTATATCGCTCTTAAATTTGTTCCATAAAAACTGACAGCTACAACATAATTTTCCTTTGAACCATCCAATGAATTTCACAAAATTTATGTCATCAACTTATCTTTAAACGAGTACTTAATAGATTCAACCAAGAGAACAAAACCCTTTGCCGTCACATAACAATGAGCGTATTTTAGCAAACAATGAATATGTAAATAAAAAAATGGTGTTGTTATGGAACTTTGTAATAAATATTATTATATTTAATTAGTTGAAGAAAATAATAAAATATATATAAAAAAATCAAAATAAATATAAATATTTATTATATATTAAAATTTATATATTTCTTAGGTTTATAATTAAAATATGATAAAATTTTAATAAAACAAATAAATTTATATAATAAAATTAAATATATAGTTATATTGAAAATATAATTATTTGAGGTTTAAAAAAATAAAAATAAAAATATATTAGTATAGTTATATAAATTAAATAGTTGATAAATATTAAAAAGTATTTATTCATAATGAGTATTAAAATTCAATTCATCATATTAAATTGTTAAAAAAAAAACTAAATTATAATTTTATTTAAAATAATTATTATTATTTAATGATAAAAAAACCAATATTTAAGTTAAACATAAATACATTAAAAAAAAAATAAGGTTCTTAATAATGAATCTTGGTTTGATGATTAACCACATTGGAGGATTCCAAAGGTATATTTGGCAATTTTATTGGGAAAGCCAATTCCAAAGAAACAATATGGATCACAAAAGTGTGAGATCGATTTTTTTTTTTTATTAATCATAGAGATTCTTAACCTATGATATTGAATGTGTACTGGAACTACCTATTAATAAAAGTTACCAGTGTTTTTTTATTTCTCAAAAAAAAATTATATTTCTTACAATACCATGGGTTAATATCATAATGATCAATATTACATTCCCAAAAGCCATAACTGATTTCTTATGACTTGTTTCTATGACAATTGTTTTAACTATTGAATCTAATTGAAAAGGAAAAAAAAAGCATAATTATTTAGAAATAAATCTTAGTTTTTGATTTATGTATACTATTAAGAATATTTTAAAACATTAAATCCCTATAATTAACCAAATTAAAACTACAGAAACTTATTCCAAAATAAACATGCTTATCAACATAGTAATAAAAAATTAAGTTGTTAGCAAAATTGTTAATAGTATTTTATAAAAGTTCAATTTCTCATGTAATATATTGAAATCTACTATAATCATTTATATAAATATTAAATTGTTAAATTTAATATATATGTTTCCAATTTTATAATTTATTTAAACATTTTATATTAAAATATAAAATTTATTAATTTCTTGTAATAAATTCCATGTGTCAACTAAAATCAATATAAATATTATAAAAAAGTAAATATAGATATAATTTAATATGAAATTTATTAATTTCATGTGTCAACTAAAATCAATATAGATATAATAGAAAAGTGAATTTTGATTCTCTTTAAAGAGTAGATGAAGTATCACTATCAAAACATAAATAAAGTAGCATTCCATGTTCAATGAAATGACATAAAATAATAAAATCGGGTTACAAAGTCTCACTATCAAGCTATAAATAAAATCAATAAACAAAAAATAAAACAAATATTCAGTGCACTGTCATCCAAAGATAATAATAACGTAACACAATGGAGATTAGGTAACTGGATAGACACGGTATCCAGCGGAAGGAATTTAAAATCTCACCATCAAGACAAAAATGATATGAATAAACAAAAGTAAAGCAAATATATTGAGTGCAGTGTCATTGCAAGAAAGCAGCGCAACCAATGGAGATTGCATAACTTGATAGAGACGGTATTCAGTGGTATGGAACACTGTATAAAGTTTCACAATCCCGACATAAATGAGACCAATAATCAAACTTAAAAGTAATATTCAGTGCAGTGCCATAAAGAGCTACTAGTACACGGCATTGACTGTGAAGAGAAAGGACACAGTACAAGGCCAATAGCGCTGAGATGTTCAAAAAATGGTGATTACCGGTTGTAGGTTCGGTA
Source organism: Pinus tabuliformis (assembly GCA_031772625.1). Taxonomy (NCBI): domain Eukaryota; kingdom Viridiplantae; phylum Streptophyta; class Pinopsida; order Pinales; family Pinaceae; genus Pinus; species Pinus tabuliformis. The sequence goes on along the minus strand of CM062816.1, from coordinate 697,913,576 downwards.
TTGGTTAAGTAAATTTGGTTTTTAAGTATTGCTTAAGTAGATTTGGTTTGTCCAAAAAATCGTTGAAAATAAGTTGTTTGTTAATGGGCATTAAATAAATGAGATGGGATATACTTACATAAAATTTTAGTAAATTTCTAAACTTATTTAATGCTCATAAACTACTTATTTGTTGACAAAAAAATGGTTATAAATGTAATAACATATCTGAATGGGCAACTACTTATTTATTATGAACAGTGGAAGTAGAAAGAAGAACAAAGACTATGTAGAGAATCTTCAATATATATGCAAACCTTACTAAAATGAGTTCCCATGGGCCATTAAAAAATAAATTTCCATAATAACAGATAATGTGAATGGTAGAAATTGTGTCGAGAGACCATTGACATTCTTGACAATTACTACAAACTAATTCCAATTTGTTTTCCTCACACATAAGTTGCAAAATAAAATATTAACGCTAAATTAAACCCTTAATACAACATGACAATCCATAACTTTAATACCTGAAAAGGTGCTCAAAAAACTAACTATACCTCAACATACACCATAATGAGTGATTTATACAGTGATTCGACACTAGAGATCTAATAGGGCCAACCAAATGAAAGAGATTGGTGAAGTCGGGTTATAAAGGCCTAACACATTTAGGCTACTTTATATGGAAAAGAAAATGTCAAATCCTTGGGCAGTGATCACCTAAGCTTCTCTACATTAATCGATTTAATTCAATGTAGTTATATCTTAAAAGATTTTATGTTTGGTTGTGGTTCAACAAGAAGTTGGGGCACTTGCATCCATTTAATTCAATGTAGTTATATCTTAAAAGATTGTATGTTCGGTTGTGGTTCAACAAGAAGTTGGGGCACTTGCAGTGAATGTGCTAATGGACGAGGACATGAGTGCAATTTTTGATGATTTTGATGGGATGAATACCCCTTAATTGTCATAGCTCTGAACAAGAAATTGTGTTTCCCGAGATAAAGAATAATTTAACTCAAAAAAATAAATAAATAATAGAAAATAAAAACTAATTTCACAAATAAAACTAAAACTATTTCTTAAAAATAACTAAGTAACTAGAAACTGCTACATTTTACTATTTCTCCAATTTCCTTTAAACAAAATCCGCATGTTCACAAGTTTATAAACATAGGGAATAAGCAATGAAAGCGAAATTTCAAATTCTGAGAGACAAACCAAAAGACCATGGAACAACAATTCAAATTTTGATGGGTAGTGGTCAAATTTAATACTTCACTAGGTTGTCGACGGTTCAAATCTTATTAGGAATACACTAGGCCTCCAAGAGAATGACATAGAATAAAAGAACAAAACAAAATTCAGGGGCACATAGCGCAACGGTTTTTTCGAATTTTTTAAGAAACTAAAAGAGAATAATCCCTGAGGTGTTAGAGAGAAATGAAAACAAGTGACCTTTGATCCAATAGAGAAGCTTATTCGTGGTTCCCCTTGAGGAAGGCCTCTATTCAACCTTGATGTTATTATGGAGTAAATGCTTCCCAGGGGTCAACTTAGTCGCAGGGAGTTGCTGCTTCTGTTTGAATGGATTGTCTGCAAAACATTTACAAAATTCTGAATGCTATTCATAATTACAGCATCAAAGAGCTAAATAAATAGGGATATTGAATGCAGATGATGGAGCTACCACCATGATCACTATTATGCTAGTTTCAACAGGTGGTAATAATAAGTCTTTGTTAGTATGGCCGAATTTGAATACAACTCATGTGATAGTATGGGTGGATTTGTTTGGAAAAAGCGGTCTAGCGTGTAGGTATCCCGCTCTCTCAATAAAGTCAAAAAAAATATCAAATGTTGATGACTCATAATCAATGGATAATTAATGCAGCCGTCATATGATCAGTGACTATCAACCGATTAATTGAAATGCCGAGGAAGGTTGTAAGTTGACGACTGGGTAATCACTCGTACGAATAATTGGTTTGAACAGCTAAGGCTCGTTATTTTTAAATTACAAGGGTCGCCTTAACACTTATTCATCACGTTACACGATTCTCTGACCAACTACATGTTTTGATGAATTCAAAAAAATACCGTGGCTGAAGTTCGAAGTCGAACTCTATCGTCGAGTGTCTCATCCATTCATAATTTCACATTGCTTGTAACTTTAGGTAGGATGGAGGTATCATAAATTTTTACGGTTTACATTTCAAATCAAACGTCAAAATGACAGGATGAAGAGGTATAACACAAGTCAAATATGACGTGAAAAAAATTACAATAAACCTCAAATACGTCTTGGAATGCAGAATACGTCCTACAAGACGTCAAATTCCAGGCCTGCTTCCAAGACATAAATGCTAGCATTTCCATATTTCCATTTTGCGAGATAAAATAAAATGTATTGCTAAAAAAATTGTAGATAATAATATTGCCACTGTTTCGTAAGAACAGTATCTATTTCCATGATCTCAACAAAAGGAAAAATGTGAATTCACAATTACAGAATTTATGATCTAACAAATTCTATCTATCTGGGCTGGGATGGTCTATGTGTGATTGCCTTTTAGTAGTTCGCAGCATAAATTTACTGAAAACTCAATCTAGCGAGCAGATTCTCATTTTTTTTAGGGGAGGATTATATTATTGTGCAGGTATAGAGGTGGCTTCACAGGTCTACTAAAATATGACAAAAGAACATTTATAGTTTAACTATAAATATTTAATATTAAGTTATATAAGTTATTAAATTATATTTAAAATGGGTCTATATATTGATTGGGTTTACAATTATTAAATACTACTCTTGAGTATCTAATTTGACAAGACATCATGTCCCAACTACTTCTAGATCTGATTTACAAAACAAGACAAAATAAAATTGAAAATACCAACCCCAATAGATTGTCACTAGAGCAATTATGACCAAGGTTGAACAATACCTCCACAAGAAAAGGTACTGTATGTGTTAGCCATAACTGCGTATATGTTTATCAATACACGCTGCTCAGGGCAATAAATCAGGCCAACCCATTAAATTCAGGAATTACATACATGAAAGCACAAGGATCAACCATAAGAGTTTATTAGCCATTGGATCACATCCAAATCAATCCACAACACACATTTGAATTTGAAAGATGAAAATCCATGTCAATCCTCCCTACCAATCAAATTCAATAGCAAAAAACTATAAAACAACCTCAACCCTTATTAAATTGCATTTCAAACTTTCATTCTACTCATCTGCAACATGAGACATACCATCAGAGATTGTGTGCACAATGTAATCAGGTTTGAACACTTTAGTTTTTGTCTTTCTATTTCCTACTAAGCTTGGGTTCTAGTTTCAATCTTCCATTAATTTACAGTATGAAGCTATTGTGTGTGAAATTGCAGACATAAATTAAACATTCAAAATTTTTTGTCTTTCTATTTCCTCCTAAGCTTGGGTTCTAGTTTCAATCTTTCATTAATTTATAGTAAGAAGCTACTATGTGTGAAATTGCAGACATAAATTAAACAATCATGATGTTTTAGCAACACTTTCATTTACATGCCCATTTAACAGAGATTATGAATCAAATTGTCATTTTAAACAACATTCATTGATACAAAAGAACACTGATTTTCTACTATTGAAACAATATTCACTGACACAAATAAATTTTAACAATATGCAGTTTGTTGCAGTCATGCCATGACTTTCAATTGCATATCGTACAAGGAACAAGAGGAGGTGAGGGACCTAGGGTGCCCAACTGTGATGCACTTCATTAGATGATGACAGGGTGGATGATGTGAATGCTCCCAATGCTTCCAACAATGATGTTAAGAACGGCCATGCAGTGGCATATCCTTTTGTCTGCCCATCAACCACACCATCAACCACAGAGCCACCCTCAAACATAATACAAGGTGCAAGCTCAATGAAGAATATCAATACCATAAGAGGGTGGACAAAGGAAGACATGCTAGATGCAATTGATGACATAGAGTTTAGGGGATATTCAGTGCGTGCATATGCAAAGAAACATGAGATTGTTGCCTCAAACATATATTATTGGATTAATGGGATCACCCATACAATGCGTAGAGGGTCTGTTACAATTATGACTGAAGAGGAGGAGCCCGAGGTAGTTGTGTGGCGTAAGGATATGGGTCAATTAGGACATGGGTTATAGTTGATACAACTCAAATCCATAGTAGCTCAAATCTGTTAAGGGAGGCCAAAGCCTTCAAAGATGGGTTTCCTAGCAAATCATGGTGGAGTGTGTTTAATAAAAGGCATCCAAACCTTGTGTTATGTATAGATGAGGGCCCTGACAGAGACAAGGCTTAAAATCTATGCCCTGCAATTGTGTCTAAGTTCTATGACACCCTTTCCCATTCATATGAGAAACACTCTTATGCCCCAAACCATCTATGGAATTGTGATGAAACAAGCTTCTAGGCTAGAAGGAATTGTGGCATACGGGTAATTGCCAAGAGAGGGAGCATAAATTTGCCTAAAATGTTTCCTAGGAGTAGGAAGTGGATCATTATTCTTTGTTGTGTCAATGCAACTAGTTCTTCAATCCCATTTTTTTTTTAATCTATTCAAAGGTAAAACTCGACTTAAAAACTATATACACAATTGTGAACCAGGTGCATGCATGATTGCACATCCCCATGCATGGATAACAAAATAACTCTTCTTGAATTGGCTTTGTCACTTTGTTGAATCTGTACTAGGTGGTGTCTCGCCTAAAAGTAGACAGCTATTGGTTTTATATGGCCATGGAAGCCACATGGTTGTGCTGACAATTGAGGAGGCCAACCATTTGGGCATTAACTAGTTAACATTGTCAGTTCATACCACTCTCATATTGAAACCCCTTAATGTCATCATGCTTGGGCCTTTCAAGAATTATTTCAGGGTAAGGTGAGCTTCATGGATGGAAAATAATTAAGGGGTGGAGGTAAAAATGTTTGAGCCATCTTAGCTTGCAAGTAAGGCATTTAAAAGGGCTCCCACACCTTCTAATATCAAGGTTGGATTTAGGAGCACTGGAATTTGGCCACTGAATGTTGATGATCTTATGCATGACATAGGTTGCAACAAGGAATTCGATGTGGAAGGAGGAAATAGAAAGATATGTTATTACATAATAAATAAGTAGTTGCCCATTCAGATATGTTATTACATTCAGATAGTAGCTTCTTACTATAAATTAATGAAAGATTGAAACTAGAACCCAAGCTTAGGAGGAAATAGAAAGACAAAAAATTTTGAATGTTTAATTTTTGTCTGCAATTTCACAGACAATAGCTTCATACTGTAAATTAATGGAATATTGAAACTAGAACCAAAGCTTAGTAGGAAATAGAAAGACAAAAACTAAAGTGTTCAAACCTGATTACATTGTGCACACAATCTCTGATGGTATGTCTCATGTTGCAGATGAGTAGAATGAAAGTTTGAAATGCAATTCAACAAGGGTTGAGGTTGTTTTATAGTTTTTTGCCATTGAATTTGATTGGTAGGGAGGATTGACATGGATTTTCATCTTTCAAATTCAAATGTGTGTTGTGGACTGATTTGGATGTGATCCAATGGCTCTTAAACTCTTATGGTTGATCCTTGTGCTTTCCTTTATGTAATTCCTGAATTTAATGGGTTGGCCTGATTTATTGCCCTGAGCAGCATGTATTGATAAACATATACGCAGTTATGGCTAACACATACAGTACCTTTTCTTGTGGAGGTATTGTTCAACCTTGGTCATAATTGCTCTAGTGACAATCTATTGGGGTTGGTATTTTCAATTTTATTTTGTCTTGTTTTGTAAATCAGATCTAGAAGTAGTTGGGACATTCCCTAACGGCTCGCCTGACATCCCTGACGGATCGCCTGACATCCCTGACCGATCGGGGAGTAATTCCTGCGGGGAGTAAACGCTCTGCAGCTCAGGCGGGTGACCATTTCGAACCGGCGGGGTGACCATTTCAAACCGGGGTGACCAGAGGTACCGCTCGCTGCAGCTGCATTCTACAGCCTCCATTCTACAGCCTCCATTTCGAACCGGGGTGACCAGAGGTACCGCTCTGCAGCTCCAGCTTCCAGCCCGAGCTCCAGCTTCCAGCCCTTTAAATTTTACCGCCACAACTACAGCCCTAGCAACCACAGTCACAGCGCCAGCCCCAGTTTCAGCTCCAGGTCCCAGGGCTTTCGATTTCACCACCAGGCCTTTCGATCTTAACGTCCCAGAACCAGTTCCAGCTTCCATGGCTTTCCATTTCACCGCCACCGCCACAGTTCCAGCTGCCTGGCCTTCCTATGTTACCGCCACAGCCCCAGACCTAACAACATCCGCCGTCACGGCCCCAGACCTAACATCATCATCCGCAGTCACAGCCCCAGTTCCATCGCTCTTCTATTTTACTACCCCAGCCCAAACAACACCCACAGTCCCTCCCGTACCACGACCACGACCACGACCACAAGCAACAGCTACAGTCACAGCTCCAGCGCCATCCCCAGCCCCAGTTCCAGCCCCAGGTACCAGGCCTTTCAATTTTAACACCACAGCCCGAGCAACAATCACAGCCCCAGCCCCAGTTCCAGCTCCAGCGCCCACCCGTCAATATTTCACCGCGGTATGGTATGGTTTGCTTTGTCTCACTGTCATTTATGTCCTCCTTCTCCTGCTAATTTGCTTTAATGGCATGGTGCATCTTTGAGAGCATTATGTTGGGTACCGTAATTCTGGAAATATTGCAAAATTTTGCAATCTAGATAAATTCAGCAGTTTTCATTTTTATGGTTTTACGCGCTGATGTGGTTTCAAAATTGTCTAGGTTGTGACGCAACTGTTGAATACGTACAATCCCACACTCAGGCGATGGCAAGAATATTTAGTATTGTACGGATCTTTGTGATAACGAACACACTGTCATAAATATATGAATCATTTGGAGTCTGTTCCCGTTTCTTGACAGATAGATAATTCTCCTGTTCTTGATAGATACATAATTCTCTTGTTCTTGATATTGCTAATTCTCTTGTTCTTGATATTGCTAATTCTCTTGTTTCTTGCTAGATACATAATTCTCCTGTTCTTGTTCGCAAATTTGACATTCCGTGACCTTGATCCTCCACTCCCGGGTGTTCAGGCCTCCGAAGGTAAGTGGCTGCCTGATTTATGGCTCTACATTTATCTATTTATGTTTATATATGTGTACATATATTCAGTGTTTAGGTTTGTATGTATGTGCATATATTCACTGTGTATCCACACTGTGTGATGTTGAACGACAATTATAACAGCGGTAGTATTCGTGCAATATGGATTGACAACCGAGTTGCCACCACACCCAAGCGGGCTATTCTTTCTCAGACTCTATATTCAACCAGGAGGGCTAAGAAGATCAATGCGTGGTCTCAGGCAGCGTGAGCTTTTCACACCCGAAGAATTTCAAGCGTTCAATAATTGTGGGCTTCCTATAGTTCTCCATTCTTTTAGGATGTAGCCGCGTCGTCCATAAACGCTGCTAGAGCTAAGTGATTTTAAGATCTGTGTGAAGAGCACGTTTTGTTTTCAAAATAAAAATCAGTCATTTTAATGCGCAACACCGAGAGCTCTGGAGTCGTTGAGCCATGGCCAAAGTTCAGACTTCATACTACATTAATGTATTTTCTGTTGTGACCTCTTATCATTGATAAATAATTGCATACTCTATATTCTTTTTTTTTTTATCGGAAGAAAAACTACGCTATCTTTTATATATTGAAAAAGAGACTGCATATACATGGATCTTAGTTCTTTATGATCAATGCTGAATCTCGCATATTATTTGTGGTATAGTTAAAATCTAAAATCAAAGGAATTAGGAAATGTGAAAAACTGTCTGTGTAGTCTTGTTTGTATGAGGCATAGTAGTCTTGTTTGTATGAGGCATAGTGGATCACGCCAGGTGACCTCTTTTGGAAAGCATATCAGCAATGTTGTTTTGCTTCCTGAAAATGTGTGCATAAGAGATATGTTGAAAAGAGTGCTCTAATGACCTAATGCACTTCATCCAGTATGACAACATTTGAGCCTGAAAACAATTGAGACTTTTGACCCAATTAATGCAACATTTTGAATCTTGTTACCGGTGTCACCTTCTCAACAAAAATGGAAAAAATGTAGAGGTTCCCTAACAGTGAGGGCTCAGCATCGATAATGACTATTGTTGCATGTGCCATCAAAGAAACCAACGGGAAGCTTTAGCCAAACATCTTGTGTAATAATTTGTCTAGGTTTGTAAGCACTCTTCATGGGACTTATCTCAGAGAAATATATCACTATTGTCAATGCTTATGGTTTAATGTTCACTTTCTTATCTTCAAAGATTTTCTCTATATGCCCCACATGATGTAAAAAGGTAAGGAACATAACTCCTATTGAGTTGTAAACCATAATTTGAAACAAGCCTACAAGTTGAGATGCCTCCAATTCCCATCAATATGAAATATATGAAGAAAACACATCCTCCCAATTAATCATACAAAGCTAGTAGACCATAGAAGCCTCTAGGAGAGAGATTACTCCGTGTAAGTATTTTGTCATGGAGAGCCAACCATCCAAAGCATTTTACCACTTCCATATCTTATGCAACTAGTTGGGTGTCTCTAGTGATTTTTTCCAACCCAAGTCATCATGTTCACTCAGTCTGGACCTGTCTAATGTATAGGTCCCATTTTGTAGCCAAAGAATCCATAATTTCAATGTCTTCTGATCGAAACCAAGATTGACTATGAGGAGATGGAACCATATTTGAAACAATATGAGAAAAAAGGAACATACCCCTACCATGCAGATGCTGGAGTAGAGGAGCAGATAGGGTATGAGTACCCAGAAGACCTTATATGATATGTAGGCCAACCTCTATCCTATTGCCATTACCCACCTCCCAACAAAGACCCACAAAAAGCCAGTGCCCATTCCTCATCATGCTTGCACCATCTTTAATTCAGTCTTCTATGTCCTTATAAGCCATATATTTTCCACAAATAATCAGTGACCAGATGTGCAAATAAGTAATCTATTAAAAGATAGAGCATTTAGGATCCCCATCCCCACTGTCATTAGCTTTGGCTAGAGTAGATAGACTAAAGAGATGGATCTTTTTAGGTGCATCTGAAGACCAAAGAAAACTAGCCAATATTGCATCAATATTTTTAATAATGGCTATCAACAACATATAAATATGCATCCAAAAAAGGGAAATGGATTGTAAAACGTATTTGATCAATATAATTCTACCCCATGGTAAGCCACTTGTGGGACCAATGATTGATTCTAAACTTAATTTTTGTAATGATCCAGCCCAAATCCTAAATCTGGTAGCAATTCAATTTTGATGTGAAATCCCAGGTAGGTGAACCTAGAGTCCAATGATGGGGCGAGCTCTCTCACTTCCTCATGATCAACTATCAATTAAGATTCTTTATAATTCATAAAGAGGCTGGAAGCAAATCCAAATGAAGAAAGAATTTGATGAAATAATTTACACTTTGTGATAGAAATAATTAACACCACCAAATATGAGATCATCCACAGACATGCATTGTGTGACATTTACTTGACAGGTCATTTTAATACCTGTGATCAAACCCCTATCCTTGTTGTCAACAATCCTCCTATTGAGGACTTCCATGACAAGAATGAAAAGAATAGGAGATAGAGCTCACCCTAGTACAAACCTCTAAAAGCTTTGAAAAAGGAAGTGGGAATTCAGTTGATGATAATAGTTATCTATTAATTTAATTTTAATCATGATTTAGTTGTTATTTTTAATTTATTTATTTTCCTTGACTTTCATTTACTCCCCTTAGTTGTTTATTCCTGTCTCATTGATTTATTTGATTCTTTATTATTTAGTTTTGGCCATCTGTTGTTTGATCTATAATAGGCTTGTCCTTTTTTTTAATTCAATTATTTATTATTTATTATGTTATTGCTTATTAATTAACAAAAATTCCTTATTCAAGATTAGTCTTTAGAAGCATTGTTCTCTTCATCATCTTCTTTATTTAATCTAATGTCATGATCTAATTCTCTATCTTTTCCTAAGGTGAACCACACTAGATGGTTCAAAAGGCATCTAGACATTATCTCTGATGTGATTGTCACCCAAAAAATTATTACAATACAAAATAATTCGTGTTTAAAAGTAACCATTGCAATCTGATCACTAGAATTAATTGTCTTTGAATCACTCTCCTTATCTAATATGTTGCTTAATATGATGCCAAGATTTAGTTTTAGTTCTCCATCTTGCGGTGATGATGAACTACACTAGATGTGATTTCTACTGAAATTATTTCTCTTTATTCAACTTTTTTACTCATAAAGTTTTTAAATTTAGGAGTTAAGAAATTGGAGATCAAGTTCCTCAATGGGATGTGTCCACACAAATCATTTGAAATCTGGAGGACAACCAGATTTCACACAAGGGGATTTCAACCTAACTACTAGTAAAACTCTAGGGGTCTACAACTTGTCCCCCTCTCCGTAAACCAGATTTCACACAAGGGGATTTCAACCTTCTCTCTCTAAGTTTTCACAAATTTCAAATTAATTAGATCACCAAATGAGTTGCCCCATTGCAACTTTGTTTAAATAATTTAAAATGAATTTTTATTTTCTAATTCTTCTTTTCAAATTAAATTAAAAGATTTAATTTTTAATTTATATATGCTTGTTTTAAATTAAATAAAAAATTTAATATTTAATACTTTATAAGTTTCTTTAAAATATTAATTTAAGGACCTTTTACCCTACTTTGGCACATATTTAATATTTTTATAACCATAACACTCAAGAGGTTCTTTCTTTTCATTCCTTTGACTTCATTTCCTTTTTTTTTCAAGAAATTTGACTCATTTTTAATAATAATACAAAAAATTAATAATGGTTAGTTTCCTCCTCATCCTATTTATTCTCCTAGCACAATTGGTTCACATTATTTCAAAGCTTTTATATCACTAATTGTGGAGTGTTTACATCATTTCATATCTTTGATGTGGGGGTAGAGTGTCTATTAGAGAACAAATTAAATTTGCTAACACAATTTTTTTCTAAAAAATATTACATAATATATGCATTTTTTTTTGTTAAGCTTTGCTGGTCCATCCATTCCATTTTCTATTATATAATAAGCAAGTTTACACCACACAGATTAACCAGGCGTCAACTTGCCCCGAGGGAAACCAAGTCTGTTGGCCACTCGTCAATATTATAACCCATCCAAAAATAGAATTGTTTCAATCTTTCTAGCCAACCTAGATAAGTCTCTATCTCATGTCCAAACACTACATAACTATAAAAACTAACATTTGCAACATAAAAATTAAAAGCTAACAGCATAAACCAAAATTATGCATGGGAGGAGTCTACTCCTTTTGTTCCTCTGAGGTAGATGCATAATGCAAGGGATGTGGCACTCGATTTTGTCCATCCTAACATCCTATTTGTGCAACTGGAAGAGAATTTTTTCCATGTCTATCTTGTGATTCAACAGTCCTGGACTGTCACCGCCATCCCCACAGAAAGCTGCTCCATGGCATTACTGAGGAGACTCTTCATTAACTAGTACAGGTAAAGCATTTGCTTAAACTTAACTAGTACAAGTAAAGCGTTTGCTTAAACTGTGTGATTTTCCCTTGAGTATCCCTTGATCCATAACAAGATTCCTCCAGTTGTCCATCTCTTCCTTTGTCTAGCTTTCTTGATTTACCTCCTCTTCCCACTCTTCCATTAGCTTCTGAATACTAGCATTAGTCCCTTCGCGGTATGTCATTGCTGCTTCAGTGATGAGATGCTCTACTAATTTACCACCCCTATAAGTTTTCGACGTGCTTGGCCCCTTGTTTGTTGGGGGGCAGGCCTCTCCTACGGCAGAACACTGTTGACACCCATAAGAAGTTAGGTTCAAATTCAGGCTTTTCTTAACACACCACCTTGCCCAAGCATGATTTTAGTCTCCTCCATACCTCACCACGTGTGTACATGGGTGGCCTAGAGCTGGCAAATCCTAAAGAGGGCCTAGAGCTCCCATATCCCAAAGAGGGGGTCTCTGACTCTTACCCCTAGGCCCGTCATTGTTCCCTTCCCCCTTACTATGGATTATGTATCGGTCATGCTCCATCTCACTCTTAACCCACATGCCCTTCTTGAATCTGGTAGGACGCTTGTAGTGGTTCCATATTCTTTCTCCCTTGGCCCAAAGAGAAATGGATTTGCCTCAGGGCAATGTTCCACATAGGGTTCCTGGCTTTTCCTTCAATGCCATACGGGTTCCAACTATCTCAATTGTTTCTTTACAATCTACTGTTGTGGTTGCAGCCCCATCCCCTGTGCTCAACTTTTCCCTGCCTCTCTCTACAACCCCTAGCCCCTCTTGAATTGCAATGCCTCTACCACTTTTCCCCTTGGCCTTAATTACAAAACCCAGAACCTCATAGCCCAGTAGCCCTCTTTTGACCCCCCCACAACCATAGTTCTAACCCATTTGGGAGAAAGTATATATGCAAAACCATGCCATGGAAAGCAATTGCCTCCCCCATTGCCACCAGCAGCATTCAATTATCTATTTCTTTAGACTCTTACCCCTCCTTTCCCCTACAGAACCCCAACCAGAACATAGATTCAATGCTGAGGCAAAGTAGAATTACATCAAGGTTCCTCCTGTGCCGTCCACCTTCCACTGCTCTATATCTCCACCCTTCTCCCTTCTCCACGGCCTTTCCCTCCTGCACTGCACGTAGAATGGCCTCACCTACTCCACCACCCTACCTTATTTTTGTCTCTGCCACCTTGCCCACTTTCCCAACAGGCATTCATGCATTCATATATCGCACCCTTTGCCTTGAGCATGTGGGGGACAACCGTAATTAGTGCCTGGTACTACTCATATCTGCACCTTAATCAACATATCATTAACCAATTTAATTTTAAATTATAAAAGATTATAAATAAACTTATATATGTAATAAATTTCAAAATAATAAATAAATAACAAAAAATAGAACTAACAAAATGTATTAAATAACCAAAAATGGAAAACTCAGTTATCAAATGATTTGTGTGGACACATCCCATTGAGGAACTTGATCTCCAATCTCTTAACTCCTAAATTTAAAAACTTTATGAGTAAAAAAGTTGAATAAAGAGAAATAATTTGGGTAGAAATCACATCTAGTGTAGTTCATCATCACAGCAAGATGGAGAACTAAATCTTGGCATCATATTAAGCAACATAGTAGATAAGGAGAGTGATTCAAAGACAATTAATTCTAGTGATCAGATTGCAATGGTTACTTTTAAACAAGAATTATTTTGTATTGTAATAATTTTTTGGGTGAAAATCACATCAGAGATAATGTCTAGATGCCTTTTGAACCATCTAGTGTGGTTCACCTTAGGAAAAGATAGAGAATTAGATCATGGCATTAGATTAAATAAGGAAGATGATGTAGAGAACAATGCTTCTAAAGACTAATTTTGAATAAGGAATTTTTGTTAATTAATAAGCAACAACATAATAAATAATAAATAATTGAATTAAAAAAAAGGACAAGCCTATTATAGATCAAACAACAGATGGCCAAAACTAAATAATAAAGAATCAAATAAATCAATGGGACAGGAATAAACAACTAAGGGGAGTAAATGAAAGTCAAGGAAAATAAATAAATTAAAAATAACAACTAAATCATGATTAAAATTAAATTAATAGATAACTATTATCATCAACTGAATTCCCACTTCCTTTTTCAAAGCTTTTAGAGGTTTGTACCAGGGTGAGCTCTATCTCCTATTCTTTTCATTCTTGTCATGGAAGTCCTCAATAGGAGGATTGTTGACAACAAGGATAGGGGTTTGATCACAGGTATTAAAATGACCTGTCAAGTAAATGTCACACAATGCATGTCTGTGGATGATCTCATATTTGGTGGTGTTAATTATTTCTATCACAAAGTGTAAATTATTTCATCAAATTCTTGCTTCATTTGGATTTGCTTCCAGCCTCTTTATGAATTATAAAGAATCTTAATTGATAGTTGATCATGAGGAAGTGAGAGAGCTCGCCCCGTCATTGGACTCTAGGTTCACCTACCTGGGATTTCACATCAAAATTGAATTGCTACCAGATTTAGGATTTGGGCTGGATCATTAAAAAAATTAAGTTTAGAATCAATCATTGGTCCCACAAGTGGCTTACCATGGGGTAGAATTATATTGATCAAATACGTTGTACAATCCATTTCCCTTTTTTGGATGCATATTTATATGTTGTTGATAGCCATTATTAAAAATATTGATGCAATATTCGCTAGTTTTCTTTGGTCTTCAGATGCACCTAAAAAGATCCATCTCTTTAGTCTATCTACTCTAGCCAAAACTAATGACACTGGGGATGGGGATCCTAAATACTCTATCTTTTAATAGATTACTTATTTGCACATCTGGTCACTGATTATTTGTGGAAAATATATGGCTTATAAGGACATAGAAGATTGAATTAAAGATGGTGCAAGCATGATGAGGAATGGGCACTGGCTTTTTGTGGGTCTTTGTTGGGAGGTGGGTAATGGCAATAGGATAGAGGTTGGCCTACATATCATATAAGGTCTTCTGGGTACTCATACCCTATCTGCTCCTCTACTCCAGCATCTGCATGATAGGGGTATGTTCCTTTTTTCTCATATTGTTTCAAATAGGGTTCCATCTCCTCATATTCAATCTTGGTTTCGAGCAGAAGACATTGAAATTATGGATTCTTTGGCTACAAAATGGGACCTATACATTAGACAGGTCCAGACTGAGTGAACATGATGACTTGGGTTGGAAAAAATCACTAGAGACACCCAACTAGTTGCATAAGATATGGAAGTGGTAAAATGCTTTGGATGGTTGGCTCTCCATGACAAAATACTTACCCGAAGTAATCTCTCTCCTAGAGGCTTCTATGGTCTACTAGCTTTGTATGATTAATTGGGAGGATGTGTTTTCTTCATATATTTCATATTGATGGGAATTGGAGGCATCTCAACTTGTAGGCTTGTTTCAAATTATGGTTTACAACTCAATAGGAGTTATGTTCCTTACCTTTTTACATCATGTGGGGCATATAGAGAAAATCTTGAACATAAGAAAGTGGACATTAAACCATAGTGATATATTTCTCGATAAGTCCCATGAAGAGTGCTTACAAACCTAGGCAAATTATTACACAAGATGTTTGGCTAAAGCTTCCCGTTGGTTTCTTTGATGGCACATGCAACAATAGTCATTATCGATGCTGAGCCCTCACTGTTAGGGAACCTCTACATTTTTTCCATTTTTGTTGAGAAGGTGACACCGGTAACAAGATTCAAAATGTTGCATTAATTGGGTCAAAAGTCTCAATTGTTTTAAGGCTCAAATATTGTCATACTGGATGAAGTGCATTAGCTCATTAGAGCACTCTTTTCAACATATCTCTTATGCACACATTTTCAGGAAGCAAAACAACATTGCTGATATGCTTTCCAAAAGAGGTCACCTGGCGTGATCCACTATGCCTCATACAAACAAGACTACTATGCCTCATACAAACAAGACTACACAGACAGTTTTTCACATTTCCTAATTCCTTTGATTTTAGATTTTAACTATACCACAAATAATATGCGAGATTCAGCATTGATCATAAAGAACTAAGATCCATGTATATGCAGTCTCTTTTTCAATATATAAAAGATAGCGTAGTTTTTCTTCCGATAAAAAAAAAAAGAATATAGAGTATGCAATTATTTATCAATGATAAGAGGTCACAACAGAAAATACATTAATGTAGTATGAAGTCTGAACTTTGGCCATGGCTCAACGACTCCAGAGCTCTCGGTGTTGCGCATTAAAATGACTGATTTTTATTTTGAAAACAAAACGTGATCTTCACACAGATCTTAAAATCACTTAGCTCTAGCAGCGTTTATGGACGACGCGGCTACATCCTAAAAGAATGGAGAACTATAGGAAGCCCACAATTATTGAACGCTTGAAATTCTTCGGGTGTGAAAAGCTCACGCTGCCTGAGACCACGCATTGATCTTCTTAGCCCTCCTGGTTGAATATAGAGTCTGAGAAAGAATAGCCCGCTTGGGTGTGGTGGCAACTCGGTTGTCAATCCATATTGCACGAATACTACCGCTGTTATAATTGTCGTTCAACATCACACAGTGTGGATACACAGTGAATATATGCACATACATACAAACCTAAACACTGAATATATGTACACATATATAAACATAAATAGATAAATGTAGAGCCATAAATCAGGCAGCCACTTACCTTCGGAGGCCTGAACACCCGGGAGTGGAGGATCAAGGTCACGGAATGTCAAATTTGCGAACAAGAACAGGAGAATTATGTATCTAGCAAGAAACAAGAGAATTAGCAATATCAAGAACAAGAGAATTATGTATCTATCAAGAACAGGAGAATTATCTATCTGTCAAGAAACGGGAACAGACTCCAAATGATTCATATATTTATGACAGTGTGTTCGTTATCACAAAGATCCGTACAATACTAAATATTCTTGCCATCGCCTGAGTGTGGGATTGTACGTATTCAACAGTTGCGTCACAACCTAGACAATTTTGAAACCACATCAGCGCGTAAAACCATAAAAATGAAAACTGCTGAATTTATCTAGATTGCAAAATTTTGCAATATTTCCAGAATTACGGTACCCAACATAATGCTCTCAAAGATGCACCATGCCATTAAAGCAAATTAGCAGGAGAAGGAGGACATAAATGACAGTGAGACAAAGCAAACCATACCATACCGCGGTGAAATATTGACGGGTGGGCGCTGGGGCTGTGATTGTTGCTCGGGCTGTGGTGTTAAAATTGAAAGGCCTGGTACCTGGGGCTGGAACTGGGGCTGGGGATGGCGCTGGAGCTGTGACTGTAGCTGTTGCTTGTGGTCGTGGTCGTGGTCGTGGTACGGGAGGGACTGTGGGTGTTGTTTGGGCTGGGGCAGTAAAATAGAAGAGCGATGGAACTGGGGCTGTGACTGCGGATGATGATGTTAGGTCTGGGGCCGTGACGGCGGATGTTGTTAGGTCTGGGGCTGTGGCGGTAACATAGGAAGGCCAGGCAGCTGGAACTGTGGCGGTGGCGGTGAAATGGAAAGCCATGGAAGCTGGAACTGGTTCTGGGACGTTAAGATCGAAAGGCCTGGTGGTGAAATCGAAAGCCCTGGGACCTGGAGCTGAAACTGGGGCTGGCGCTGTGACTGTGGTTGCTAGGGCTGTAGTTGTGGCGGTAAAATTTAAAGGGCTGGAAGCTGGAGCTCGGGCTGGAAGCTGGAGCTGCAGAGCGGTACCTCTGGTCACCCCGGTTCGAAATGGAGGCTGTAGAATGGAGGCTGTAGAATGCAGCTGCAGCGAGCGGTACCTCTGGTCACCCCGGTTTGAAATGGTCACCCCGCCGGTTCGAAATGGTCACCCGCCTGAGCTGCAGAGCGTTTACTCCCCGCAGGAATTACTCCCCGATCGGTCAGGGATGTCAGGCGATCCGTCAGGGATGTCAGGCGAGCCGTTAGGGAATGTCAGGGCGGTGAGGGAGGGTGGCGAAGGTGGTGGTGGAGCGGAGAGATGGTGGCGGAAGAGGGAGAGATTTCCGGCAGTTGGAGCCAGACGATTTTCCGGCCGGTGCCGGAAAAAGGTCCATTCTACTGCCTAGGTAGACTACTCCTATAAAGAGTGACCCCTGCTTAGTATACACCTATGGTCACACCGCACCAAAGCAAGCATGTTTCCGCAAAGTACTGCCGAGCAGGGTTGGAATTTCAAATTTTTTCTACCCGTAAAATGAAAATTTGATGACGTTTTTTCATTTGTCATGCTTTTCATTTTATGTTCTACACAAATTTCTAAGTGTCAAACTTTTTTATTTAAAAATTATCTTTCAACTACTATAATATAAAGTATAAATATTGGGAGAAAAACTATTATACTGAAATGATGGTCTTTGTCTTCTTTTAGAGATAGCCCTGGGAAAATGAGTGAGTTTCGACATATATTGGTTATTCAATATTCTTTTAGAGATAGTGGTGGGAAAATGAGTGAGTTTCGATATATATAGGATTCTTCCTTGGTTATTCAATCAATGAAAGGGAAGATACAAATTCACTAGGTTCCCTTGGAAGATTTGGTAAATAAGTGAAAAGAGGCATGAGATGTTTGAGAGAATATCATTCCCTCATTTATTCATGAAACAATATCTTGGTTCCGCTAGATGGACTCTTTTGGAAGACTTTATATCTCAAACCTTGATACAAAAGATATTCTATCTTTAGATTTGATGTCTAGTTTTGATGAGTCATTTTCACTAATTTTTTATTGTCTAATTATAATATATATTCCTTATAATTCAAAACTGCCATGAGATTTATATTATGGGGCTTATTTTGGGAGGAAAGTTTCTAGAGTGGACTTTAGGGCTCATGTAATCGTGAAACAATATCTTGGTTTTGCTGGATGAACTATTTTGGAAGACTCTATATCTGGAACTTTTTGTACTCGTGCTTAAAGCATATTAGGCATGTGATTTCCATATGTGATTTCTATTCTTTTTGTTTGAATAGAAATTGCAATTTTTTCCACAAAGAGATTAAAAAAAAAAAAAAACTATATAGAACTTTAGCATATAGCTTCCACTGGATACCAGAAAATATATCACTATCACCATGCCCTTTTTATACTCATTAGGATATGTTACTATATGTAGCAGCATTGGATATGCATACCTGTATTATTTGTAAATATATCATAACATTTAAAATTCTTCATTATATTATTTGGAAAAAATGTTGTTTATTATGAACAGTGGAAGTAGAAAGAAGAACAAAGACTATGTAGAGAATCTTCAATATATATGCAAACCTTACTAAAATGAGTTCCCATGGGCCATTAAAAAATAAATTTCCATAATAACAGATAATGTGAATGGTAGAAATTGTGTCGAGAGACCATTGACATTCTTGACAATTACTACAAACTAATTCCAATTTGTTTTCCTCACACATAAGTTGCAAAATAAAATATTAACGCTAAATTAAACCCTTAATACAACATGACAATCCATAACTTTAATACCTGAAAAGGTGCTCAAAAAACTAACTATACCTCAACATACACCATAATGAGTGATTTATACAGTGATTCGACACTAGAGATCTAATAGGGCCAACCAAATGAAAGAGATTGGTGAAGTCGGGTTATAAAGGCCTAACACATTTAGGCTACTTTATATGGAAAAGAAAATGTCAAATCCTTGGGCAGTGATCACCTAAGCTTCTCTACATTAATCGATTTAATTCAATGTAGTTATATCTTAAAAGATTTTATGTTTGGTTGTGGTTCAACAAGAAGTTGGGGCACTTGCATCCATTTAATTCAATGTAGTTATATCTTAAAAGATTGTATGTTCGGTTGTGGTTCAACAAGAAGTTGGGGCACTTGCAGTGAATGTGCTAATGGACGAGGACATGAGTGCAATTTTTGATGATTTTGATGGGATGAATACCCCTTAATTGTCATAGCTCTGAACAAGAAATTGTGTTTCCCGAGATAAAGAATAATTTAACTCAAAAAAATAAATAAATAATAGAAAATAAAAACTAATTTCACAAATAAAACTAAAACTATTTCTTAAAAATAACTAAGTAACTAGAAACTGCTACATTTTACTATTTCTCCAATTTCCTTTAAACAAAATCCGCATGTTCACAAGTTTATAAACATAGGGAATAAGCAATGAAAGCGAAATTTCAAATTCTGAGAGACAAACCAAAAGACCATGGAACAACAATTCAAATTTTGATGGGTAGTGGTCAAATTTAATACTTCACTAGGTTTTCGACGGTTCAAATCTTATTAGGAATACACTAGGCCTCCAAGAGAATGACATAGAATAAAAGAACAAAACAAAATTCAGGGGCACATAGCGCAACGGTTTTTTCGAATTTTTTAAGAAACTAAAAGAGAATAATCCCTGAGGTGTTAGAGAGAAATGAAAACAAGTGACCTTTGATCCAATAGAGAAGCTTATTCGTGGTTCCCCTTGAGGAAGGCCTCTATTCAACCTTGATGTTATTATGGAGTAAATGCTTCCCAGGGGTCAACTTAGTCGCAGGGAGTTGCTGCTTCTGTTTGAATGGATTGTCTGCAAAACATTTACAAAATTCTGAATGCTATTCATAATTACAGCATCAAAGAGCTAAATAAATAGGGATATTGAATGCAGATGATGGAGCTACCACCATGATCACTATTATGCTAGTTTCAACAGGTGGTAATAATAAGTCTTTGTTAGTATGGCCGAATTTGAATACAACTCATGTGATAGTATGGGTGGATTTGTTTGGAAAAAGCGGTCTAGCGTGTAGGTATCCCGCTCTCTCAATAAAGTCAAAAAAAATATCAAATGTTGATGACTCATAATCAATGGATAATTAATGCAGCCGTCATATGATCAGTGACTATCAACCGATTAATTGAAATGCCGAGGAAGGTTGTAAGTTGACGACTGGGTAATCACTCGTACGAATAATTGGTTTGAACAGCTAAGGCTCGTTATTTTTAAATTACAAGGGTCGCCTTAACACTTATTCATCACGTTACACGATTCTCTGACCAACTACATGTTTTGATGAATTCAAAAAAATACCGTGGCTGAAGTTCGAAGTCGAACTCTATCGTCGAGTGTCTCATCCATTCATAATTTCACATTGCTTGTAACTTTAGGTAGGATGGAGGTATCATAAATTTTTACGGTTTACATTTGAAATCAAACGTCAAAATGACAGGATGAAGAGGTATAACACAAGTCAAATATGACGTGAAAAAAATTACAATAAACCTCAAATACGTCTTGGAATGCAGAATACGTCCTACAAGACGTCAAATTCCAGGCCTGTTGCCAAGACATAAATGCTAGCATTTCCATATTTCCATTTTGCGAGATAAAATAAAATGTATTGCTAAAAAAATTGTAGATAATAATATTGCCACTGTTTCGTAAGAACAGTATCTATTTCCATGATCTCAACAAAAGGAAAAATGTGAATTCACAATTACAGAATTTATGATCTAACAAATTCTATCTATCTGGGCTGGGATGGTCTATGTGTGATTGCCTTTTAGTAGTTCGCAGCATAAATTTACTGAAAACTCAATCTAGCGAGCAGATTCTCATTTTTTTTAGGGGAGGATTATATTATTGTGCAGGTATAGAGGTGGCTTCACAGGTCTACTAAAATATGACAAAAGAACATTTATAGTTTAACTATAAATATTTAATATTAAGTTATATAAGTTATTAAATTATATTTAAAATGGGTCTATATATTGATTGGGTTTACAATTATTAAATACTACTCTTGAGTATCTAATTTGACAAGACATCATGTCCCAACTACTTCTAGATCTGATTTACAAAACAAGACAAAATAAAATTGAAAATACCAACCCCAATAGATTGTCACTAGAGCAATTATGACCAAGGTTGAACAATACCTCCACAAGAAAAGGTAATGTATGTGTTAGCCATAACTGCATATATGTTTATCAATACAAGCTGCTCACGGCAATAAATGAAACCAACCCATTAAATTCAGGAAT
Organism: Pinus tabuliformis; assembly: GCA_031772625.1. Taxonomy (NCBI): domain Eukaryota; kingdom Viridiplantae; phylum Streptophyta; class Pinopsida; order Pinales; family Pinaceae; genus Pinus; species Pinus tabuliformis. The sequence continues at coordinate 697,891,877 of CM062816.1, read as the reverse complement.
TACACACAGGAAATCACAAGGATCAACCATAAGAGTTTAACAGCCATTGGATCACATCCAAATCAGTCCACAACACACATTTGAATTTGAAAGATGAAAATCCATGTCAATCCTCCCTACCAATCAAATTCAATGGCAAAAAGCTATAAAACAACCTCAACCCTTGTTGAATTGCATTTCAAACTTTCATTCTACTCATCTGCAACATGAGACATACCATCAGAGATTGTGTGCACAATGTAATCAGGTTTGAACACTTTAGTTTTTGTCTTTCTATTTCCTACTAAGCTTGGGTTCTAGTTTCAATCTTCCATTAATTTACAGTATGAAGCTATTGTGTGTGAAATTGCAGACAAAAATTAAACATTCAAAATTTTTTGTCTTTCTATTTCCTCCTAAGCTTGGGTTCTAGTTTCAATCTTTCATTAATTTATAGTAAGAAGCTACTGTGTGTGAAATTGCAGACATAAATTAAACAATCATGATGTTTTAGCAACACTTTCATTTACATGCCCATTTAACAGAGATTATGAATCAAATTGTCATTTTAAACAACATTCATTGATACAAAAGAACACTGATTTTCTACTATTGAAACAATATTCACTGACACAAATAAATTTTAACAATATGCAGTTTGTTGCAGTCATGCCATGACTTTCAATTGCATATCGTACAAGGAACAAGAGGAGGTGAGGGACCTAGGGTGCCCAACTGTGATGCACTTCATTAGATGATGACAGGGTGGATGATGTGAATGCTCCCAATGCTTCCAACAATGATGTTAAGAACGGCCATGCAGTGGCATATCCTTTTGTCTGCCCATCAACCACACCATCAACCACAGAGCCACCCTCAAACATAATACAAGGTGCAAGCTCAATGAAGAATATCAATACCATAAGAGGGTGGACAAAGGAAGACATGCTAGATGCAATTGATGACATAGAGTTTAGGGGATATTCAGTGCGTGCATATGCAAAGAAACATGAGATTGTTGCCTCAAACATATATTATTGGATTAATGGGATCACCCATACAATGCGTAGAGGGTCTGTTACAATTATGACTGAAGAGGAGGAGCCCGAGGTAGTTGTGTGGCGTAAGGATATGGGTCAATTAGGACATGGGTTATAGTTGATACAACTCAAATCCATAGTAGCTCAAATCTGTTAAGGGAGGCCAAAGCCTTCAAAGATGGGTTTCCTAGCAAATCATGGTGGAGTGTGTTTAATAAAAGGCATCCAAACCTTGTGTTATGTATAGATGAGGGCCCTGACAGAGACAAGGCTTAAAATCTATGCCCTGCAATTGTGTCTAAGTTCTATGACACCCTTTCCCATTCATATGAGAAACACTCTTATGCCCCAAACCATCTATGGAATTGTGATGAAACAAGCTTCTAGGCTAGAAGGAATTGTGGCATACGGGTAATTGCCAAGAGAGGGAGCATAAATTTGCCTAAAATGTTTCCTAGGAGTAGGAAGTGGATCATTATTCTTTGTTGTGTCAATGCAACTAGTTCTTCAATCCCATTTTTTTTTTAATCTATTCAAAGGTAAAACTCGACTTAAAAACTATATACACAATTGTGAACCAGGTGCATGCATGATTGCACATCCCCATGCATGGATAACAAAATAACTCTTCTTGAATTGGCTTTGTCACTTTGTTGAATCTGTACTAGGTGGTGTCTCGCCTAAAAGTAGACAGCTATTGGTTTTATATGGCCATGGAAGCCACATGGTTGTGCTGACAATTGAGGAGGCCAACCATTTGGGCATTAACTAGTTAACATTGTCAGTTCATACCACTCTCATATTGAAACCCCTTAATGTCATCATGCTTGGGCCTTTCAAGAATTATTTCAGGGTAAGGTGAGCTTCATGGATGGAAAATAATTAAGGGGTGGAGGTAAAAATGTTTGAGCCATCTTAGCTTGCAAGTAAGGCATTTAAAAGGGTTCCCACACCTTCTAATATCAAGGTTGGATTTAGGAGCACTGGAATTTGGCCACTGAATGTTGATGATCTTATGCATGACATAGGTTGCAACAAGGAATTCGATGTGGAAGGTTAAGAAGCAAAGGACTTACATGACCATGTTGATGCCTAAGAAAATGTGGATGGGTAGGAAGATGTTGTTGTTGCTAAAGGTATGTTATCATTTTCTCAAGGGAACTTCTATGGTGATGATGATGAACATGTATGTGAGACACAGTTCATTCATGTCAAACCAATTGTCAATAACATGGAGGTTTTCACACCCATTGAACGACCTGACAATTATGCATGTGATATTCTATATGAGGCAGTTGATCATGTGAATGACAATGAAAATGTGGTTTCAAATGATAATGCAACAGGAATCAACAATGACTAATTGAGCATGCCAACCCAAGTAACCCCACCATCATGGCTGGAAAAGGCCATGATGAATATCAACAAATATAATGTGTCAACCACCAATGAGGAAAGCATGGTCATGTCTTCACAACCAGCAGAGTTGAACACTGAACTTGTTCATTATTTTGTGGACAATGGATCACTGGAAGAAGAGTCTATTAAGAATGAATTACCAGATGAAGACAACAAAGAAGTTCAATAAGGTTTCCCTGAGGTTGAAAAGAAAGTGTTAAGCCATGAGGAGCATATGACAATGAAGCATCCAACACTTGGTAGGTTCCTAAAGCTACTAGTAGAGAGAATGAAGGCCTCATCAAGGCACTCAACAATAGACTATCTTTGTTTAGGGATAAGTTCACAATTACTCACCTCTAAAGAATACATGAACCTATTGTTTGAGTCTGAATATAAAAAACTTGAAATTCAGGAATCTAAACAGAGAAAGAAGGAGTTTACCAAGGAAACAAGTGATGCAAGGATTGCAGTAGCAGAAGCTCAGGAAAAAGGAAAGGCTCAAAAGATAGAAAACAACAAAAGAAAAGGAACATAAAAACAATTGGCAAGGAAAAAGAGGGAGATAAGAAAGTCTCAACAAGTGCTGGAAAAAGGATGTGCGAGAGACAGAGAAGACTATGGTGTAATCTAGTTTGAGGAAAACATTATTATGTCCAACACTTTGGACCATATTTCAAATCATACACTATCATACTAGGACCTTATTAACATCCAAGTCCCCTGCTATCATCCAGGCATTATACCCACCTCCTATACACCTACCAGTGCAAGTGTAAATCCTATGTATTATAGGACACCTCCACTTAGTGTTGGAGTTGTGGCTTAAGTGGAAAGTTTGACTATTGAATCCATCCATGGCTACAAGGAGAAAACTGGACTCAATCATATGGCAGTGACTTGGCTTTGGGAAGCAACTCAAAAAATTTGGGAAATGCATAAAATAGAGACCATCGAGCATACGGGTGGTATGCCATTTTTTGTTTGTAACCACATTGCAATTTGGATTTTGTAAGGACAAACTTCGATGCATTTTACATGGCCATTTTCGATACATTTCCATTATGTTTTTGGATACAGTTCAACAAAGAGTTGAATATACAATGTAATATAATAGTTAAATATACACATTGTTCAATTATGGTTTACTTATGATTTATTGTGCTTGGCCTTTGATTGCATGTGCTTGTTTTGTAGTTTCCAGTTGAAAGTAGTGAGTACATACATTCATGGATACATATACTAGTAAACACATAAAAAATACATACATTCATGGATATATATAACAAACACATATAGAGAGATATTTTCATGGTTGATGACACAGAATTGTAGTTGTGCCTTCACATTCATGGTTGATTACACATACAATTAGTTAGAATACATACCAACAAATAAAAACAAGACAAGTATTGATTCACATACAAAGCACATATGCATTGCAATCATATGCAAGTAACAATTCATAACAAATGTTTCTTCAAGTAAGTACATTTTTCTTCTCTGAGAATTGGCCTTTTAAGCATGTTCAAGGTCCATGGAAAATACAGGGAGATCGAGTTTGATCTTGTCTTCCTGTCTCAAGTCCTAGAGTGATGCATCAAAGCTTTATTGTATATGTTATGTATCCATAATAGTTAGCTAACTCCTTGTTATGTGCTTACTTGAATCCTTGGAGCTTGTTTACACATAGGTCATAGCTTGGAATCTGCCTATGTAACCAGTAAGTAGTAGCCTATCTAAAGCTTATAGGTTGTCACATTTGGCTAAGCTCTATAAAGCTTAACCACTGTGATATAAGTGAATCAATACTACTAATCTATATAAATCAGTATGTTATGGCTTATATGATAATTAATTTAGGATAACATCTATTGTTAGTCATGAAACTTTATTTAGCATGTAACAATGAAAGAGATTTACAAGTACACAGATCACCAATGTGGTCTACCAACTGTCTAAAATTGTCCACATAGGGAGGCCACAAAACTGTTAGCCACCCTCCCCTATGTATCTTCTTGTTAGTTTAGTAGTATGACTCAATTTTATATGTTGAATAACTTTTTAATTTTATTTGTGGCTCAAGTATGGTGGGATTGAGGCACAAGAGTTTCAAACATGTTAAACCAATATGCCATGTGGAATATGAGGGATTTATAGGCTAGGATTGGCTAAGTGGGATTGGATTTTAGTACGTTCATTATTAAAAAACTCAATGGAGTGAGCAGGATTCTCCTTTTTATTATGTATTTTGTTAGTTTACTAGTAGGGCTCATTTTCACATGTTTGGAATAACTTTTTTTTTAATTGTACCTGTGGATTAAGTATGATGGGATTTAGGTACAAGAGTTTCAAATTATTTACCAATATGTTATTGGGATATGATAGATTTATAATTATTGGAGGTATAAAAAGGGGTATATAGTAAAAATCTTGTGTTTTTATTGGAAATATGTATTGGGAGAGGGTTAAACAAAATATATTAAGAGGTATTTATCACTATTTAGAGATATCCTTTAATACTACATGAATACATGTGTTATGTCATTAAATCACTAAGTGAATACTCATTGGGTCAGGGTCTTTGTTTGATACCTTGGGACATTAATATGCTTAAGGATGAGGGATATCTCGAGTTGATTGATATTGTGATTTAGGATAGCATCTTTGATGCCAAGTGGTTGGTCCAGTCTTCAAAGGGATGATGTCCTTGACAGGTATTGTTGAGGCATTGTCTTATCATTGCACAACATATTAGTAAGATTAGAGGACCTGTTATACTATGCGACATAATTCTATGTTTTCATCACTTCTAGGTCATAAACTCCTTTATTATTAGAACTATCTTATACGGATTAAGGAAGTTAGCCATCTTGAGGAAATGGAAGATGTTAGCTACTCAAGTGGGATGGTAGTACTATGGAGGATAGTTTCTAAATTGTGTTCACCTACAAATACATGGAGGTTTTCATGTGGTTCCTTTCTTGGCATTGTTGGGAATATGGCATGCCCAAAAATGCTTCCCCCTTTGAAGATAAACAAATCTCCACTTTCAAAATTTTGTCACTAGTTGTGGGTTTTCTCCCTCATTTCAAAATGATATATTCAAAAGGAAATAGGGGTTTTGGATGGATTACAATTGACAAGTCCTCGCCCTAGGGTTTATTTGATGGGGCTTGCCAGCAAGAGGACAAGATTGTTTGTATTGGCTTCTATCTTCATATCTCAGAGGATAACCCTTTCGATTCTAAAGGATATTCGAGGAGGGGAACTAATCATCAAATCAAACTACTAACCATGTTTTATTTACTAAAATTTCTTTTGAAAAGAAGTTTGAAATCATTTTAGTTTTTTTGCAGTTCTCTATTGGTGATCAAGTGGATGAATGGAGTAACCCAAACACAAAATATTGACCTCATAACCATTGCAAATAAACTCTAAGATATAGCAACAAATTTCTAACATATCAGTTTGCAAATATAATCGTGAATCATAAAAATATCGTAGATAAACCATCCAAAAAAAAAGCTTGAAATTTATTAGAAATATTTTTTTATTATTTTTATTTTTAAGACTTTCAAGGTTTTTTTCACGATATGAGAAGAATTATTCTAGAATGGTTCTCATTTTCTTTACCTCTTTTACACATATCTCTTGATATAAATTGGATTTAACTCGATGTTAAAATAAACCCATTTTAAAGATAAAATGTTAATTATATAATTTTTAAAGTTAACCTCATAAAAGTTTTCAAACCATACCAAAATACCTTAGGGCTATAATCATTATTATGTTTGGATAAAAATTAAATTATGGCTATGCTCATTATTATGTTTAGATAAAAATTAAATTATCTATATATATAACGTGGATTTTGATTTTCGTTAGAAGGTTGTTAGAGTGTCTCTATCAACACATAAATAAGTCAGTAATCAAATTAAATAAAATATACACATTACAAAGTCCTTATTAAAATATAAATTAAATGAAATCGAATGACACAATTAAAATACATATTCAATGCAATGCCATTGGAAATAAGAATATATATGAAATTATTAGGCAAAAGTAAAATTAATATCCATTGTTATATAAAATATTATAAAATAATAAGATTACGATACGAAGTCTCATTTTCTCTCTCTATCACAACATAAATGAAATTATTAAACAAAATTAAACAATTAGCAATTGTCTATACAAAAATATATTGAAGGAATAGAAGATTTAGGAAATTCATCCCGAAAAAACTAAACGAGAACTCTTATTTTTAATAGAATAAATATTATATAAAAGATTATTTGAAAAAAAAATTGATACATAAAATATATGATTGCATATACATTTGACGATGCAACTTGGTGTAGCATGTATTGCATTGAGATATAGTGGATTCAATGAAGGGAAGATATCTCTAGCAAATAATGATAACCTTATTGCAAAGTGGAATCTAAAGAATCAACCAAGTATCATAAATGTGTAGTGACAATAAATTTAGTGAGGATGGTGGCTTTTGTTTTCATCCATGCCAAGGATTTTCTTCAAATTGTGTATATGCAATAGTGGATTGTCTTAATCTTGGATTTATTATGCTCCATTACTCCTGCACCTGAATGAGTACAAAGAACAACCTTTTACTTTAGTGATCACTTACTTACTGATGGAAATTTTCCATTGCAACATTTGGTTATGCTTGGAGTAAGATGACTTATGGAAAAATGCATAGGTAAACAACTAAATGACCACAAAATTTATACAATTCCTTAATTAATTCTTTGATTAGCGAGGAGATTGTTTGTTTATTGTGTTGATTAAGACATAATATATGAAATATACCCTTGTATTATGATAATTAGAAGAAAGAAAATAATTTTTACTTGCCTATTAAACCGGGGAAACCTTTCACTAAGAAAAACTCCAAATATAACAATACAAGACAAAACATTTCATAGACTTTTACTCTCTTTAAATAGATTCTCAATAGAAAAACCTAAATACTCTTGGTCCTATGATTAATAGGTACCAACTGGCTATTTGTCCTTATAAAGTGGACATTTTTATATTAAATAACCTTCCATTATTATCTAATGGACCTTACTCAAAGAGGATGGTTGCATACATCAATTGATTAACTCCTAGGTATCTTAAATTACGGGGATTAGGGTAGGACATGAAAATGTCCTCGCCCTTCAAAAGAAACATTTTCCTCAAGGCTAGAGATGAAGAAATTACTACTAGATTGTTATTGATTACCATGTTGCATATCCAGGCTACATATATTTCCAGTGGATTAGTACTTGAATCATGCATTGGTGCACTTGAAATTGTCTAGTATTCAATACTACTTCGAATTGTAACCAAATGGAGCCTTATTCATAATTTTTTGATAATTTAGTCTACACCTTGCACTTTGATACCATGGCCTTCTTCATGCGAGCCATGGGAAAGACATGGAAATTCTTAGTGTGCTAGAAGAGACAAGATACTGACCATTTGTCGAACACATTGTATGATTTTATAGGGTCCATGGAATTTTGGAGCTAATTGTTGTGGGTTATTTTCTTTGAGTGCTAGTTGTTTATAAGGTTGTAGGCAAAGAAACACTTGATCCCATTTAAAAAAAGAAAATTTGGAGAGATGCTAATCTACTTGTGGTTTCATTCTATAATGCCCTCCACCCACATCTACCCAAGTATCCAGCCAACTCGGGTAAACATGTGACGAGAAGTTACTATGATATGATTTGACTCCCTATGTGTCAGTTAAGGAATAGAATTGATGAAAACCCAAAACATAGACCTTCTACACCTACTATAGGACTCCCATAATACATCTATGTCATTCCCCTAACCAGCCCCTGGGTCACACTGAGCTTCTAGACCACTAAATCCCTGGACTCTCCCTTGATATCGACAAGGGTGCGTCTAAAAGGCTCTGGAAGTACGCACGACATGGGTATGCATGCGTCTGGGGATTTTTCTCCTCAGATCTGTGTTTGCAACTCCAAGATTTGTGCCACTTTTTAAGACCATAATCTAGGTCATTGCCCAGAAACCGCTATAGCTTTCAGAATCCATAGATTACATGACCACGAGACTTACAAATTAAAAACTGGCTCCAGGAATAAACCTGACCATCCCTAACCAGGACTGACATTTTGTCAAACACTTGACATCAATGAAATCTACAGGAAATGAATACAAGATTGAGTATAACTTAGTGATAATTCATATGAGACCTAACAAGAAGGATGACCACCCTCTTCCCTTAACTGTTTTGAAATCAATTAGGTCTTGCATCCATTATCCTTTCAGTTACAAGTAAATACATAAAATAACCAGTAATATAATCATGATTATAACCAACATTAAACCATGTAAAGAACAATGAGATAACAAATATTAAAGCCACATAATAATAAGTACAAAAGTAATAAAACTTATCTTTTATTAAACATAGGAAAAGCCAACCAAGTTCGGGACTTCCATGTACCACCCGACCATAGACATGGTTGAACCAAACCTGTATTTCATCTGGTCACCCCCATGCCATATTCCAAGCATGAATGTGGGATCTCATGTATAGACCAATCCAAAACAACCAAGGGAATCTAGAGGTTAAGCCACCTCCACCCTCACTAAATTGTGATCTTACCAAAACCGGCACCGAGATCACAAAACCAAACCGAGCTTGGAATGCCTCCGGATTCCATCACTATCCTTGAGGAATTTTTAATCTCCTTGTTTATCTAGATTTACTACAATCCACACCGGATCACTAGGCCCTAAACTGAGACACTAGTCTCTTAGGCATTACCACAATCCAAACTAGATCACTAAGCCCTCAGGTTTTATCGTGTATCCTACCAAAACCGGTCAAGGGATTTTGGAATGTTCTTGAGACCACCTCTGCCCTAGATTCGAAACCATCCATCAAATTCAAAGCTCAAAACCGAGGAAACAATCCCATCATACCATGGCTATCTGAAAAAAGGCAAGGAAAGGCTTAAAACCATTGTCATAACCCGGAAAAACCATGCCACTGACAGCAACAGAACCATATACCAACATGCAAAGCCATGCATGTCAAAACCATATAGGAAATCACACATTTGATATGTTACCGACAAGTATTCTTGTTGAAGTTGTTTGATCCTGCTTCTCCTTTCTTGATCTTTATTTTCCTTTTCCTTTCCTTGTCCTTCCTTTACTTAATTTTCCCTTCCTTGCTCCAAAGCTAGAATGACCCAAGAAAACTCTAAGTGTTCGAGAGTGCGAGAGAGAGAGAATAATGAGAGAGCTCCAAAACTTGAACTGAGAAAAATCCATGAACTGATATTCAGAAGCCTTTTTATCAATGAGGCCTCTATTTTCTTCATTTTCCATTATTTTCCTTCATTTTCCTCCTCACATGCAACCTGTGACCTTTCACCTTCCTTTTCTCCCATTTTCCTTTATTTTCATAAATAAATGTACCAAAAATACCTTTTTTCCTTTTTAATGTCTTAACCAATGCCTTTGTCAATTTCCTTTAGTCATAAACACATCAAGTGATGCCCACTGGGATATCTTTGCCCCACATTGAGCTTGGAATAAGTGTCCCTTAACCGTGGTCTTATGTTTCCTTTATTAACTTTTATTACATGAACTTTTAACCAAGGGCTATTACAGACCCCTCCCCCTTGGGAAACACCATCCTTGGTGTTAAACCACATTAAGACCTTATCAAAACCACTGAAAAGCAAACATACTACCCATGGAGCTTTATAACTAATCTTGTTGCAGTATTTACAATGAATGACCTTCTCAAAAGAAAAACATCATGACAAGATAACAACCATACTACTTATTGGAGCTTTATAATTTATCTCATGGCGGTATTTACATCTATATACATGTGTACATATACCAAAACATCAACAAAACATATGCCAAACATATACCAAACATTATACCAAAACTGATTTGCCTCCACCAGCAAACAAAGAAGGATACATGGCCCGCATGTGATCTTCCATCTCCCATGTAGTTTCTTCAGGCCCAAAGTACTTCCATTGCACTTTAAATTTCTCTATGGCTCTGTTCCTGAGCATGAGCTGCTTCCACTACAATATGAATTGAGGCTCCAACTGGAATTCTCCTTCTTGCTCCACCTACAATACATACCAATCAATAACATGATCAACATCCTTTATATACCTCTCAAGCAATGAAACATGGAAAACATATTAGACTTTCACTGTTGGAGGTAGTGCAAGTCAATAGGCCACTAGTCCAATCCTCTCAAGGATCTCAAAAGGATTGCAATATTGTGGTGCCAACTTGGCACATGATCTAATCCTCAAAGAGATCTTCTTGGGCTTGATGCGCAAATACACATGCTCCCCAACCTGAAACTCCTTGAATTCCCTGTGTTGGTCTGCATAAATCTTCTTTCTATCCTGTGTTGCTTTTAAAATCTTCTTTATAACCTGCATTTCATGTTCCATGTCTACCAACATATCTAGTCCAATAAGTACCATGTTCATTGGATCATTCCAGCTGATGGGATTATTACAACTCCATACATACAGTGCCTCGAAAGGACTCATCCTTAATGACTCTCGATAGTTTTTGTATGCAAACTCAACCAATGGAAGATACTCCTCCCATATTCTCCATTGGTGCTTCATGTACATCCTCAACATATCCTCCAATATCCTATTGACCCTCTCTATCTATCCATTTGTCTGTGGATGATAAGATCTACTGAAGGCCAACCCTGTACCCAAACCTGCAAATAGCTCCTTCTAAAACTTGGAAGTGAACTTTTCATCCTTGTCTAATACAATATTCTTCGGAACACCATGTAATCTCACAATCTCCCTTATGAAAACATGTTCCACTTCACTAAATATGTAGTCTTTACTGGAATGAAGTGAGCTATCTTGGTCAACCTGTCGACCATGACCATAATAAAATCATGTTTTCTCACTATCCTTGGAAGACTTGTAATGAAATATGTGGAAATTACCTCCCAATTCCATTCCAGAATCAGAATAGGTTGTAGTAGACCACCTATATTCTTACATTCTTCCTTTACCTACTGATAATCCAAACATCTAGCCATGAAATCTACCACTTCATTCTTCAGATTCGACTAATAGTAGAACTTCTTCACCACCGTCAATGTCTTCTGATATCCTGGGTGACCTGAGTATAGCTTGACATGAAACTCCCTCAGGATAAGCTTCTTGAGTTCACTGCAATCTGCCATATAGATCTTGTCCCTGAATCTCACCTAACCATCTATCGTGAGATGATAGTCTTCATCTTGATCACCTGTACTTGTACATATACCTGTACCTATACTCTGATGTAACCTGTGCATAATCTCTATATACTTGGCATCCCACTGTCTTGCCTACAAGATCCTATCCTGTAATTATGTCCCATCAAAGCTCATAGTTGCTATATGATTCACCTGTACCTTCTTACTAAGAGCATCTGCAACCCGTTTCTCCTTTCCCTTAATGTATCTAATCTGGAAGTCAAACTCACTAAGCATAACCAGCCATCTAGCTTGCCTGGCATTTAGATTTAGCTAGTCAAACAAGTATCTCAACCCACTGTGATCACTCGTCAATACAAATATCTTGCCAAGTAGATAGTGCCTCCACATTTTCAAGCCGTGAATAATAACTGCCAACTCAAAATCATGAGTCACATAGTTATGCTCGTGCTCATTCAAATTCCTAGACTTGTAGCGCACCACCTATCCCTCCTGCATAAGGACTCCATCGAGTCCTTTTTTACATGCATCTATACACACTACAAACTCTTTATCCATATTTGTAATATTAAGGACTAGAGCATTGGTTAACAACTGCTTCAGCTGCTCAAAACTAGTTGCACATTCTTTTGTTCATTCGAACTTCTTAACTTTATTCTACAAGGGTGTCACATGATATGCAATGCAAGAGAAGTTCCTGAAGAACCTCCTATAGTAACCTATCAATCCCATGAATGATCTCATCTCATCCACATTCTTAGGAGCTACCCACTCCATTATGGACCTTATATTTTATGGATCTATTGCTATGCCTTCCTTGGAAACAACATGTCCCAAGTAATGCACCTCTGTGTGAAAGAAGCTACACTTGCTAAGCTTGGCATACAACTGATGCTCTCTTAGTAATCTCAACCCTATTGCTAAATGCTCAGCATGGTCTTCTTCATTCTTGGAGTATATCAAGATGTCATCAATGAATACAATAAAAAAATTGTCCAGATAAGGACACAACACACTATTCATCAGACACATAAATGTAGCTGAGCATTAGTCAAACCGAATGAAACTACAACAAACTAATAATGCCCATACCTGGTCCTAAAGGTAGACTTGTAGGTATCCCCTTCCTTGATGCGTACTTGAGGGTATCCTGATCTCAAGTCGATCTTAGAGAACATTGTTGCTCCTTTCAACTGATCAAACAAATCATCAATCCTCGATAATGGGTACCTATTCTTGATCGTTACATTGTTCAGCTGCCTATAATTAATGCACAATTTGAGAGTACCATATTTCTTCTTTACGAACAACATTGGTGCACCCCAAGGTGATACACTTTTCCTAATGTATCCCTTGTCAAGAATCTCCTTTAACCGAAATTTCAACTCTATTAGCTCTGGGCTACTCATCTTATAAGGTGCCTTCGATGCTAGTGTTGCCCTTGACACCAAATCAATAGAGAAATCTAGTTCCCTGTGATGAGGTAACTCTAGAATATCTGTAGGAAATACATCCTGAACCTATAGTAGAACTACATACCTACTCAAAACATCTGCATCCTCAACTTCCTTACCTTTGTCACTAGAGATATGTACCACAAATAACACACACCCTTTCCTGCAACTATGCTTGGTCTGCATAGCTGTCACCATCCTAACTTATGTAGGATTATTCTTTCCCTACAAAATTATCTTTTCTCCATTATCATCCAAGCACTTAATGACCTTGTCAAGGCAATCCACTTTGGTCCTATGAAGCTACAACCAATCCATACCCAAAAGCATGGTATATGTTCCCAATGGAAGTACATTCAAATGTGTTGTTGTAGGCATACCATTTCACTCAAATGCACAAGCTCTCACCCAATGGTGAACCCTCTTCTTTGTACCTATAGCCAACTGTACCAACCAAGATTTTGCATGCACTTCTTTTCTCAAACCACACTTATCCACTGGTTTAGGATTTATATAAGTTCTATAATTAGATCCAGGATCAATCAAAATAGAAACAACTTGATCACAAAGCTTACTGTCCATTTCAATGATAGATTCATGATGATCTTCCTTCCTGTTTTCCACAACTGCATAATTCCGAGGAATGTTGTGACCAACATCCCCAACTGTATATGCCTCTTGAGCACTATAGATCTGGGTTCTACCACCCTGATATTGCAGACAATCTCTCTTACGATGATCCTTGCCACATATCCAACACTACAATGATGCTCTACCATCACCTCTAGTATGTTGCTCTCCATGTCCCTTATCAACTGTATTGAACTTCTTGTAAGGGACTATATTTTCTTTCTCACCTGCATCTTGAGGTCTTCCTTGCTTTGGTGGCCATATTCCTTTAACTTTCTCATTTCCTTTGAACTCACGCTTATGCTCAACTTTTCACTTCAACTTCTCATAACAATTCTTTAGCTTTCGGACGGCCTCCTCCAATGACCTAGGCTCATCAAACTAAATATGGTCTCTGTATGCTACTGGCAGTCCACTGATGAATCTCTAAACCTTAGCCTTCTCCTCCTTGAGGTAAGGCACATATCTCAATAGCTCCAAGAACCTGCTAGCATACTCATCATCTGTCATGGAACCCATCTACAACTCATAAAACTCCTTAGTTGTATCATCATAGTACCTTTCCAACAAATTCTTCTTCTTAAAGAGGCTCTCAAACTCATTCCAAGTCAAGTCATCCTACCAAATACCTTTAACATTCTTCACATCCTCCCACTAGATATCTGCTTTACCTTTAAGATTGAAAGTGACTACATTTTCTTTCATGTTCTTTGAATAATCTTGCAATCTGAAGAAATTCCTCATACCAAGCAAGCATGCATCTGCATCATGTGATTTCTTCGTCTCTCCATCGAATATAGGTGGCTTTTCTTTCTTAAACTCATCTAGAAAGTGTCACTCCTCCTATAAGGATGATATTGATGATGATCATAATTCCTGTCAGAACCAAAACTAGAATAATACCTATGTCTATCACCCCTCCTATCCAAAGTATCCAAGGACCTACCATCTATGATCATGTCCTCTCCATCCAACCTGTACTCACCATGAGACCTGCTGCCATATGCCCCGTTAGTTCTATCCTCCTACTCATGGTTGATCCGAAGTGGTCCCTGTCGCTGCAATTCTGACAAACTATGAAGTATCACTGCATTTACCTCTGCTTGTTTCTCCTGTGTCTGTATGATTATGTCATTGTCTGCCTTACAACTCCTTATTTCTATCATTAACATTCTCAGTGTGTCTACCAAATCATAAGAGTTCACAACACCACATTGCTCATCTGATCCATAGGGAGAGTCTCGAGAACTGTATTCTACCATCTTACTAGTCATCTTTGATATTCTTTCTCCAAGGTCTATCATGTCAATGAAACCAATTCACAATAAACCAATGTACCTTATCATTATTCGGGGGGGATACGTCATCTGCAACATCAACAAATCATCGTAATACATGGATAACATAATCATGAAAGCATATGGTAATATAAGACATAAGCATATAGGCATGTAACAATCATTCTAGCTAGAGACTAGTCATCAATGCATGATCATATCGACTACACATACCATGACCTCATGCATGACAACAAAAACCATATCGATGCACACTTGACCACATTTAAGCACTGACACACATAGTAATGCATAACCAATCATACACTCATGATGACACACTTCACAACAACAACATCCTGTTTCACATGGCGACATCACTACAACCATAACTGACATGTATTCAAATACAAAAAAAACATGGTCTTATAACAAAACAAACACATGAAACTGACATGAATACATGACCAACAAACAACCCATCTAGTTCGAGGAGTGAACCATGCTCTAATACCACTCTGTAATTCCCTCCTCCCACATCTACTTAAGTAACAGGCCAACCAGGGTAAATATGTGATGAGAAGTTACTATGATATGATTCGAATCCATATGTGTCAGTTAAGGAAGTGAAATCGAAGGAAAACCACAACACAGACCTTCTGCACCAGCTACTAGACTCCAAAAATGCATCCCATTCATTCCCCTAACCAGTTCCTGGTTCGAACTGAACTTCTAGACCACTAAACCCTCAGACGCTCCATTGATATGGACAAGTGTGCATCTGGAAACCTCCTGACACATAGACAACATGGGTATGCATGTGTCTGGGGACTTTTCTCCTCAGGCCTGTGCCTGCAACTCTAGGATTTGTGCCACTTTTTAAGACCGAAATCCAGGTCACTACCCAGAAACCCTGGTAGCTTTCAAAATCCATAAATTACATGACCACAAGACTTACAAATTAAAAACTGACTCCAGGAATATACCTGACCATCCGCAACTGGGACTAACATTTTTTCAAACACTTTGCATCATTGCAATCTACAAGAAATGGCTGATAACTCATATGAGACTTGACAAGAAGGATCACCAACCTCTTCACTTGACTATTTTGACATCAATTAGGTCTTGCATCCATTATCCTTTCAGTTACAACTAAATACATGAAATAACCGTGACTATAAACAATCATATAACCATACTTATAACCAAAATTAAACCATGTAAATAGCAATAAGATAGAAACTATTAAAGCCACATAATAACAAGTACAAATGAAAGAGAACTTAGCTTTTATTAAACATAGGAAAAGCCGACCAGGTTCGGGACTTCCACGTACCACCCGACTATAAACATGGTTGAACCAAATCTTTCTTTCAGCCAGTCACCCCCATGCCATATTCCAAGCATGAATGTGGGATCTCATGGGTAAATCGATCCAAAACAACGAAGGGAATCGAAAGGTTAAACCACCTCCACCCTCACCAAACTGTGATCTCACCAAAATCGACACCTAGATCACAAAACCAAACCGATCTTGGAATGCCTCTGGACTCCATCATTATTCTTGAGGAATTTTTTGTTTCCTTGTCTCTTAGGCTTTATCGCAATCCACACTGAATCACTAGGCCCTAAACCGAGACTCCACCCTTAGGCTTCATTGTGTATCCCGCCAAAACCGATCAAGGGACTCCTAAGCCTTTGGGAATTTTCCTAAGACCACTTCCGCCCTGGATTTTGAAACTACTCAGTAATTCCAAAGCTCAAAACCGAGAAAACAATCCCATCATACCATGGCTCTCAAGAAAAAGTCAGGAAAGGTGTTGAAGCCTCATAATTTTGTTGCTCCAAGATGGGGGATGACCACCCGGTCCAAACCTTAAAGAAAACTCCTTTTCCGTTTGATTTTGTGGCTACGACTGGGGATGATGGGAACATTTTCCCAGAGTGGGTTTGAAAATGAGAATGGGTAGTTTTCAAACGATCGCAATAAGAATGATGATAACTAAATTTCCTATTCTAGCATGCAAATCTCTAGCTAACTTAATCTAATATAAACCCAGGGTATTCTGTGTCATATGTGATTTAAAAATATATATGTTTGACATGTGATAATAAAGATCATGCATGCATTAAACATAGATGATAACATGTAAAGATATTTTATTTGAATAAATTGTTAATCAAAGAAATGTATAAACTATATTGCATATATTAATGATCATATATGAAAACAAATACTTTTAGCTAGGCATCATATAGTAGTGCAACTAACACATAACTGAAAGAACATACTCCATATATAATTCATGAAAATGAAATGTTATCGCTAATTAAACAAAACAGAACTGATCATACAAGATAAAAATACCATATGTGTGAGGTTCTGCTCATTTGACTAATGACATAGTTTAGCTCCTTTCCTCAAATCAAATTATTCTCCAAGCATACAATAGTGCATCATCAAATTATTCTGGGCTCTCCTGTCAGCCATGGTTTTCTGAATTCAATCCTCTATCCATGATAGCTCTAGCCACTCCAGTTTGGGTAAGACTTCCTAATATACCCATTCATTTGTTAACTCTGGATATCTTATCTTATGTAGGAAACTCTCTAGACCATTTTATTAAGATAGATACAAACAGGCTTGGGTGGGGTATTGTAAATTTTACACGCATATATATCAAAATGGACCTCAACAACATGTTTTCTGATAGAATCCTTATCAATTGGAATGACATAACCTTCTTACAATTGGTGGATTACAAAAACACAACTTTATGCGTAAGTCCTGTGAACATCTAGTGTAAGTTCCTCAGACAAAACACCAAAGGACACCGCTCACAGACAGATAACAAATCAATACACCAGTATTATTGACGTGGTTAAAACCCTCAAAGAGGGAAACAGTCCACGACTTGAGCCAACACGACCAGTTCAAGAAATTTATTAATAAAAGAATGAAAATTTACATAAGATTCTCTCATGAACGATTACCCTACAAATGACCCTCCATGCTCTTTAAATAGAGATCATGGAACAATCAGGTGTTAAGCCACGGATCAAGTGTTGGTAATACTGAGGAGAGAATGAACTATCAGATCACTAGATATTGTGACCGTCGGATTGTAAGTTACAAAAGTACAGAGTAAAAAAACACACTTTAACTAACTCTACACTAGACCAAGTTATACTTAACTATTTCCTATGTGTTAGAATATCCTAACATCCCCTCTTAAGAACAACTTGGGATAGGATTGAGGATGTAGAAATATGACACAATAGGAGAAGGAAGGAGGCATTAGAGCCTATCCCCCCTTGGTGACAACTTCCTGAACTCCAACCATAAATCGAAGTTTAGTAAACTTCACCTCTGTGAGAGTCTTGTAAAGATGTCTGCAACTTGATCATCTGTTGAACAATATTGCACTTCAAGAACATGGTCATGAATGAGCTTTCCGATGAAGTGCATGTGCAGTTCATGTGTTTGATACGCTGATGTTTAACTGGATCTTTGCATAGTTGAATGGAACTTTGATTATCACACCAAAGTGTAGTCGGATGTTGCTGCTGAAAGCTAAACTCTGACAGGATCTGACGAAGCCATAGGGCTTCCTTACTAGCTTCTACGGCACCACAATACTCTGCTTCTGCTGAAGAAAGAAAAGTGACACTTTGTTTCTTGCAAGCCCGTGTCATAGGTCTTGAACCAAGAGTGAACACATAATCTCCAGTAGACTTCCGATCATCAAGGTCACCAGCCCTATCAGAATCAATGAAACCAACCAATAGAGGAGATGCTTCTGCACTGTAATGAATCCAAAACTAAACTGTACCTCGATCATAACAAAGTAATCTTTTAAATGCTTTCCAATAACTTTCATGTGGGTTTTGCATAAACCGAGCAATAAGGCCAATAGCAAAGGAAAGGTGAGGACGAGTATGGGTCAGATACAAAAGTTTTCCTACAAGTTGATGGTATAAGATACCATCAACTTTAGGGGAAGTACAAGTGAGTGAAAGTTTTCCGAGTACACATCCAGAACAAACAACATCTCTTCAAGATACCATTGGAAGACCTGTCACCGTATTTTCTTTACATAGATTCTGAAGGAAGCGATAGTTTAAGTGACCAAATCGCTCATGCCAAAGTTTTCTCACTTCATCATTATGAGCAACAAATACCGAGGGAAGATTTGATGACCCAAAGTTGTTAAACTTATACAACCTTGTAGAATCATCAGCAATGCCGGTAGCTAAAATCTGTCTAGGATCTCTTAGGTCCTTAATTGCAACATCATGAGGTGAAAATTCAACAATTTTACCTTCATTTGAATGATTTATCTGATATACAGATAGAAGGTTGCAAAATAACCTTGGAATACATAATACATCATTAAATTGACCATTGTCTAGATGAACAATTCTAATCGCTACAACACTAAGAGATCTATCATCACCAACATATATATTTTTTGTGTTACAATCATTTAAAGAAGAAAAGATGGCTTTGTTTTTGGCCATGTGATAAGAAGCTCCAGAACCAATGAGCCACTCATGAGAATGAGGAGAAAAAGATACATTTAGTGCCTAACCAAACCGAGATGCTTGAAAACCACATGCAGAAAGTGCTATTCCTGAAAATGAAGTTGAAGTAGAAGAGTGCTCCAAATGGATGTTATGCTTCTTCATTTCTGCTTATAAGGCTTCCATATTTTTAAAGCATTTTGATTCTAAGTGGCCATCTCGATTACAAAAGTGGCAATGTCTATCAATCTTCTTCCTTTTGTTATTATTTGCATTATCATTTTGTTGAAATGATTTTTCATTTCGAGACTGAAATTGCTTAGGACCCTTGTTTGGTTTATGACCATTTTTTTTAGGATACTGCTTCTTAGGATTCTTTGAATTTGGTTGTTGTTGGGCCACTAAGGCTTTCCTAGAAGAGTTTCCAAGATTAAGAAGACTAAGATGTAAGAGCTTTTCTTGTGCTCTTATTAAAGAATCACAAAAGGCATCAAAAGAGGGGGACTTATAGTATTGTCCTTGAGAAATAAAGGCTTCTCTAGTAGAATAGAAGGTGGAAACAAACATAGAGTATGTTGGTCCCAACTTAGTAAGAATGGAATAGATAAGGCTACTATCTTCTTTCTTAACCTTAACACCTTCCAAAAGAAGTCTAAGGGTCTTGAACTTAGACAAAAAATCTTCAATGGAAGAAAAACTGTTAGGGTCCAATGTAAGCAACTCATTTTCGAGTTAATGGGCTCTAATTTCATTTTTAATTCCAAAAACTTTAGTAAGTCGTTTCATTGCTTCATTAGGAGTCTCAAGTTCTGCAATATGGAATCTAAGGTCTGGAGAATAGACATCCCTGTTAACCCACATGCTTGATCTTGCCTATTTTCCCATTTGGCTACCTTATCTTCATCTTGAGGTTTGGTTTCTTGGCCTGAGGCTATTCTGTAAAGACATTTACTTCTAAGTAAATCTACAATGTAGGACCACCATTCGAAGTAGTTGGTGCTATCAAGAATAACTTGGCATGGACTTTCCATTTTAACATAAAATAAAGCTGTAGATGCTGAAACTAAGGATTCCAACGGAAAGATATCGAAAAATTAGGCTGATTAAAAAAAACGGCTTCTGAATGAAGAAGTTATGGCTTTTTGAAGAAAAATTGTTGAAGATACCGACGAAGTGCATGAATGTGCAGAAATGAATGATAATGTTATATTTAAAAAAAATCCCCCACCTTTCCAAACATAAATATAATTAGCTCACTTTAAAAAAAAAAAATATGTGACTTACTTTTATAAATAGGTGAAAGTCACTTTTATAATAATACTTTATGAGCTACCCACTAAATTGTAACTTAAATAAAAGATAAAGGGACTTTAGAATTATAAGTGACTCACTTTTTATAATGGGTAAGAACACTTTTACATAAAGTAACTTTAAAACATAAGCTACATGTGCTTTTTGAAAAAGTAACTTAACAAAAAGAAAGACTTGAACCCATGACCTCTATTCTCATAAAGTAACTTTGGATCAAGTGAGCTAGTTTAAAAGATTATTAATTTTTGGAAAAGAGGAAGGGTTTCTTTTAGGCACTGAAGGTTTGGGGTGTGTGCTTACAAAACAAAAACCACAAAATCCAATACGGACATACAAAAAACAAACCTTACAGTTTGAATTTAGCTTTACCCGGAAACTAAAAATTTTCCTCAATTTTTCTGATTTTTCGAGATCATACTAAGGGGCAGCGAAAAAGAGCATATGCATAAGAAAAATCTCTCATTTATGTTTCTGATTTGCCTAGATCGCACAAAGTCGCGAGGCAAAGAGCATATACAAAAATGAAAGGTATAGATCCGGTAATAAAAAAACAAAGAGATAAATAAATCGAAATAAACAGAGAGAAAATAACTATAAACTACTAATAAACACTATATACCTCTAGATCTAAAAATGACGTAGCTAAAGCTACCAGAAACCTTTTTGCGTGAAACGAAAAAGGGTTTTTCACTGGAACATAAGCTCCTAACATAATAGAGCAGTCCTCTCGGTTCGAAATTAGTCAGAAATAGTAGATCTAGGAAACGACAGCTAGATGTAGTTTTATCGGCTTCAGATTTAGATCACCAATGGATGCGACCTTCAAATAGCTCTGATACCATGTAGGAATTTAAAAGGTAAGTTCCTCAGACAGAACACCAAAGGACACCGCTGAAAAACATATCACAGATCAATACAACAGTATTCTTGACGTGGTTAAAACCCTCAAAGAGGGAAACAGTCCACGGCTTGAGCCGACACGGTCACTTCAGGCAATTTATTAATAAAAAAATGAAAATTTACATAAGCTTCTTTCATGAATGGTTACCCTACAAATGACCCTCCATGCTTTTTAAATAGAGATCACGGATCAATCGGGTTTAAGCCACGGATCAAGTGTTGTTAACACCGATGAGAGAATGAACCATTGGATTGTAAGTTACAAAAGTACATAGCAAAGAAACACATTTTACCTAACTCTACACTAGACCAAGTTACATTTAACTATTTCCTATGTGTCGGAATATCCTAACATCTAGGTCATCTCCATAATGCTTGTCCTTCTTTAAAAAAAAATTCTCATCCCCTTGATCCCAAGAAAAGGAATTGAGCATGTCAAGACCCAAAAGGATCTAAGAATTCCTTAGCTCCCAAGCAAAACAACATGCAACAACAAAAAGCATTTGCAACCAATTCTAGTCCTTCGGCCTCAATGTAGCCCCATGTAGTGCTATCACATTTGTCAGACTCTAGGATCGCGCCTCCTCATATGCCATATCACCACTTTGTTCTAAATCCCTTGAGTGGAGAAGAAAGAAATACAATCATGATTCAGGCTCTCATCCACGAAAGAGCATAAATGTCTTCATGAATGAGATCACTAAGACAATGATAAATGCCTTTAAAAAATGCATCCATTCTCTCGATATCTGTCCAGAATCTCCTCCGGACAATTTCTTGAAATAGATTGACGTTTTCAATAAAAACAAAGAAAAAAAACCATTGAAAAACTCAAGGATCATTTCCAAAAATTCCAAACAATGGAGAGGAAATCATCGAATGCAAATATATTAGCAACTTTGAAATTTTAAATCCACATTTATATAAATAAAACCCGATAAAAAAATTGCAAGAAGGTAGGAATTAACCTACGAAGTCGCGGAGAAATCACCTTAGTGCCTTCCAATTGGATGCCGTTGCCCGTAACCTATATCGAGGTCAACGGGTAGTGTTCCTTTTTTTATAATTTTAAAAATTTCAAAAGACATTTTACAAACTTGATTTTGCTTTCGGAGTTTACCAAAATGTAGTATTAACATTATATATGGATATAATATTATTAGAATTCCAGGCAGGTTGAAATTAAAAAAATTTAATCGAATAATTTTTTATAAAATTGTAATTTTCAATATATATTTTAAATATTGTAGGATTTGAAAGAGAGAAAAAATGGTTAAAATATTTTTATTTAATAAATATATTATATATTAAATATCAAATATCATCTATCAGGAAAATTACCTTATTCTTATCCAATTAACAAAATGAAAAAGACACTAATGCCAACCAAACCATTCTACATAATACTAAATATTTACATTAAAAAGCTAAGAAAGAACGAGTGTTGAACTCTACTGAAAAAATAGTCATATGCATGAGTTCATGTGTGAGGAAAACAAATTAATATATCTCGTGATTTGTCATGGATTTAGAGAAATGATATCAATAGGTGCTCTGAGTTGGACGGACAATAATAAATTATAAAATAATTATATATAAAGAAAGCCAGACGTTCGCTTTAATAAGATTCGTTAGCACATTATTGGTAGTATAAAAGTGTTTTTCCTCGCCCACTTCACGTGCAAATAGCTGGAGCGCATGTGATTTCAAGTGGCAATCCTTGGAATGCATGTGCACCGATGATACGTCCATGTCAGTCTCAGTGTCACGTCTACGTCCATTCCATTGATGAGTTGGCATCTTTAGTTTTTTGTCCAGAAGAAAAATGAGAACTGAATTTTATTAGAGATAGTTTAGTTTATAGAGTGTATAATATATTTAAAAGTTTATAATGCAATTGCAATGAGATCATCATCTGCATATAATTAATTAGACATAGTGAGTACAAAAGCATATTATGAAGATATACCAAAAATTTTTTAACAACTAAAAGTGATCTAATAGTTAAAAAAAACATAAATTAGAAATTTGTACTAAAAAGAACATAAATTAGAAATTTTTTAACAACTAAAAGTGATTGAATAGTACCAAAAAGAACATAAATTAGAAAAGTGATCAAATAGTACCAAAAAGGAACAGAAACTAAAAGATGACAATATGAGTTGAGCATAGACAAAATATTCATTTAAGGAAGAGCAAATCTATCCTCCCCTTATGCATTGCCGTAAGGAAAAGAAGAAACAAACCTATATACCTCCTCATCCAACAACCATCGCTTTGATAAGAGATCAGCCATAGAGTTTGATTAACAATGGTGTAATTCAAAGGAGAAACAAACCTATATCCCTACTCATCCAGGAACTATCACTTTGATAAAAGATCAACCATAGAATTTGATCAGCCATAGTGTAGTTCAAAGGTGGTATAATGTTTTATTTTTTTAAATTTTGTAGATACATATTTTTTTGATTAAATGTTTAAAAATTGGTAGTGATTTATTAAAATTATAGTGATTCTTTTTTAAATTTAGTATTATATAGTTTTTTTACTAAATTTATTTATATATTTAAAAATGTATTTTAAATAATAATTAAAAAATTACAATTGAATCAAAAATTATTTTATTAAATTTTAACCACAAATTCATTAACTTCGAATAATTAAACAAAACCCAAAATTATTTTATTAAATTTTAACCACAAATTCATAAACTTCTAATAATTAAACAAAACCATAATTTAATAATATAATATTTTAATATTTAAATTATATTATATTTTATTATTTAAATTATATGTTAAATTGTAAATGTAATTTTATGATAAAAATAACATCACCAAAACGATAATAAATTTTATAATATTAACCATTTCAATAAATAAGTGAAAAAAAGGGTCATGAGGATGCTAATCTCACTATCGGTGCAGAATAAGTGTGCAATCTATTGGGTCCTTTAACCCCTGCTTTTGGGATTCAGCATTTTAAAAGTATAATTTTGTAAAATTTTCATTTTTTTTTACTTCGAATATTATTAAAAACTATCTATTAAATAATACCTTTTAAATAATAATATTCAATATATTTTAAATATTATAGACTTAAAAAACCAGAAAATTCTAGTCTGAAATTATATTATCCAATAGCAACAAAGACACAAAAAAAAGAAGAAGAAAGCCTAATAATTGGACATCACTATTTTGAATGAAAATTTTCTAATAATTACACTACTTTTTAAAACCTAAAAAGTGTTTAAATAACGGCAACCGTATACTGTGGGCCTAATGGTTAAGAGCATGTGTTTCCTCCTAAGAGGTTACAGGTTCAAAACCAGAGGGGTGTAGAGTATGTATGCCTTCATAGACTTCGTTGGGCGGAGGTGGGCCTTGTCCCACAAACAAGGGGGTCTCATACACTAATTTGGTGTCTGGGTTGGCTGTCATTTCCCTTTTATCATTAAGTTAAAATTTTATTAATATTTGCTAAAATAAAAAATTTAAAAAATCTAAATCTATAAAAAAAACAAAAATTATACAAAATATTTAAATAATATAAACTCATGTACACTAATAAAATCTTTCTATAATCATTAAAAATATATATTTAAAATAAATTTATGCTAATTATTACTATAGTACTACTTAATACTATAATATAATATCACTGTTTCCTCTATGAAATTATTAATCATATTTAAATTTTAAATAACGTTATTTTATTTTTATCTCTTTTAAATGTGTTAATTTTTCAAGTCACTTGTCTTAAACTGAAAATAATGGGTTTGAAGATGCATTCATGAAACTTTGGTGGCCGTTGGGGACAAGTTGACATCGTCAAAGTTCATGATCCAGAGTCAATCTCCAAACTTTAGTTATGGGTTTGTTGGGTACATCCAGAGTCAATCTCCAAACTTAAGTTATGGGTTTGTTGGGTACACTGAAAACTAGGTGAGATAAACTAATATTCAAAAACATATTTTTGGTTTTCGCCAATATCAAGAATGATCCTTTGATTGGAGGCAGCACTATTCAAAAGTTTTTGACCAATTTTGACCCTAGGTCAATAAGCTTTCAACGGCCACATTTGGTTGATTCAGATTTATGTAACTCCATACCAACCAAGCAGCTTTCAAAAGCCACATTTGGTTGATTCAGATTTACGTAACTCCATACCAACCCAGCAATATTGCAATTTTCCGGAAAGGGATCAATTTCTGTGCTATTTCTTAACTCTATAAAGAGTTGGAGAATTTAAGTTCTTAATTTTTTAAAATTATTGAGCACATGTTGATGGTAAAGGGAATATTTTAGAATTTGAAAATAAAGAGAAAAGTCATTTGTAAATTTGGGAAATATCTAGAAAAGGAAAACACACAATTCACAGGAAACAAATGAGCGGCTGTTCAATTACTCTATTAATGAAAAGTTTGATTCCTTTTATGAGTTAGTTTTTTTTCTTACTTCTTTCTGCAATGACCTAATTATGACTATATAAACACTAAATTTATTAGATATAGTATTATACAATCTCTAATTAAAATTCACTTTTTTCTAATTAACTATTTTCCAACTAACTGCTTTATGCAAACTCACATTAAAATTGACTTTTAATTAAACTTTACTTGCTTTTCTTAACTTAACTCAACTCTTTACCTGAATCTTTCCCAAAAAGTAATCACTATTTCTAACAATCATATACATCTCTCTTCACTATAAGATTCCAAAATATTCCCATCTCAAAATCTACAATAAACATAAGTTCAACAAAAATGAATCACTTAAATTCAAAAAAAATTGCCATAACATATGCAAAATCCCCGTCAAAATATAAATTATAGATGTGATAATCCAAGATATTTACAAAATTAATTTGATTAATTTAAATTTACTTCATAAAAATGAAAATGAAATTGAAATTGAAAATCTATTCTATTTGGTTAATTTAATCCATACAGATGAAATGAAAATGAAAAGAAAATCTCAATCTGGATATGATTGAGTAATATTTATTTATTTCTGAAACCAGGGCCACAGTGCTCGTTAGATCTTGAACAGACAGATCGAATAAGAAACCCTAGGAAAAAGCGCCACAGAGCTTTATTAAACATCGAAGGAACGGATCGAATAAGAAATCCGATGAAAAATAAAAGAATGGAGTATTTTAATTATAGTCGACGCTCCCCGCATCCTCAGCTCATCCCATCCTAATTTCATAGGGGTTGGAGATCACAGTAGCTGGCGAGGGGGAAGGATGGTTCAAAGTATTTTCCACTAAAAATTTGTTGAGTGAGGAGTTTGTTGGCCTCGTCAGTCCAGTGAACTCCGTCCCAGCTGACAGCGGAGGATGGATTCGAGCAGGCTACGGCATGCACCTTAGTGCCATTGACCTTTGAAGTCTTTCCACACCATACTGCGTCGTTGTATACGCCTCCAGCTCCACAGCATGATCTAGTGGTGGCAGTGAACCCTGAATTTATAGATACAGAGTATGCATCATTCATCGTCTACTTGGGATATACACACAAAATATACATTAGAATATACACACAAAGTATGCCTAGTAAGGGCGCGAGGATACCATATTTAGAGGGATTGGCGAAGAAATCGTAGATGATGTCGTATGTATTGATATAGATAATGTTGGCGTCTTTGAGTTGTCGCTGCAGGGCAGATAGCTGAGCTCGGAGGAGTGTGTTGTAATAGCGAGCTGCGTCATTGAAGGAGATGGAGCAACCGTAGGGATCGAAGTCGTTGGAGGCATGTGGGAAGAAAGTGAGCCAAAAGGGGCCGCAACCTTGGGGCGGAAGGTCCCTCACCATAATATTCCTGGCGCCTTCGTTGTACAAAGCCTGCGCAGCTCCTGCAACAGCTATGGCAACCTTTGGAAGGATGGTTTGCTTCAGCTGGGCGGTGGTGAGGTTGAGCTGCATGTATCCGTAGCTGAAGTCGTTGCCCCCGATCTCTATTGTGTATATCCCGTTCTGCTTGAACGCTTCAGCGCTTGGAAGATAGACTACATTACCTGTATTAACATCCCATCAAGTCTCAACTCAATATTCAGCTCTTCGATTATTGGCATCAATAATTTAGGAAGCATCTATCAGATTAACATATCTATTTAGTTATGTAATTTAAAACAATCGAACCAAGCAATTTATTGAGTAAATTATATCTGAGCTAAAATTAACATGTTTATTTTTAACCATCTTGATTCTAATTAAAATCATGTAGTTTCAAGCAATTGAATCAAACAATTTACTAAGCAAATCATATCTTAAGTAAGATTAACCTATCTATTTTTAGCGACTTTGATTTTATTTCAGGTAACTTCCAACAATTGAATCAAGCAATTTACTGATCAAATCATATCTATGTGTTATTTTGTGGTTTCTTTGTCTGTCCATCTATCAATTACTACTTACTTACCATGTGCCTGAATGCTGGCCAGAACCTGTTGCTTGAAAACTTTGAACTGATTGATCTGAACACTGAGAGTAACGGGAGCAATGAATGAATCCTCATCACGAGCAGTGGCACCTGCAGCAGCAAAGTTGGCTCCACCCCCAAAATTTGAACCCACGGACTGCAAATATGGACTCAAAAACGGTAATCCCAGTCCCTTAGCTGCAAAATTGATAATTTTCGTCAATCAAATATATATTTAGGGTTGCAGCAAACAAAATTGAGCAGCGACAACAAATTACATAGTAACTGGAATTAATTAACGTACCGAAGAAATCTATGGAGAGTCTTCCGTCGCCATATCTGCCTGTGGGTTTGCCGAAGAATGTTTCTCCATAGGGAAAATTCTCAGAAAGCTCGTTGTAGGGGAACGCATAGTGGATGCCACCCGTATCAGAGGTTGAATCCCCAAAATTAAAAATGGCCTTGTAATTACAGCGAGCATCAGAGAATATTGGCAGAACAGCCATAACTACAAGTATGCCCACAAAATAATATTTGCTGGCGCGCTGCAGCTCCATTGCAATATCTACGATAATCTGCTCTGACAGTAATTACACAGAAGAGACCACAAGACCGGGCATGGAATGATAGAATGCAGGTTCAAAAGAAGTTTTTGTACAGTGAACAGAACCGTGCGTGAGAGCGCACTATAAATATAACAAATCATTGCCAACGTTCCGATATGAGGTCACGGGTTACGTTTGGAAGTAATGAACGTGGCGGGCATCTTCCAGTGCAGGCCCCTCATCATCGTGGAGTATCATTCGAGTTTTAAAATTGCCGAAAATCTGGATGGCTCTGGGCCTCAACGGTCGGAATTGAGAAGCGTGACGAAGAAAGTTTCGTAATCGAAGCAAAAGCAGCAAGTCTATGAGATTCCTTCAGAGTGGAGACATCATTGGTAATATGAAGTTGCTTTTTCTTGACGAGTACGTAAATCGCGGAATTGCATGTGGCAAGAACAGGTATTTTGTACAAATATTCCACGAGCTGAATAGATATCTATACGGGCAGGTCGGATCTTCTTAATGCGGTTCCAGTGGTTGATGGATGATGCATCCGGTCAGATCTTCTTAATAGATTACAACGGTGAGGTGTAGTCAGCACAGATACAGTCACAATACAAAGGTTCTTGCCAGGCGCCGTCTGGATCTCTGAGCATTTGTCGTTTTGGAGTTTGTATTGTATCGCATATTGGCGATTAATAAATTTTCGCTGACTTGTTTATTATTAGTTTTGTCTGGTAATCTCGTCATCCTTCCAATTCTTTAACCAATATTTTAATACTGGTTAATTTCCTTTTTCTGATGTGCTTTACCAATTTTGAGATTGATAAGAGTGCAGATAGATTCATGTGAATGATAGAGTTTTGAATGGTAGAGTGTAGATAGATTTATTTGGAGGGATCATTCTATGTTGACTAAATTACATAGCCTGATTTTAGATTGTTTAGAAAAATTGAAACTTTTTTCATTTTTTTTAGGTTTAATTACAGAGTTTGAACTTTTTCATCTCTGGTCAATTCAATCATAAGTTTGAACTCTTTCATTTCTAGTCAATTCAATCACGGAGTTTGATTAAGAGAAAATGAAGTAATGATTTCTTAATAATAAAGTTGTCTTAACCAAATAGACCTATCAATTAAACTAACCTTAGTGACTTATTTTAATACTGATTATTGAACTGAGAGATCTTTTCCCACTCATTATAATGAGTTACAGTAATATAATGTTTAACATCTTGAATAAATCAAATAACATAAAAATAAAAATTAAATTAAATAAAAAGATTAATGTAATGTAGATATTTTAACTGGGTCAAAATAAAATAAAATAAGGAAATGAAAATAACTATATAAAAATAAAATAAAAATGACCAATAGTACTGAGCCAAGTATTTAGGTCAAAAGTAACCTATTTAAAAGGGGAAATTAACTTAGTCTAATCCATCTTAACTGGGGACTTTTTAAAAGGGGAAATTAACTTAGTCTAATCCATCTTAACTGGGGATCTAAGAAGTGCTCAGAGGGATCAAATCTGTCTACATGCAAACCTTTTTTAAAATGAAAAGAGATTTGATCCCAAACTTAGTAAATCCGAAATTAAATTAGATCTATACTGGTTAAAAATGTTTGCAAAATATAACATACAACCAAATTATCAATCTAGTTTAACACTATTATGTATAGGGTATGAGTGGATTTTTTTTTTTTTTCCACAATTTCAATTATTAACATCTTCCCAATAACAAAATATCTTGGCCACATATATTCTGTCAGACGTCGCTCACCCTCACATACTGTGTACTTCCATTATTCCTGCCTATGATAAGATTCCACACTGGGACGGTTTCTTTCGCAGAAATCTCTTGCGATAGCGGGCAAATTGGGGTGTTGTGGGGCGCTTATTTTATATTCTATCCTTTTCTGGGAAAGCTGTCCAAACCTCTCAAGGTGAAAGCGAAATACCAATGTTTTTCAAATTCGTTTCTGTTTTCTTGACGTTTTTTTAGATGGGTAGAAAACTATAATTTGATTTTTTTTTTTAATAGCATGGGCTGTGAGTAGTAGTTTGGCTCGAAGACTATGAATATGACGAGAGATGTGACTCGCAGAATATGAATATGACGAGAGATGTGCAAGGCCGTGGAAAAATTACAACAATTGCGCTGTCAGGTCCACTCGCCATATATTTTGGAAGGTGCACACACTTATGGCACCCGTCTGTGACTTAAAGATGGAGCGGTATTTTAACTAGGTAACTTTTTACCTTCTCTGATTGTCCGTTTTTCCAAATCTGATAGGTAATTTTTTGACTTTTTCTTATCAATCATTATTTGCCAGAGTTTGATTAGAAATTGAGAAAATTGTGATTTCTTTTTCAGGAAAACTGACTATTTTAAATTGAAAATGTAATTTAAATAATAAAATATCAATAATTTTACTAATTTTTATGATGTTTAAATATATTTTTATTTAAAATATAATTTTAAAAATGAAATATTGGAATTTTATTAATAATTATATGATTAAATTTTAGTAAATGCAAAAATATCTTTATTTAAAAATCAAACATTTTTTTTTATATAATTATTATCATAAAAATATTTTATTTTTCAAAATTAAAATATGGTAATATATGATATTGTCAAAGTAAAATATAATTTACCTTAAATTAAATAGTTAATAAATACTTATAATAATCTAAATACTTATTTATTATTTATAATACTGAAATAGTTAATGAATATTTATAATAATCTAAATACTTATTTATTATTTATAATACTGAAATTTTTTTGATCTCAAGATAGGAATAGAAATCAAAAACCAAAAACACTTGGTTAACCTTTCATTTCATTCATTAAATTTAAACCATCCACATATATAATTTTTTAAATGAAACTTTTAAAAATACTATTTCAAAATAAACTATACCTATTAACATATTGTTTCAACATTATGATGTATTTTGACATTTTCACTCTAAATGACCAGAATTTATTTAGATATCAAAAACCAAAAACACTTTGTTAACGCTTCATTTCATTCATTAAATCTTGGAGATGGAAAAAATCTTAAAATGTTAAATTTAGACCATCTACATTTTTTTTTAATAAAGCTTTTGAAAACACTATTTCAAAACAAATTATACCTATTAATATAATGTTTCAACCTTATGATATATTCTGACATTTTCACTCTCAATTATTTGAATTCACTTTGATTTATGTTTGATAAATAAAATATATTTGATAATAAACTAATAATATATTTATAAAGTAGTAAATGGTGTATAAATATAGAACTTTTAATAATTAAGTTATTGAGTTTTTTAATTTAGGTGACAATTTAATATATAAATTAATTATAATTTTAAAATTAAATATTTATAATTATTAAATAAAAATATTTTTATATTAAATATATATTTTTAAATTATATACATAATTATATATTCAATTATATATATATAATATTTATTGTCTACGACATTTTGGATAGATGGTGATTGGGTGCTCTGCTAAGGCACTCTTTGATGTGAAGTCACTAGTTTAATTTCCCACCTCTATTGGGGCGATATATTGAACATGTTGAAAATGTAGTCTTGTCAAGTTTATATATATATATATATATATATATATATATATATATATATATATATATATATATATCATTATAATACCAATTTTAGTTTGAGAATAATAAGGGGAAACAAAATCCTCCAAATGGGGTGATCAAACAATGTTTAATGAAGCCTTGGGTCCACCTCACCCCTCCACGCGTCCAACATGCTCAAGCCTTTAAATGTGATCTACCAATGGATCGACCGAACAACAAAATCTCTAGAGGTTCAAGGTATATTTATTATTCAGGTGATGCAGAACAATAAGGGATTAGTTTGGAGGGAAGACCCTACTTGGATTGCAAGGAAGGATCACTAAGAGAGCCGAACAGACACCGAGTAGCTATGAAGGACAAGTGTGTAGATGTTTAATGTCTAAGTTGATCTCAAGAGTTTATTTGGGATCCTCAGTGGTGAAATTCCACCCATGAATGTCCCTACTTAGTTTAGTTGTGGTAATTGTTATTGTCAGCTTCTTCAAGCACTGTTGGCCTCTGGCATGGAAGGAGCTCACTAGTATTCAATTATATCTCTTGTCTAGTACATGGATTTGATCTTGAGTCTGTATGTTTGTGGTCAAGGGGAATCAGTACCCCTCTCTATGCTTTTGTATACTGGTTGTCGGGATCCCCTAGCACGTTCTGGGTCATGATTCTTCATCATTAGGGGTTCCTTCAAGTCCAAATTGGTTGTGCTTTCAGTCGCATAAGCTAGTGTCTTTGAGAGGGGTATGAATTAGACCCCCACGGAATGTAATTTCTAAATTCTATGTTGTGAAGTGGTGTAATTCTTCAACCATATTTCATGTGTCGATTGATAGTGTTCTCTGTAAGCCAAGGTTTGATAAGATTACTAATTTGGAGGTATCTCATAGAGGGGTAACATTCCTTGTGAATTGGCAAGTGAGGGGGATTGTTTTGAGTCTATTTGGTCTTAGAGTCACCTGGAACTACGATCTATGTCTTAGGGTGGAATCTTCCACCTTTTGTATCAAGTGGTTTCTTAGAGTGTTGAGGTCCTTCTTTCCTATGCCTAGGTCGGTCCTTTGTTGAAAGCACTGGGCTCTCCATGTTCTAGAGAAAAGATGTCTGGTGGGGAAAGTTGATAGGGTGTTGGTCTAGGTCTAGGATTTTTTGTTGTTCATAGAGATGCCTCGCCAGCGAGGAAGACCTCACAAATGAGGTGGTCATCAGGGGCAACACAAAGCAAGGGCAAACAAAGAGCACAATTTTAGTGAGGAAGATTCTGAGAGCATGGAGAGAGAGGGTGAAATTGCCTAAGATCCGACCCACTCTCTCGACCATGTTGATCAACCCTCTTCCTTGGAAATGATAGTTGAGAAATTGAGAGGAATCCAAGCCAACCTGGATATCCTTAGTGAACATGGGTATGATGATAGAGAGAAGTTGGTCGCTTATAGAATGACATTCAATACAACGAGACAAAGATCCTGGAACAATTGGCCAATGTGTGTAGAATCCAACGACAGACCAACGACTGCATGGATGAACTCGAGGAAAGAATGGAGCACATCGACTTCCATATACATGAAGTGCATGGCTCAATGGTAGCTTCACTAATGCAACCTCCCCAACCACCACCTTGATATGCAGTCTACAAGATGTTTACTATTTTTGTTCCTTTCTTGGTATGTATGGTTGTCTATCCCTTTAGAAATAAAGTCTGAATGACAAAATATCATGCACCATATTTCGGCTCTCCTAGCTCAAAAATTTGGTCTGAGTGAAGTTGGGAGAGCTGTGGACAAACATCATGTATTTTGGATTTTCCTGATAATATAATAGAATATTATTGATTGACAAAAAAGGGGAAACAAAATATGAAAAGACAACCTTGGTGATTCTGCAAGAAACAAAGGTTACAATGTGTAAATTGTGTGAAATAGGTGCCAATTGTTGCAGGGGATGTGAAGTCATGTGGTTATTGATGGTTGACGTAGAGCTAGTGGATTAACAAATTTTTGGAATCCGTTGGAAGTAACTTTTCAGAATTGGTTGGCTAGCCCTCAAATTTTGATCGACAGAATTCGTTATCTTGGTTGAAAGGATATAGTGAGTTTGGCGATGGTGTGTGGTACTCATGTGGTGGGGGATAAGTTGGTGTTCTTGGAGAATATCTAGGCTCATAGAAGCCTCATATGTGCTTCCCTCTGGATTCTTGGAGGGGATTTCAACCTTGTTAGAGCTTTGGATAAAAAAAAAGGGAGGGATCGAAAGCTAGATTCAGATTATGCCTCATTTGTGGAGTTTATTGAGAGGTTACAACTAGTGGATGTGCAAACCCTCCATAATATTTTTACTTGGAACAATAGAAGGGGGGAACATCAGGTGGTGAGTCATTTCGATTGTTTTTTGGTGTCTAAAATAATGATGGAAAAATATATTTTCATTGAAGTGGCAAATATTCCCTGCCCTAGATCAGATCATTGGCATAGTCGACTGGAGATTGACCTTAAAGAAGCCCCTTGTAATAGACCCTTTTGCTTCGAAATTTTCTGGTTTCAAGCACCAGTGAAATCAAGAGAATGGTGGGGGGGAATTAACGTGAAGGACATGAATAAGATGCATACCTTTCAATTAGAACTAAAATAATTAAAAGAAAATATTAAGCTATGGAATAAGAAATATTTTGGTAATATTTTGGAGGAGAAACACAAGTTGGAGTTCCAGATGCAAGAGATTCAACAACACATGCTCTTAGAAGGTCGCGCTACAAATTTAATGATGGAGGAGGGAGTTATGTTGAACAAGCTAGAACTCAGAAGGAGACATGAAGAAACACTCTCGTAGTAAAAATCAAGAGTTCAATGATTATAAGAGGGAGAAGAACTCTAAGTTTTTTCACAATCCATGATACAATGTAGAAATTTCAATCAATTTTTTTCACTTATTAGAAGAGACGGATTGAGAAAACCTCAAGATAATGAAATTGAAGATGAATTAATTTCTTATAACAGGGATGTACTTACTGGACTTTTTGACAATAAACAACTTGTTATTAACAAAATTAAAGTATGCATTCCAAAAATTGTTAGCAAGGAGTAGGATACAACTTTGATGTGTTTATTTGGGGTAGCATCAGATGTGTTGTAGCTTCGCAACTTGGTGGAGAGGCTAAAGCGCATGAGATCAATTTTTAATTATTTAATAATAAATTAAAAAAAACGAACCAAATAAATCAAAATTATAAGAAAATTATTATACAATATGACACACATCAATTAAAATTCCATGGGCGAATAACTATGGGTGTAGTCTAACTTGTATCAATTATTTAATAATAAATAAAAGGAATGAACAAAATAAATCAAAATTATAAGAAAATTATTATATAATATAATAAGCATCAATTAAAATTCCATGTGTGTATAATTATGGGTGTAGTCTAATTTATATAGACAAAATGACCTTGTTGTGCATGTTTTTTCTTGTTATTTCTAATTAAAATATGGCAGAGATTTTTAAAAACTCGAGTTTAAGTTGTTTAATCTATTGAATTCAAGTTCCCTAGAGGTTTTTTAGGGTGTTAATCCATTTATGCATTTGAAAATGTGTTTTAAATAATAAAAATCACAATGCTACTTAAAATTGTATCCCCAAATTCCTATTAAAAATGTTATTTCCTCTATAAACCAACATAGATCCATT
The DNA here is from genome assembly GCA_031772625.1 of Pinus tabuliformis. Classification (NCBI taxonomy): domain Eukaryota; kingdom Viridiplantae; phylum Streptophyta; class Pinopsida; order Pinales; family Pinaceae; genus Pinus; species Pinus tabuliformis. Next base: position 697,855,838 of record CM062816.1, on the reverse strand, counting down.
TTAAGTAAGGATCTAACATGAGCCAAGAGAGATCGAATTTCTTCACACTTTTTTTTCTTCAAATTACTTTAGAATATAGTCATTTTTTTAATTATAGTGAATACTATTTTTCTATTTAAAACATAATTTTGTAAAAAAAAAATATGTAAAGTTATGATTGTTTAAATTTAATTTATGTTAAAAGAAAATTACATACTCAATACTCAATATAGTTTGTGTGAATTATTCATTGCAACGAATTTCATGTAAGTTGTGATTGTTTAAATTTGATGTATGTTCAAAACATGTATATGCTTAATGCAGTTTATGTGAATTACGATGAATTCATAATTATAATTCAATTGTTAGATTTTTAACCTTTTTAAATTGTATTTAATATATAGATATAAAGGAATTTGTAAATTTGAATTGGAAAATTATACAAGCATATGATAAAAGATGTATTTTTTTTTTATTAAGACTAATGTGGTCTATCAGACTTCAAGAAAAGAGAGTCTAATTGTTATTCTTCAAAATCTTGTTTCTATGATCAAAGAGCAGTGAAAGAAGCATTCCAAGATCATTATAGTTGGGTTGGCTTAATAAGTTAAGAAGATTGGAGGTGTGGCTGATGATAGGGAATTGAGAGTGGATGTGGGCAAGAGTCAGGCAGTTTAAAAGGAAGTGTTTTTCATCTTCCACCTTCTTAGTATCACAAATTTGACAAATTCTATCGTCCCAAGGAGTCTTGGGAGTAGACCACCGCCTGGTCTCACTCTAAAGCTCATGAGAATTAGTTCTAATCCTAGCGATGTTCATTTTCTTCTTAGTGCTAGTCAACATAGAGAGATAATTTTGGTTATCAAGGGTGGGGTTGATCACCTCCTTATAGTACTTTAGCTTCCTTTTACCTTTCAATGCCTTAGCATCCCAAATCTTGTCCTTAAACCAAAGGTAATAGTATCTTTGATATTGTCCTTGCTTCCCATGATGATCTCCTCCTTAATCCCCCAAACGCTGAGCCAAGACTGAGCATCCTGATGCCAGGCACAGGTGGGGGTTTTGACTAAAGTTAGAAGCAATTTTTGGGATCCTCTTAGATTCCATATTGTGAAGCTTCTTCTTATACAGCACATATCTAAACATAACCACACTTTCATTGAGGGACATACCAACTTCGATCAAGAGAATAGAATAGGGAGTATTTCCCTTGATCTTGAGGCTATAGGTTATGAATTGCTTTTAGATCATTTCAATTTTTTTCCACAACTCCCTAAATATAGTGCACCCCAAATTTCATATATACATATATAAAATAAAAATTTATTAAAATTAATATATATATATATATAGTTTGAATAATAAATTAATATAAAATAAATTTTCAAAAAATTATAAAAATGTTAAATGAATTTATGAAATAATAAGATTGTATCGCCCAATTCTCATTAAAAAAAAGAGACTGCACAATTTAGTAGGCGTAATATTAGAGCATGCGAGAAATTATAAAATCACATCCAAGGAAATGGTATATACACCTTCATGGAATCAGGTTATTGTACTAAGGAAACTAATCTATATATGAAAATTTGAATTAAGTTGCCATTGGCTTGATAATGCACCGACGACAGGGACACTTGGACTGATTATTGTTTCTTTATGATGGTGCAACTAGGGAGAGGGACATTGTTGAGCTGGCTACAGTTCGGCCATTATTGCCATCACAATTTCAAGGCCCGCATAATCGTTGGTAGAAACGACATATTCATCATTAATATGAAAGAGCCATATGCGGTACCGCACGTTGTATGTAGATAAAACTATTTTTTATTAACAAATTTATATCCTATTATATAAATAATCATAAAATTTAATATGATATTAATAGAATATAATTTCTTTTAATATATAAGGAATTAGATAACAATTTTCGGATATTTACATTTTAGTGAAATCCTTGATTGTGAAGGCTTTTAAAAGTTTTTCATAGTTTGCGATTTTGTATAATATGATAGTGTTTTTTTTAAATTGATTAATTATATAAAGTTTTAGTAATTAGATAAGTAAAGATGATTAAACTTTCATTAAAATTTAGTTTGAAACATATATTACATTGTAAAAAGATGAATAATCAATTTAAAAGATCAAATATTACATTCACATTTCTTATTAAAGATTACATATTTGTACACTGAAGTTTCACCATTAAAAGATCAAATATTACATTCACATTTCTTATTAAAGATTACATATTTGTACACTGAAGTTTCACCATCAAATTTTTCTTTTTTGTTTGGTGACTTAAAATTGGATTATGGGAGAAAGAGAGAAGTGTGGACCGTGTGATATCATTGGAGGGATAACTCATCAACGATAAAGAGAGGAAGTGTGAGAATCATCGATACATTGATATTTTAATTTAGAGTAGTTTATTGAGTTAATAAATTTGGTTGGAAAATAGTAGAACTTTGGGTAGGATTGTTAACATTTTGGGAAATCTGGGTTATAGTTGTCAAATTTTAGGATTTTGGGTGTTTATAGGGATTTTGATGATAATGAATCCATTTCCACCATCAGAAAATCAATTCAAACACTTTAGGATTTTGGGTGTCCATGAGGATTTTGATGATAATGAATCCATTTCCACTGTCAAAAAAGAAATTCAAACACTCCTATGATGAGACATGTCTAGTGAAAAATGATTTTCCTAGCCAATTTGTGCACTCCGTAGACAATTCTGTTGGTTCATGACTTTGACAAACAATTATTTTCTGGAAAAGGAGAGAGTGGATAGATGTTATGTCTCCTGTTGAAATTTGACTTTGCTATTGATTATTTGAAAAGTTGTATTTGACTTTTACCGTCCATAGTGTACTATTTTTCAGCTGCAATGGCTGCAATGTTTTTGTATTGTTTTTCAGCTGCAATGGCTACACTGTTTTTGACTCTAGCCACAACCTTGTTTTTAGAGTGGACAAAGTCATAATCATGGATGTTGCGATCCTTATGATGCGCTAAAGGTATACAAACATATATTGCATGGGCACTTTCTTGAATATCATAATGCTGTGAGCAATTTAGGGTTAATGGCGTCTATAAAGAGCTAGAGGTTGAGATTGAGATTTGCATTTTATTTGCTTTTCGGTAATGGCGAGGAACAATAATTGTGAGATCTGCTTTTTTCTTTTTTCTTTTAGGTAATGGCGAGGAACAATAATTATGAGATCTGCGTTTTTTCGCTTTTGGGTAATGGCGAGGAACAATACTTGTGAGAATGGTGTGCAGTTGCAGGTTGTGAATATGGTGTGTGGGTTTTAGGTCGAGGTGGTATTGGCAATGGGGTCTATGGATTCTTTGGCAGCTTCTTATGGAGAAAACAGACCGACTCTGTAAACTAAGCATAACGGTTAGATATATTCTTGTGTGTGTCAAAGTGAATGATAACTTTAAGAGGTGTAAAGTACTAGTTTCAATACTAACTATATGAAAATTGCTTGGTATGTTTGTGTCTCATTTAATGGATTACTCGATATGTTTGAGCTAAGTGTTTTCTAGCTTGCTAAAGGTATATAATCTTAGTTGGATAGATTGATTGGTGTTCCTAAGCTAAGAGTTTACTTCTTCTATTTGAGGTAACAATTTTCTTATATTGAGTGAAAGATAGAATTAGATGGTCATAGTTATCATATGTCCAAGCTTCCAGGTTTGATATACATAAGGAATATATTAATTCAACTTACTTGGGACACATAGATGTGCATCCTCATGCTTGAGCATTTAAGCATAATTTGTCATTACACTTAGCTTCCGCATGGGACAACTAATGATCATCTAAATCAAATTGTTAAGTCACTAAATTGAGCACTTAATTTAGTAACTGTTGGTTGTTTCATGTTGTGGTTGATGGTGAAAAGGGAGTTGCATGTATGGGCATATTTTTGTATGTCTTAGATATGTTACATAATCCTTTTCTATGTATCCCTTATGATTTGAATAACTACTTTGATATATCTTAGAGCTACCTTATGGAGTTTTTAGTACTTGAAGAAATTTGTTGTGTGCCTATTAATTAGAAGCTGTACTTAAAAATTTCACAATGGTAAAATATTTGATTTTTTAATAATTATCAGATATTTATAAGTTTTTTTTAAGGGTTTTTTGGTTGAGGCTTTTTGAATCATCAAAAGTGGTTCATATTTAGGACAAGATGAAGAACCATATCTTGGCATCAAATTAAATAGATATATAGAGATGTTTTCTAGTCATTGTAATATAACAATTAGTTTTGACTAAAAAAATATTATTTATTAATAAACATTTATTTTTTTATTTTTTTTAACAATAGTTGATAAATAGCTCTAAATAATGAATTGAATTAATTTTATTATCCTAATTATTAATATTTTAATAAAAAAAAGTCATATAAAAATAACTAGAATTAAATAATAAAATAAAGAGAAATCATGAATTAAATTAATTTTATTTATTATTATTATTAATATTTAAATTTAAAAGAAAGGTAGTATAGTAATAACCAAAAAAAGAATAATAAGATCAAACTTAATTGTTCCAAACAATAAAACTAATAAATAAAATAAATAATAATAAGAAAGAAATAAAATAAAATAATAACAAATAAAAATGAATTATTAAAAAAAAATAATTAAACTAAGAAAGATAAGGTAGGGATCTAACACATGCTAATACTCCAACCATCATCTCTATTTACATTAATAGGCCTCCTTTCAATTTCCAAAGGCTTCCCTAAACTGAAGGTGATGAAAATGATCAATTCTTGCAATAATCCTGGCCTCAATGCAAATGTGATGTTTTGTTTTTTTCGCATGTTCTGCCAAAGTGGAGGGGTAAGAACTATTGGAAGTAATGCCTCCATGTCATGTGTAGTTGTCACTGTGAGTCCTTAGGCATTAGTCTAGAAGGTATTGATTCCTATGTTATGAGTTGGAGTCGAGTTATGTCCGAGCCATAATTTGTTGGAGTCAGTGATCAAATTCTTATATATGTAAATGTCTTATGTATTCAATAAAATAGAGTGTGTTTTTGGTGTTGTGTGTAATCACTCTCTTAGCTCTCTCAATTTTTCTAATAAGAAATTCCATGTTTGATGTAGGTTGTGTGCTCATGAATCCTTTGATTTATTGAGCGAACAATTTCACCAATGTATGGAGTCCCACAGGAGCATGGTATGAGGTAAACACCTTGCCCATCTTTAGGGTTCACAAGGTCCTTCACTAATCTTAGTGAGTTTCAAATAGTTTTTAGGGACCTAAATGTCGAAGGAACCTTATGTTTCTTCAAGATCCTTGGAATCACGTCTGTGGTCCCTTGGATAAACATAAGATGCACCTGTGAAAACCAATTCTCAAGATCTTTTTTCATTCTAGAACCCTTCTCAGCCTTAGGGTGCAAAAGTCGTATGTGTAATAATCAAGAGATATAGAAAATGTAGGCAGAAAGATTAACATAAGTCTGCCCCTAGGTTTGCCGAAGGATGTTTGTCCATAGGGAGTGAACAGAACCGTGTGTGAGAGAGCACAATAAATATAACAAATCATTGCCAATGTTCCGATATGGGGTCACGGGTCACATTTGGAAATTATGACAGGCATCTTCCAGTGCAGGCCCCTCATCATCGTGGAGTGTCATTCGAGATTTAAAATAACCGAAAATTTGGATGACTCTTGGCCTCAACGGTTGGAATTGAGAACGTGACGACGAAAGTTTTGTAAGCGAAGCAAAAAGCAGCAATTCTATGAGATTCCTTCGGAGTGGAGAAATTATTGGTAATATCAAATTGCCTTTTTTTCACCGAGTAAATAGCGGGAGCGCATGTTCGAAGAACAGGTATAATATTACTTGAAGGGATTATTTTCTCTCGGTTAAACTACGGAGTCTGATTCAAAGATCTCGAGAAAAATTGAACTCTCTTTTCACTTTTGTTTTTCGGTTTAACCACGAAGCCTGAACCACTTTCTTCTTATCAACTCAATAAAAAGAATTCAATCACAAAGTGTTAAAAGAAACTTAACCTTTTAATAAAAAAATGATTTAACAATAAAAACTGATTAATTAAAGTAACCCTCATGACTTATTAGTCCCTGCCATTTGGCAATGGCCAGGGATTATAGTAATCGAAAACCTCGATGCTAGCATTAGTTAACCTGCTTGTGAGCGGTTTCTTAATGGCTGTTGATGGAGTATATTGAAAGTTTTTTAGTACATGATAATTTACCGTGTTATTTGGCCTCGCAAAAACATAGGTTATATTCAATTTTTTGCCATCAATGTTAGAGGCAATTTAAAACATCTGCTTAATGCTAACAATAATGCTAACATTATTGCTAGGCATTTAATGCTTGGGACATTGCTAGGCCTTTAATGCTTTGGACATTGTACTGAGACATACAGGGTTGCTGCATGAAGATGGGAAGACAGATAGCTTGCCGCGTGGCGAGAGAAGGGCTACAACTTCTTGAGCATTGCTAAACGACGCTTAGATTTAGGCTTGTTATTACATTTACATTCTTCCATTAATGTGAATACAGCAGCTTCATTACTGTACTTCTCCCTTATTCCAGATGATATTGAAATTATCCGGTCTACTGAGGAGGATCCGGTCATAGGTCCAGTTGGGGAGAGCTACGGTTGGCCCACTGTGAACAACAACAAAGACGTCGCACCCCTTGCGCACCGGAATCTGCCTTCTGCTACAATTTCTTTAGTGGCCCCAGGGTGCCACAGCCATTGCCAACAACCTCTCTGAACAAGAACAGTCAGGCTGCCAGCAACCTGTTTGAACAGGAACAGTCACCCCAGGGTGCGCTACCAGCAACCTCTCTGAACAGGAACAGTCGTTGCAGGGTGCCATACCCGCTGCCAACCCTTCGACACAGCGAGTCTGTCTGCTGCAAATCTCATTTCTTCAAAACCAATTGATTCGATTGAAGAAGAAGCAGCACTGGTAAGAGTTTATATGCACTTTGTGCTTTTATATCTTGTTTAAATTCAAACATTAATACCCAACTTTCTTGTCTGAATTCAAACATTAATACCCAACTTGCAAGGGATTTTAATTGAATTCTGGGATGTGCTCACTTCTCGCAAGATCAACAAAGTTTTGTACAAAATTGTGAACTTCATTTACTAAACTAAGACATACATGAAGATTCATATTCCCTGCAAGATCAACAAGTTTCCGTACAAAATTGTGAGCTTCATTTACTAAACTATGACATACATGAAGATTCATGCGAATAGAGGAATAGTTACCATACCAAACTCGCGACTAAAGACATACATGACAAATATTCCATGAGCTGAATAGATATCTATACGGGCAGGTCGGATCTTCTTAATGCGGTTCCAGTGGTTGATGGATGATGCATCCTGGTCAGATCTTCTTAATAGATTACAACGGTGAGGTGTAGTCAGCACAGATACAGTCACAATACGAAGGTTCTTGCCAGGCGCCATCTGAATCTCTGAGCATTTGTCGTTTTGGAGTTTGTATGCGATTAATAAATTTTCGCTGACTTGTTTATTATTAGTTTTCTCTGGTAATCTCGTCATCTTTCCAATTCTTTAACCAATATTTTAATACTGGTTAATTTCTTTTTTCTGATGTGGTTTACCAATTTTGAGATTGATAAGAGTGTAGATAGATTCATGTGAATGATAGAGTTTTGAATGGTGGAGTGTAGATAGATTTATTTGAAGGGATCATTCTATGTTGACTAAATTACAGAGTCTGATTTTAGATTGTTTAGAAAAATTGAAACTTTTTTCATTTTTTTTTGTAGGTTTAATTACAGAGTTTGAACCTTTTCATTTCTGGTCAATTCAATTATAAGTTTTAACTCTTTCATTTCTTGTCAATTCAATCACGGAGTTTGATAAAGAGAAATTGAAGCTATGATTTCTTAATAATAAAGTTGTTTTAACCAAATATATTCATCAATTAATCTAATCTCAGTGACTTATTTTAATACTGATTATTGAACTGAGAGATCTTTTCCAATTCATTATGGTTGAGTTACAGTAATATAATGTTTAACATTTTGAATAAATCAAATAACATAAAAATAAAAATTAAATTAAATAAAAAGATTAATGTAATGTAAATATTTTAACTAGGTCAAAATAAAATAAAAATAAGAAAATGAAAATAATCTTATAAAAATAAAATAAAAATGAGTAGCTTATTTAAAAGGGGAAATTAACTCAGCTTAATTCATCTTAACTCTGGATCTACGAAGTGCTGAGAGGAATCAAATCTGTCTACATGCAAACCTCTTTTAAAATGAAAAGAGATTTTATCCCAAGCTTGGTAAATCCGAAATTAAAATAGATCTAAACTGATTAAAAATATTTACAAAATATAACATACAACCAAATTATCAATCTACTTTAACACTGTTATGTATAAAGTATGAAGTATGAGTGGATTTTTTTTTATTTTTTTTTACAATCTCAATTATCAACATCTTCCCAATAACAAAATTTCTTGGCCACATATATTCTGTCAGACCACATATATTCTGTCAGACGTCGCTCACCCTCACATACTGTGTACTTCCATTATTCCTGCCTATGATAAGCGTTAATGTATTATGACGGATTGCATGTATGCTTCTTCGGCAATTTTGGTGTAGAAATGGGACGGTTTCTTTCGCAGAAATCTCTTGCGATAGCGAGCAAATTGGGGTGTTGTGGGGCGTTTATTTTATATTCCATCCTTTTCTCGGAAAGCTGTCCAAACCTCTCGAGGTGAAAGCGAAATACCAATGTTTTTCAAATTCGTTTCTGTTTTCTTGACGTTTTTTTAGATGGGTAGAAAACTATAATTTGATTTTTTTTTTAATAGCATGGGCTGTGAGTAGTAGTTTGATTCGTAGACTATGAATATGACGAGAGATGTGACTCGCAGAATATGGATATGACGAGAGATGTGCAAGGCCGTGGAAAAATTACAACAATTGAGTTTTAGAATTTGCTGGAATTTGCACTTATAGTGTGGCAATTGAGTGCTGATATATCCCAATTCTAAGGACGGCCCTGGAATTGTTATTATTTTTTGGAGGTTGATCTATACTTGTGGGCTCTTATGCATTATGAAACTTTTTGAAATGAATCTTATTTTGGATCTAGGTGCATTATGTCATGTTGAATCTCTTTATGGTTCTGGGAGTATTATGGCTATTTCTTGTTGGTTCTAAAGATTAATGGCTTTGTTGGTATTTGGTAAAGCTATGATATGGAAAACATATATGGTTCTGGAGAAACATTTTGCTAAGGTTGACAATGACAGGTCTTGTTTTCTATTTAATTTACAATGTGTTGTTTCAAGTTACTATAGAAGTGTAAATTGATCTGTGGCATCTTGGAATTATGATTTTTAAATTTGTTAATGTATCTATGGTAAAGCTTGCCTATGAAAGGTCTATGGTATTGTGTGTTGTTAGATTGAAGAGCACAATTATTGTTGTGACTTTGTTTAATGTGGGCATTTGGGATCTTTCAGATTCTTATGTACTACTTGGTAGGATCTGGAAATGAAAGATAAGTAATCCCTTTCTCATAATGAATTCAAAATGTTTTAATTTACACAAAAAAGAAGAAGAAAAAGTTATTAATTGAAATCGAGAGAGTCATAGAGTATTTGCGCTACCATATATTTAAATAGTAAAAATAATTTTGTAGAATTAAAATAACCATTTAATGTTTTACTTATTACCGTAAGAAATAGAAATGTGTATTATTATGATTATATTTTATCATCTTTCAATTTAAAAATAATTATATATATATATATATATATATATATATATAAATTAATATTAATTTTATTTTTTCCTATCCTTTTGGTTTTTATTCTTGATTTTAAATAATAATTTCCTTTTTTCATAGTTACTCTTATTTCTTTATTTATTATATCCCTCCATTTTTATTATTTTTCTTTATAAGGGATTTATAAACCTTTTTGGTCCTAATCTTAATAATTAGTCTCATTCTTTTATATCTTATTTTTTAACTTTAGATATTAGAATATTATTTTATAATACAATTCAATCAGTTTAATTTCAATTTATTTATTTAAAGGTTTGACTCACTCGTGATTTAATAATTTTTTAATTAATTTTTTAATCTATGTTTGATTTTATATAGTAAAATATCAATTTATAAATATTTTCAATAATTTAATCTAAAAATAATTAAATATTAAGAATTTAAATTTTTGATTTAATCTAATTATTTGACTTTTAATTATTTTAAAATCTTTTTTCAAAACTAGTTGTTTGTTTTAAGATTCTCTTCGTTGATTTATCTATTTAATCTCATTCCATGATCTGATTCTCCATCTTGTCCACCATTAACTAAACGATGAATCACACTAAATAGTTTTTCTTATAATGTGATTTTCACCTAAAATTTGTACATTATTCAATTTTTAATTATTTAATAATAAATTAAAAAACGAACCAAATAAATCAAAATTATAAGAAAATTATTATACAATATGACACGCATCAATTAAAATTGCATGGGCGTATAACTATGGGTGTAGTCTAACTTGTATCAATTATTTAATAATAAATAAAAAGAATGAACAAAATAAATCAAAATTATAAGAAAATTATTATATAATATAATAAGCATCAATTAAAATTCCATGTGTGTATAATTATGGGTGTAGTCTAATTTATATAGACAAAATGACCTTGTTGTGCCTGTTTTTTCTTGTTATTTTTAACCAAAATATGGCAGAGATTTTTAAAAACTCGAGTTTAAGTTGTTTAATCTATTGAATTCAAGTTCCCTAGAGGTTTTTTAGGGTGTTAATCCATTTATGCATTTGAAAATGTGTTTTAAATAATAAAAATCACAATGCTACTTAAAATTGTATCCCCAAATTCCTATTAAAAATGTTATTTCCTCTATAAACCAACATAGATCCATTTTAAGTAAGGATCTAACATGAGCCAAGAGAGATCGAATTTCTTCACACTTTTTTTCTTCAAATTACTTTAGAATATATTCATTTTTTTAATTATAGTGAATATTATTTTTCTATTTAAAACATAATTTTGTAAAAAAAATAATGTGTAAAGTTATGATTGTTTAAATTTAATTTATGTTAAAAGAAAATTACATACTCAATACTCAATATAGTTTGTGTGAATTATTCATTGCAACGAATTTCATGTAAGTTGTGATTGTTTAAATTTGATGTATGTTCAAAACATGTATATGCTTAATGCAGTTTATGTGAATTAGGATGAATTCATAATTATAATTCAATTGTTAGATTTTTAACTTTTTTAAATTGTATTTAATATATAGATATAAAGGAATTTGTAAATTTGAATTGGAAAATTATACAAGCATATGATAAAAGATGTATTTTTTTTTTATTAAGACTAATGTGGTCTATCAGACTTCAAGAAAAGAGAGTCTAATTGTCATTCTTGAAAATCTTGTTTCTATGATCAAAGAGCAGTGAAAGAAGCATTCCAAGATCATTATAGTTGGGTTGGCTTAATAAGTCAAGAAGATTGGAGGTGTGGCTGATGATAGGGAATTGAGAGTGGATGTGGGCAAGAGTCAGGCAGTCTAAAAGGAAGTGTTTTTCATCTTCCACCTTCTTAGTATCACAAATTTGACAAATTCTATCGTCCCAAGGAGTCTTGGGAGTAGACCACGGCCATGTCTCACTCTAAAGCTCATGAGAATTAGTTCTAATCCTAGCGATGTTCATTTTCTTCTTAGTGCTAGTCAACATAGAGAGGTAATTTTGGTTATCAAGGGTGGGGTTGATCACCTCCTTATAGTACTTTAGCTTCCTTTTACCTTTCAATGCCTTAGCATCCCAAATCTTGTCCTTAAAACCAGAGGTAATAGTATCTTTGATATTGTCCTTGCTTCCCATGATGATCTCCTCCTTAATCCCCCAAACGCTGAGCCAAGACTGAGCATCCTGATGCCAGGCACAGGTGGGGGTTTTGACTAAAGTTAGAAGCAATTTTTGGGATCCTCTTAGATTCCATATTGTGAAGCTTCTTCTTATACAGCACATATCTAAACATAACCACACTTTCATTGAGGGACATACCAACTTCGATCAAGAGAATAGAATAAGGAGTATTTCCCTTGATCTTGAGGCTATAGGTTATGAATTGCTTGTAGATCATTTCAATTTTTTTCCACAACTCCCTAAATATAGTGCACCCCAAATTTCATATATATATGTATAAAATAAAAATTTATTAAAATTAATATATCTATATCTATATATAATTTGAATAATAAAATAATATAAAATAAATTTTCAAAAAATTATAAAAATGTTAAATGAATTTATGAAATAATAAGATTGTATCGCCCAATTCTCATTAAAAAAAGAGACTGCACAATTTAGTAGGCGTAATATTAGAGCATGCGAGAAATTATAAAATCACATCCAAGGAAATGGTATATACACCTTCATGGAATCAGGTTATTGTACTAAGGAAACTAATCTATATATGAAAATTTGAATTAAGTTGCCATTGGCTTGATAATGCACCGACGACAGGGACACTTGGACTGATTATTGTTTCTTTATGATGGTGCAACTAGGGAGAGGGACATTGTTGAGCTGGCTACAGTTCGGCCATTATTGCCATCACAATTTCAAGGCCCGCATAATCGTTGGTAGAAACGACATATTCATCATTAATATGAAAGAGCCATATGCGGTACCGCACGTTGTATGTAGATAAAACTAATTTTTATTAACAAATTTATATCCTATTATATAAATAATCATAAAATTTAATATGATATTAATAGAATATAATTTCTTTTAATATATAAGGAATTAGATAACAATTTTCGGATATTTACATTTTAGTGAAATCCTTGATTGTGAAGGCTTTTAAAAAAATTTCATAGTTTGCGATTTTGTATAATATGATAGTGTTTTTTTTTAAATTTGATTAATTATATAAAGTTTTAGTAATTAGATAAGTAAAGATGATTAAACTTTCATTAAAATTTAGTTTGAAACATATATTACATTGTAAAAAGATGAATAATCAATTTAAAAGATCAAATATTACATTCACATTTCTTATTAAAGATTACATATTTGTACACTGAAGTTTCACCATCAAATTTTTCTTTTTTGTTTGGTGACTTAAAATTGGATTATGGGAGAAAAGAGAGAAGTGTGGACCGTGTGATATTATTGGAGGGATAACTCATCAACGATAAAGAGAGGAAGTGTGAGAATCATCGATACATTGATATTTTAATTTAGAGTAGTTTATTGAGTTAATAAATTTGGTTGGAAAATAGTAGAACTTTGGGTAGGATTGTTAACATTTTGGGAAATCTGGGTTATAGTTGTCAAATTTTAGGATTTTGGGTGTTTATAGGGATTTTGATGATAATGAATCCATTTCCACCATCAGAAAATCAATTCAAACACTTTAGGATTTTGGGTGTCCATGAGGATTTTGATGATAATGAATCCATTTCCACTGTCAAAAAAGAAATTCAAACACTCCTATGATGAGACATGTCTAGTGAAAAATGATTTTCCTAGCCAATTTGTGCACTCGGTAGACAATTCTGTTGGTTCATGACTTTGATAAACAATTATTTTGTGGAAAAGGAGAGAGTGGATAGATGTTATGTCTCCTGTTGAAATTTGACTTTGCTATTGATTATTTGAAAAGTTGTATTTGACTTTTACCGTCCATAGTGTACTATTTTTCCGCTGCAATGTTTTTGTATTGTTTTTCAGCTGCAATGGCTACACTGTTTTTGACTCGAGCCACAACCTTGTTTTTAGAGTGGACAAAGTCATAATCATGGATGTTGCGATCCTTATGATGCGCTAAAGGTATACAAACATATATTGCATGGGCACTTTCTTGAATATCATAATGCTATGAGCAATTTAGGGTTAATGGCATCTATAAAGAGCTAGAGGTTGAGATTGAGATTTGCATTTTATTTGCTTTTCGGTAATGGCGAGGAACAATAATTGTGAGATCTGCTTTTTTCTTTTTTCTTTTAGGTAATGGCGAGGAACAATAATTATGAGATCTGCGTTTTTTCGCTTTTGGGTAATGGCGAGGAACAATACTTGTGAGAATGGTGTGAAATTGCAGGTTGTGATTATGGTGTGTGGGTTTTAGGTCGAGGTGGTATTGGCAATGGGGTCTATGGATTCTTTGGCAGCTTCTTATGGAGAAAACAGACCGACTCTGTAAACTAAGCATAACGGTTAGATATATTCTTGTGTGTGTCAAAGTGAATGATAACTTTAAGAGGTGTAAAGTACTAGTTTCAATACTGACTATATGAAAATTGCTTGGAATGTTTGTGTCTCATTTAATGGATTACTTGATATGTTTGTGCTAAGTGTTTTCTAGCTTGCTAAAGGTATATAAGCTTAGTTGGATAGACTGATTGGTGTGCCTAAGCTAAGAGTTTACTTCTTCTATTTGAGGTAACAATTTTCTTATAGTGCATGAAAGATAGAATTAGATGGTCATAGTTATCATATGTCCAAGTTTCCAGGTTTTATATACATAATGAATAGATTAATTCAACTTACTTGGGACACATAGATGTGCATCCTCATGTTTGAGCATCTAAGCATAATTTGTCATTACACCTTGGTTCTGCATGGGACAACTAATGATCATCTCAATCAAATTGATAAGTCACTAAATTGAGCACTTAATTTAGTAACTGTTGGTTGCTTCATGTTGTGGTTGATGGTGAAAAGGGAGTTGGATGTATGGGCATATTTTTGTAAGTCTTAGATATGTTACATAACCCTTTGCTATGTATCCCTTATGATTTGAATAACTACTTTGATATATCTTAGAGCTACTTATGGAGTTCTTAGTACTTGAAGAAATTGGTTGTGTGCCTATTAATTAGAAGCTGTACTTAAAAATTTCACAATGGTAAAATATTTGATTTTTTAATAATTATCAGATATTTATAAGTTTTTTTTAAGGGTTTTTTGGTTGAGGCTTTTTGAATCATCAAAAGTGGTTCATATTTAGGACAAGATGAAGAACCATATCTTGGCATCAAATTAAATAGATATATAGAGATGTTTTCTAGTCATTGTAATATAACAATTAGTTTTGACTAAAAAAATATTATTTATTAATAAACATTTATTTTTTTATTTTTTTTAACAATAGTTGATAAATAGCTCTAAATAATGAATTGAATTAATTTTATTATCCTAATTATTAATATTTTAATAAAAAAAAGTCATATAAAAATAACTAAAATTAAATAATAAAATAAAGAGAAATCATGAATTAAATTAATTTTATTTATTATTATTATTAATATTTAAATTTAAAAGAAAGGTAGTATAGTAATAACCAAAAAAAGAATAATAAGATCAAACTTAATTGTTCCAAACAATAAAACTAATAAATAAAATAAATAATAATAGGAAAGAAATAAAATAAAATAATAACAAATAAAAATGAATTATTAAAAAAAAACAATTAAACTAAGGAAGATAAGGTAGGGATCTAACACATGCTAATACTCCAACCATCATCTCTATTTACATTAATAGGCCTCCTTTCAATTTCCAAAGCCTTCCCTAAACTGAAGGTGATGAAAATGATCAATTCTTGCAATAATCCTGGCCTCAATGCAAATGTGATGTTTTGTTTTTTTCGCATGTTCTGCCAAAGTGGAGGGGTAAGAACTATTGGAAGTAATGCCTCCATGTCATGTGTAGTTGTCATTGTGAGTCCCTAGGCATTAGTCTAGAAGCTATTGATTCCTATGTTATGAGTTGGAGTCGAGTTATGTCCGAGCCATAATTTGTTGGAGTCAGTGATCAAATTCTTATATATGTAAATGTCTTATGTATTCAATAAAATAGAGTGTGTTTTTGGTGTTGTGTGTAATCACTCTCTTAGCTCTCTCAATTTTTCTAATAAGAAATTCCATGTTTGATGTAGGTTGTGTGCTCATGAATCCTTTGATTTATTGAGCGAACAATTTCACCAATGTATGGAGTCCCACAGGAGCATGGTATGAGGTAAACACCTTGCCCATCTTTAGGGTTCACAAGGTCCTTCACTAATCTTAGTGAGTTTCAAATAGTTTTTAGGGGCCTAAATGTCGAAGGAACCTTATGTTTCTTCAATATCCTTGGAATCACGTCTGTGGTCCCTTGGATAAACATAAGATGCACCCCTCAAAACCAATCCTCAAGATCTTTTTTCATTCTAGGACCCTTCTCAGCCTTAAGGAAAGCTCTAAGACACCGGTGTCTACTATAACCATTTTTATTAAAAACATTAAGGAGATGGGTTTTCTCCTCATTGAGGTGGTTTTCATCAAAAACTCGTAACGCACGAGTGACTAAAGTGTTGAGAACACCTAGTCTCTATGCAGGGAAATTATTCGAATTAGCATGAAGATATTGCTCAGTGTGAGTTTTCTTCTAAAAAAGATGGTGGGAGAAAGAACCTTAATCTCTTTTTGAAATAAGAAAGTAAGGAAAGGAAGACTACCATCTATTTCACATTCCATAGTAAACTTTATGGAACTAAATTGGTTGTTAAGATGATGGAAAAAGATCTCAAGTTTTCCTGGCCAATGTTTTTAAATTGATTATTTTCAATTTTAAAATATTTTTAAATTAAATTATTTATATATATATTTTCCATAAATGATATTTTCATCATTGTTGTTAGATCAAAGATGTTTAATTATGAAAACAAATTATTTGATTGTAATATTTTTTTATTTTTTAGTACGCAAGAACATTTTCTTAGATGCAGAAGAAAATATTTACAAAGCTATTGCAAAAAGGTTTATTAGTTTAACTCGACTAGGTTTGTTGACCATTGCCATGAGTTCAAAATAAATAGTCTAAAAAATACATAACCTAACCAACCATAATTATAAGGGCAAGATATGCTAAAAGATTGACCAAATCAACAAATTACCAAAACACATACTCAATCATCTGAGTTGATAGAAGTTGGGTTGTCTGGCCTAGTCCATGTGGAAGAGAGGGTTGAAACGAGTAGCTGACGTGTTGCTCCAAATGAGCCAACCAAACCCTCCACTACTCCAACTTGTCCAAAATGCCCATATGTATGTGCAAAACCACCACCACCCACTACGGAAAAAACTGACATTGGAAATATTGGATTTGAGCCCAAATTGCCATGAGAGCCTCATGCTCCTCTCAGCAATTTTTCTCATAGGCTTCTAGCTGCACTTTCCTAAACTTGCATGATTGACCCTTGTGGCCTTCCAGCTGCATTTTCCTAGACGGGCGTGATTGACCCTTGGTGGCGTAAGAGGGCTCGTTCCTCATGCTCCTCTCAGCAATTTTTCTCATAGGCTTCTAGCTGCACTTTCCTAAACTTGCATGATTGACCCTTGTGGCCTTCCAGCTGCATTTTCCTAGACGGGCGTGATTGACCCTTGGTGGCGTAAGAGGGCTCGTTCCTCTTCCTCTGCGGTGGCCAGCGTTTACGGCAGGTCCCTGCAAGCTCCCGGTTGACTCTGAGCTCCACCTCACCTACTCCAGCTATTTGATTGTAATATTAACATGAAGCTAAAAGTCTAAAAAAGTATTAAATTTATTACAATTTTTAGGGTGCAAAAGTCGTATGTGTAATAATCAAGAGATATAGAAAATGTAGGCAGAAAGATTAACATAAGTCTGCCCCTAGGTTTGCCGAAGGATGTTTGTCCATAGGGAGTGAACAGAACCGTGTGTGAGAGAGCACAATAAATATAACAAATCATTGCCAATGTTCCGATATGGGGTCACGGGTCACATTTGGAAATTATGACAGGCATCTTCCAGTGCAGGCCCCTCATCATCGTGGAGTGTCATTCGAGATTTAAAATAACCGAAAATTTGGATGACTCTTGGCCTCAACGGTTGGAATTGAGAACGTGACGACGAAAGTTTTGTAAGCGAAGCAAAAAGCAGCAATTCTATGAGATTCCTTCGGAGTGGAGAAATTATTGGTAATATCAAATTGCCTTTTTTTCACCGAGTAAATAGCGGGAGCGCATGTTCGAAGAACAGGTATAATATTACTTGAAGGGATTATTTTCTCTCGGTTAAACTACGGAGTCTGATTCAAAGATCTCGAGAAAAATTGAACTCTCTTTTCACTTTTGATTTTCGGTTTAACCACGAAGCCTGAACCACTTTCTTCTTATCAACTCAATAAAAAGAATTCAATCACAAAGTGTTAAAAGAAACTTAACCTTCTAATAAAAAAAATGATTTAACAATAAAAACTGATTAATTAAAGTAACCCTCATGACTTATTAGTCCCTGCCATTTGGCAATGGCCAGGGATTATAGTAATTGAAAACCTCGATGCTAGCATTAGTTAACCTGCTTGTGAGCTGTTTCTTAATGACTGTTGACTTGAAAGTTTTTTAGTACATGATAATTTACCGTGTTATTTAATATAGGTTATATTCAATTTTTTGCCATCAATGTTAGAGGCAATTTAAAACATCTGCTTAATGCTAACATTATTGCTAGGCATTTAATGCTGGGGACATTGCTAGGCCTTTAATGCTTTGGACATTGTAATGAGACATACAGGGTTGCTGCATGAAGATGGGAAGACAGATAGCTTGCCGCGTGGCGAGAGAAGGGCTACAACTTCTTGAGCATTGCTAAACGACGCTTCGATTTAGGCTTGTTATTACATTTACATTCTTCCATTAATGTGAATACAGCAGCTTCATTACTGTACTTCTCCCTTATTCCAGATGATATTGAAATTATCCGGTCTACTGAGGAGGATCCGGTCATAGGTCCAGTTGGGGAGAGCTACGGTTGGCCCACTGTGAACAACAACAAAGACGTCGCACCCCTTGCGCACCGGAATCTGCCTTCTGCTACAATTTCTTCAGTGGCCCCAGGGTGCCACAGCCATTGCCAACAACCTCTCTGAACAAGAACAGTCAGGCTGCCAGCAACCTGTTTGAACAGGAACAGTCACCCCAGGGTGCGCTACCAGCAACCTCTCTGAACAGGAACAGTCGTTGCAGGGTGCCATACCCGCTGCCAACCCCTTCGACACAGCGAGTCTGTCTGCTGCAAATCTCATTTCTTCAAAACCAATTGATTCGATTGAAGAAGAAGCAGCACTGGTAAGAGTTTATATGCACTTTGTGCTTTTATATCTTGTTTAAATTCAAACATTAATACCCAACTTTCTTGTCTGAATTCAAACATTAATACCCAACTTGCAAGGGATTTTAATTGAATTCTGGGATGTGCTCACTTCTTGCAAGATCAACAAAGTTTTGTACAAAATTGTGAACTTCATTTACTAAACTAAGACATACATGAAGATTCATATTCCCTGCAAGATCAACAAGTTTCCGTACAAAATTGTGAGCTTCATTTACTAAACTATGACATACATGAAGATTCATGCGAATAGAGGAATAGTTACCATACCAAACTCGCGACTAAAGACATACATGACAAATATTCCATGAACTGAATAGATATCTATACGGGCAGGTCGGATCTTCTTAATGCGGTTCCAGTGGTTGATGGATGATGCATCCTGGTCAGATCTTCTTAATAGATTACAACGGTGAGGTGTAGTCAGCACAGATACAGTCACAATATGAAGGTTCTTGCCAGGCGCCGTCTGAATCTCTGAGCATTTGTCGTTTTGGAGTTTGTATGCGATTAATAAATTTTCGCTGACTTGTTTATTATTAGTTTTCTCTGGTAATCTCGTCATCCTTCCAATTCTTTAACCAATATTTTAATACTGGTTAATTTCCTTTTTCTGATGTGCTTTACCAATTTTGAGATTGATAAGAGTGCAGATAGATTCATGTGAATGATAGAGTTTTGAATGGTGGAGTGTAGATAGATTTATTTGAAGGGTTCATTCTATGTTGACTAAATTACAGAGCCTGATTTCAGATTGTTTAGAAAAATTGTAATTTTTTTTTTAAAGTTTAATTACAGAGAGTTTGAACTCTTTCATTTCTTGTCAATTCAATCATAAGTTTGAACTCTTTTATTTCTTGTCAATTCAATCACGGAGTTTGATTAAGAGAAATTGAAGCTATGATTTCTTAATAATAAAGTTGTTTTAACCAAATATACCCATCAATTAAATCAATCTTAGTAATATTGATTATCGAACTGAGAGATATTTTTCAACTCATTATGGTTGATTTTTTTTTTAATAGCATGGGCTGTGAGTAGTAGTTTGATTCGTAGACTATGAATATGACGAGAGATGTGACTAGCAGAATATGGATATGACGAGAGATGTGCGCAAGGCCGTGGAAAAATTACAACAATTGCGCTGTCAGGTCCACTCGCCATATCTTTTGGAAGGTGCACACACTTATGGCACTTGTCTGTGTCTTAAAGATGGAGCGGTATTTTAACTGGTAACTTTTTACCTTTTCTGATTGTCCGCTTTTCCAAATCTGATAGGTAATTTTTTGACTTTTTCTTATCAATCATTATTTGCCAGAGTTTGATTAGAAATTGAGAAAATTGTGATTTCCTTTTATCAACTTTTGCAGGAAAACTGACTATTTTAAATTGAAAATGTAATTTAAATAATAAAATATCAAAATTTTATCAGTAATTTTATTAATTTTTATGATGTTTAAATAAATTTTTATTTAAAATATAATTTTAAAAATGAAATATTGAAATTTTATTAATAATTATATGATTAAATTTTAGTAAATGCAAAAATATCTTTATTTAAAAATCAAACATTTTTTATAATTATTATTATAAAAATATTTTATTTTTAAAAATTAAAATAGGGCAATATATGATATTGTCGAAGTAAAATATAATTTACCTTAAATTAAATAGTTAATAAATACCTAGTCTAAATACTTATTCATTATTTATAATACTGAAATTTTTTGATGTCAAGATAGGAATAGAAATCAAAAACCAAAAACACTTTGTTAACCTTTCATTTCATTCATTAAATTTAAACCATCCACATATATAATTTTTTAAATGAAACTTTTAAAAATACTATTTCAAAATAAACTATACCTATTAACATATTGTTTCAACATTATGGTGTATTTGACGTTTTCACTCTAAATGACCAGAATTTATTTAGATATCAAAAACCAAAAACACTTTGTTAACCCTTTATTTCATTCATTAAATCTTGGAGATGGAAAAAATCTTAAAATGTTAAATTTAGACCATCTAAATATAATGTTTCAACCTTATGATATATTTTGACATTTTCACTCTCAATTATCTGAATTCACTTTGATTTATGTTTGATAAATAAAATATATTTGATAATAAAGTAATAATATATTTATAAAGTAGTAAATGATCTATAAATATAGAATTTTTAATAATTAAGCTATTGAGTTTTTTTAATTTAGGTATCAATTTAATATATAAATTAATTATAATTTTAAAATTAAATGTTTATAATTATTAAATAAAAATATTTTTATATTAAATGTATATTTTTAAATTATACATATATTGTCTACGACATTTTGGATAAATGGTGATTGGGTGCTCTGCTAAGGCACTCCTTGATGTGAAGTCACTAGTTTAATTTCCCATCTCTATTAGGGTGATATATTGAACATGTAGTCTTGTCAAGTTTTAAAATATATATATAACATTTATCATTATAATACCAATTTTAGTTTGAGAATAATAAGGGGAAACAAAATCCTCCATATGGGGTGATCAAACAATGGTTAATGAAGCCTTGGGTCCACCTCACCCCTCCACGCGTCCAACATGCTCAAGCCTTTAAATTTGATCTACCGATGGATCGACCTAACAACAAAATCTCTAGAGGTTCAAGGTATATTTATTATTCAGGTGATGCAGAACGATAAGGGATTAGTTTGGAGGGAAGACCCTACTTGGATTGCAAGGAAGGATCACTAAGAGAGCTGAACAGACACCGAGTAGCTATGAAAGACAAGTGTGTAGATGTTTAATGTCTAGGTTAATCTCAAGAGTTTATTTGGGATCCTCATTGGTGAAATTCCACCCATGAATGTCCCTACTTAGTTTAGTTGTGGTAATTGTTATTGTCAGCTTCTTCAAGCATTATTGGCCTCTGGCATGGAAGGAGCTCACTAGTATTCAGGTATATCTCTTGTCTAGTACATGGATTTGATCTTGAGTCTGTATGTTTGTGGTCAAGGGGAATCAGTACCCCTCCCTATGCTTTTGTATACTGGTTGTCGGGATCCCCTAGCATGTTCTGGGTCATGATTCTTCATCACTATAGGGGTTCATTCAAGTCAAAATTTGGTTGTGCTTTCAGGCGCATAAGCTAGTGTCTTTGAGAGGGGAAAGAATTAGATCCCCACAGAATATAATTTATAAATTCTATGCTGTGAAGTGGTGTAATTCTTCAACCATATTTCATGTGTCGATTGATAGTGTTCTCTGTAAGCCAGGGTCTGATAAGATTACTAATTTGGAGGCATCTCATAGAGGGGTAACATTCCTTGTGAATTGGCAAGTGAGGGGGATTGTTTTGAGTCTATTTGGTCTTAGAGTCACCTGGAACTACGATCTATGTGTTAGGGTGGAATCTTCCACATTTTGTATCAAGCGGTTTCTTAGAGTGTTGAGGTCCTTCTTTCTTATGCCTAGGTCGGTCCTTTGCTGAAAGCACTGGGCTCTCCATGTTCTGGAGAAAAGGTGTCTGGTGGGGAAAGTTGATAGGGTGTTGGTCTAGGTCTAGGATCTTTTGTTGTTCATAGAGATGCCTTGCTAGCGAGGAAGACCTTGCAAATGAGGTGGTCATCAGGGGCGACACAAAGCAAGGGAAAACAAAGAGCACAATTTTAGTGAGGAAGATTCTGAGAGCATGGAGAGAGAGGGTAAAATTGCCTAGGATCCGGCCCACTCTCTCGACCATGTCGATCAACCCTCTTCCTTGGAAATGATAGTTGAGAAATTGAGAGGAATCCAAGCCAACCTGGATATCCTCAGTGAACATAGGTACGATGATATAAACAAGCTGGTCGCTTATAGAATGACATTCAATACAACGAGACAAAGATCCTGGAACAATTGGCCAATGTGTGTAGAATCCAACGACAGACCAACAACTACCTAGATGAACTCGAGGAAAGAATGGAGCACATCGACTTCCATGTACATGACGTACATGGATCAATGGTAGCTTCGCTAATGCAACCTCCCAACCACCACCTTGATATGAAATCTACAAGATGTTTACTATTTTTGTTCCTTTCTTGGTATGTATGGTTGTGTAGCCCTCTAGAAATAAAGTCTGAATGACAAAATATCATGCACCATATTTCTGCTCTCCTAGCTCAAAAATTTGGTCAGAGTGAAGTTGGGAGAGTTGTGGACAAACATCATGCATTTTGGATTTCCCTGATAACATAATAGAATATTATTGATTGACAAAAAAAGGGGAAACAAAATATGAAAAGACAACCTTGGTGATTCTGTAAGAAACAAAGGTTACAATGTGTAAATTGTGTGAAATAGGTGTCAATTATTGCAGGGGATGTGAAGTCATGGCTATTGGTGCCTGACATAGTGGTAGTGGATTAACAAATTTTTGGAATCCGCTGGAAGTAACTTTTCAGAATTGGTTGGCTAGCCCTCAAATTTTGATCAGCGGACTTCGTTATCTTTGTTGAAAGGATATAGTGAGTTTGGCGATGGTATGTGGTACTCATGTGGCGGGGGATAAGTTGGTGTTCTTGGAGAATATCCAGGCACATAGAAGCCTCATATGTGCTTCCCTCCGGATTCCTGGAGGGGATTTCAACCTTGTTAGAGCTCTGGATAAAAAAAAAAGGGAGGGATCAAAAGCAAGATTCAGATTATGCCTCATTTGTGGGGTTTATTGAGAGGTTACAACTAATGGATGTGCAAACCCTCCATAATATTTTTACTTGGAACAATAGAAGGGGGGAACATCAGGTGGTGAGTCATTTCGATTGTTTTTTGGTGTCTAAAACAATGATGGAAAAATATATTTTCATTGAAGTGGCAAATATTTCCTGCCTTGGATCAGATCATTGGCCTAGTTGACTAGAGATTGACCTTAAAGAAGCCCCTCGTAATAGACCCTTTCTCTTCGAAAGTTTCTGGTTTCAAGCACCAGTGAAATCAAGAGAATGGTGGGGGGGAATTAACGTGAAGGACATGAATAAGATGCATACCTTTCAATTAGAACTAAAATAATTAAAATAAAATATTAAGCTATGGAATAAGAAATATTTTGGTAATAGTTTGGAGGAGAAACACAAGTTGGAGTTCCAGATGCTAGAGATTCAACAACACATGCTCTTAGAAGGTCGCGCTACAAATTTAATGATGGAGGAGGGAGTTATG
The DNA here is from genome assembly GCA_031772625.1 of Pinus tabuliformis. NCBI lineage: Eukaryota > Viridiplantae > Streptophyta > Pinopsida > Pinales > Pinaceae > Pinus > Pinus tabuliformis. The sequence goes on along the minus strand of CM062816.1, from coordinate 697,831,426 downwards.
TTGAACAAGGTAGAACTCAGAAGGAAACATGAAGAAACACTCTCGTAGTAAAAATCAAGAGTTCAATGATTAAAAGAGGGAGAAGAACTCTAAGTTTTTTCACAATCCATGATACAATGTAGAAATTTCAATCAATTTTTTTCACTTATCGGAAGAGACGGATTGAGAAAACCTCAAGATAATGAAATTGAAGATGAATTAATTTCTTATAACAGGTATGTACTTACTGGACTTTCTGACTATAAACAACTTGCTATTAACAAAATTAAAGTATGCATTCCAAAAATTGTTAGCAAGGAGTAGGATACAACTTTGATGTGTTTATTTGGAGTAGCATCAGATGTGTTGTAGCCTCGTAACTTGGTGGAGAGGCTAAAGCACATGAGATCTCCAATACCTAGAAATGGTTTGGGAAGATTCTAAATAGTTTGAGAGATATTAAAATAATTAATATTTTTAATGGGGAAAATAAAATATTAATGTGTATTAATATAAAACTATGTTAGAATGGTCCAAAAGTCATGGATCAAGCTAGAATTAATCTTAGCCATTGATTAGGGACTTAATCTCGGGCGTTGATTTGTCAATGAGAAAATTATAAAAGGAGGCTCGAGGGTGACTTGGAGAACACACCGAGTCGATTAGGATTTGGATTTTCTGGGGCAGGGTTTACTGAGGAAGTCGAAAGAGTGATCAAAGTTGCAGTTGAGGGGTAGTGAATACAAAAGTAGAGAGGCAGAGATAGTACCAGGAGGATCATTGCAGAAGCTGGGAGAGAGGGATGCAGAGCCAAATAGAGGTTCACGTAAAGCCAGCCAGGGCTCATGCAGAGGCAGCCAGGAGCTACGCAGTGCCTCAGAGAGCTAGCGTGGGTGACATAGAGGCTCTAAGGGTTGACGAGGGCCTCCAGAGGCTGACACAGGGCAAGGCAGGTTGACGTTGGGCAGACACTGGGCTAGAAAGGGTTGACGCAATCCCTGGAGGCTGATGCTCGGGTTTTCGTGGGGCAAATTGGAGCTGGGAGCTGTCGGAGTGTTTATCCATGGTTTTAGCCTGAATATTTGCTTTCGATTTGAGAGGTATTACTACCGAGATTATTCTCTGTTGGGTGAGACGGTTTTGGCACCTAGATTGTATTCAGAAACTACATAATAATAAACCCTCAGATAGTTGCACTGGTTCGCCCGCATTGGGTTTTTTTGTGGACATTGATCCAAAAACAATGGTGTCACTTGTGTGCTTGTTTTGTTTCCTTTAGTTGATGATCTTTAATGTGTTGAGCATGTACTTGTATTTATTTTCAGTATTTACATGGTAAATAACTTGTTAATTAATTAGAACATGCAGGAAGAAATAAATAAGAAAAGTACATGAAGGGTTTCTAACAGTTAGACTTAGAAATTCCAACATGGTTGCAAATAACACGAGAACTGAGGACATCGGCCGAGCAGAGTAGCTGCAGAAGAAAACAGTTGTCTCAAGTGACAAAAGTTTTTCCTAGCAGAGAAGTAGCAGGAAGGGGTGACGCAGTGTCTGCGTCATTGAGTTTGAGTCGGGAAGAGGATTAGCGTAGTGGCATAGGGGAGCAGACTCAACCTACGCAGTGCCCAATCATACTTCTTATTCAGGATGGATTGACACCCGTGGCCAAGAGGTGCATATTTTGCTAGTGCCGGGATTGCGCAGAGCCTAGAAGCTCTAACCTTTAGTTTTCGGGGGGCTTAGGAGGCTGTAGGTAAGTTGCAGAGTGAAGTTGGTGGGGTAGTATAGTCAGAACAATACCTAACAGGGCAAGACCAAGGAGGAGGGAGTTGCTATTGAGGATTTCTAGCTAAGAAATCTGGATTAGTGGTGCAGCTGCACTAAGGATCGGAGTGGGGGCATCTCGACATTGGCAGAGGGGTTTCCAGGAGGGAAAACGAGGCTCAAAGGGAGTCACACTGAAAACTTCCATAAGGGAAGTAGAGGAGTAGCAAGATGGCAGTGAACGGGGTAAAAGACCAGGATAGACTGGACGGAGCCTTAAACTTCATAGTCCAGAAGGCCAAAATCTTGTTCGTTTTAGATAGGAATCGTGTCAAGCACCTCGCCTTGAGGACAATAATGGTCCGAGTTGACCCAGCTGATAACGATAAGCACAAGGATGCAATGGCGAGGTCTAAGAGCATCATCCTTGACGAAGTCAAGGACCATGTAGTACCACACATTGATAAGAAGAATACATCAAATGTGATGTGCGAGGCCCTAAAGAAGTTGTATTAGCACACTTCCGTGCAGAGGAAGATGCTACTAGAAAATCAACTACAGCCATATCAGATGCAGAAGGGAGAACAGATCGACACCTTCCTCGGTCGATTGAAGGAGATCCGGGATCAACTGACTGCCATAGGGGCCATGCCAGATCAATAATTGATGGTGAGAACAACTCTGAACATAGTCTCAGAAGACTGGGAGGTGTTTGTCCAGAGCATACTGGGCAGGGAAACCCTTCCAAATTGGGAGGAAATGTGGGCGACTCTTCGCCAAGAAGAGATCAGAAGGCTAAGCAAGGCGAGAAGCAGTAGCAAGGGGATCAGAATCAAGATGGAGGAAGAGTAGGATGCTGCCCTAGCATCTGAGGGAAAGAAGGATAAACAGAAGAAGAAGGACCTCTCCAAGGTCAAATGCTTCAACTGTGGGGAACTGGGTCACTATGCGAGCCAGTGTCCAAGGAAGAAGAGCAAAGGAGAGGCATCCGAGACCAAGGCTGTGCTAGAAAGGGCGGAGAAGGAAGTGGAGATAGATGATGATTGTGCCATGAGTGGTCACACACCACTTGAGCGGAAGTGGGGAGATATCGAGCTGTAGTTAGATGGACTACACGCGATTAGTGGCAGGATCCTTGAGGTACCCAACCTCTTGGATTATACCTGGCTACGGGAGCCCCGAAGAGGAGTAGCAATACTCGCGGATGTCAAGAGAGACAAATGCAGATGGAGCGACAGAGGGTGCTACAGTGCAGGATTCCCTGGACAGCGTGAGGCAGCTATGCAAGGTACATAGAGTTGTTGCAACAACGTAGAGGTCAGAGAGGGAGCACTTGTTAGCGACAAAGGGAGTTTCAGCATCAAGGGTGTCTCTAGCCTGACAAAGATGTCAGAGTTGGGAGATCAGTTACTTACTTCTCAGTAACTGAGTTGCAGTGCAACAATTAGTAAAGGCAATGCTATGGGAAGCACGATGCGGCATGATGAGAGGGATTGCAATGCAGATGAAGCAGTGGTAGAGCGATGGGTAACAACACAGATGCAATGGAAGTTGTTGTATAGATGCAACAGTGGCAGTGGCAAGGCAATAGGTAGCAGTACATGATGCAGTAGCTTCATAGGATGTTGGGCAACAGGCCTAGCATCAACATAAGGACCGATGCTAGATGATCAGGGTGATACTTAGGAGTATTACTAGAGCACAGTCCTCACTAAGAGAGAGTGTCGATTTGGGGTAGCATCGGATGTGATCTAGCCTCGAAACTTGGCGGAGAGGCTAAAGCACATGAGATATCCAATACCAGAAATGGTTTGGGCAGATTCTAAACAGTTTGGGAGATATTAAAATAATTAATACTTTTATTGGAGTCCCTAAGTCTAAACTTAGAGAAAATAAAATATTAATGTGTATTAATATAAAATTGTGTTAGAGTGGTCCAAAATTCATGTATAAAGCCATAATTAATCTTAGACATTAATTAGGGACTTAATCTCGGCCGTTTAATTATCAATGAGAAAAGTCTAAAAGGAGGCTTGAGGGTCACTTGGAGAACACACCGAGTCGATTAAGATTTCGATTTCCTGGGGCAGGGTTTGCTTAGGAAGTCCAAAGAGTGATCAGAGTTGCAGCTAAGGGGCAGTGAACATAGAAGAAGAGAGGTAGAGATAGTACTAGGAGGATCAGTGCAGAAGTCGGGAGAGAGGGACGCAGAGCCAGCTAGAGGTTCACGTAGAGCCAGCCAGGGATCACGCAGAGGCATCCAGGAGCTGCCCAGTGCCTCAGAGAGCTAGCGTGGGTGGCATAAAGGCTCTAAGGGCTGACATAGGGCCTCCAGAGGTTGATGCAGGGAAAGACAAGGTGACGTTGGGCAAACATTGGGCCAGAAAGGGCTGACGCAACCCCTAGAGGCTGATGCTGGGGTTTTCACAGGGTAGATTGGAGTTGGGAGCTGTTAGAGTGTTTATCCGAGGTTTCAATCAGAATATCTGCTTCTGAGTAGAGAGGTACTACTTCCGATATTATTCTCTATTGGGTGAGCTGGTTTTGGCACCCAGATTGTGTTATGAAACTGCATAATAATAAAACCCTCAGATAGCTGCACCGGTTCTCCCGCATTGGGTTTTTCCGAGGACATTGGTCCAAAAACAATGGTGTCACTTGTGTGCTTGTTTTGTTTCCTTGTGTTGATGATTTGTAATGTGTTGAGCATGTACATGTATTTATTTTCAGTATTTACATTGTAAATAACTTGTTAATTAATCAGAATAAGTTGGCAGAAATAAATAAGAAAAGTACATGAAGGGTTTCTAATAGTTAAACTTAGAAATTCCATGATGAGGATGATTTCATTCCAAGAAGTGGAGGAAGGTATAATGATAATGCCTTCAAATAAAGCGACTAGTCCAAATGGGTACACCATATTCTTTCAAGGCATGTTGGAGTTTTCTAGGAAACGAGATTCATGGGGTTGTGGAGGAACCTAGAAAGTTTCAATCAATGTGGCGAGGCTTTAATTCCATGTTTATTTCTTTAATCCCTATGCCTGGAAAATTTGAAGATCCCAACAAATGTCAACCCATTGCACTATGTAAAATCTAGTCTACAAGGTAATTTCCATTGCTATTGTGAATCAACTAAAACCTTTATTGAAGGAGTTTATTTCACCAGAATAAATAGACTTTGTGGAGGGTCACCATATTACAGATGAATTATCACATTCCATGATATTATTGACTCCTTTAAGAGCCAAAAGAAACTAGTTATGATGATAAATCTTAATGTGTCTAAGGTGTACGACAATATTAGTTGGGATTATTTATTGCAGGTCCTTGATGCTTTTGGTTTCTCCTGATAGTGGTTTTCTTGGGTGAGATCTCTTATCCCTACACCCTTCTCTATTTTGAATAATTGTTCTCCTTCTAATACTTTCAACCCATCTTGTGGGCTTGAGAAGGGAGATCTTTTGTCCCCCCTTTTATTTATTTTGGAAATGGAAGGGCAGGGTCAATTTAAAAAAAAAATATTGTTCTAGTGGGTCTCTTCGAGGTATGTGTTTATTTGGTGAAGATCTTCTACTGACACACCAACAGTTTGTTGAGGATGTGTGACTATTCAGTCAACCTAGCCTAAGAGAAGTGAAAGAGGTTCGTTCTTTTCTTTCAACCTTTATTGAAGCTTCAGGTACTCTTACTAATAATGAGAAGAAAAATATTTTCTTTTTTAACTATAAAGAATCGGTTCAGTGCCGTTTAGCTCAAGTTCTAGAGTTTCAAAGAGCCACTCTTCCTTCTAAGTACTTGGGGGTGCCATTGGTTTTAAATCCGAAAAGAATTTCATGTTGGAAAGACCTTCTTATGAAGCTTACCAACAATTTTAACAATTGGATGTTTTGATCTTTGAATTTGGCAGGGAGATTGGAACTCACCAAGTTAGTACTTCAGGTTATTCTGATTTATCAAATGTGATCCATGCCAGTGCCAAAATATATTTGGAAGAATTTTATCTCAAAGTGGAGATAATTCCTATGGTGGGGCTCCAATAAGGCAAAGAGGTGGTCTATGGGGGCATGGGAGACACTTTTCCTGCCAAAGTTGGCTTGGGCCTAGGTTTACGTGATCCATAAAAACTAAGTGTCACCTTAGGGGATAAATTGTGGTGGTGATGAATTATGGAAGGATATGTGGTTAAGGAAGTATGCACCTCTCATGTTGCAGGAGGAGAGACTTAGGTATTATTCGACCATTTTTGGTTTGGTCTTATGGATGTGGGCCACATGTGGGCTTAGGAAAATCGAGAGGTTGTGAAGAAACATGCTTTTTGGGAGGTGTAGAAGGGATAATTGACCTTGTTTTAGGATGATACATGGAAACAACTGCCACGTCTATCTGATCGAGAAGACCTTAGTATTATGAAAATGCTTACAACTTGATTGTGAGTTGTGAGGGTGGAAGTGGAAATTTATGTAAGATTGGCCCTTGTCTCCCAAAGAATTTCCTTGGGAAAGTTTTCAACAAGAATTATTGGAAAGAAAGGTATTATTTTCGCAGGACCGGGACATATTTCTCTAGTGTATGAGATCTACTGGTATGTTTAATTTAAAATAATATTGTTCCTTCCTCGCAGGTCATAGAACCCTAGAGAAAGAAAAAATTTGGAGTAAGATCTGGTCTAGAATTCACTGCCTTAAATTTTTTCTTTTACTATTGTTGGTGGGGAGGCACAAGCTACTCACCTGGGATCACATTACGAAGAAAGGTATTGAAGGACCATCTTTCGTTTTTCTCTATAATATGGATGAATAGACTATGGAGCATTTACTTAACTCCTGCTTGTTTGCAAAGGAAGTGTGGTCCATTCTTTTATTCAATTTTGGTAAAGATAATCAGAATAGAGAGGTTTTAGTGAGATCTGTAGCTCAATGAAACTCTTCTCTATTAAAAACTCCATAGTTAATAGGCCTTGGAGCCTGGCAAAAGGTTTTATTCTTTGGAATTTGTGGAAGGAGAGAAATGATAGAATTTTTAGGGATAAACGGAGAATGAAAATAGTAATTAAATATGTGATGATACAAAACATCACAGAAACACTTCTTGTTGTCTCTTGGTCGATCGATGATTGGAAGTTAGACAATGTTGAGGTAGGGATCTTGAAGAAACTGAATCTGGAACAAGAGATGAACATTCCCAAGGAAAATCCATTTCAGGATCTAAATATTATATCAAAAATTTCATTCTCTCCTCCTCCAAAATGTTTTATCAAATAAAATTTTAATGGGTCATTGAAGGGCAACCCTAGGATTGCTAGTTTTGGAGGTGTTTTAAGAGATTTTAACTCTTCAACCTTGAGAGTATTTGCACAAAGTTGTGGATCAACTAGTAAAAATATGTTAGAGTTTTTGGCCCTGGAAAAAGCTATTCAAATAGTTATTCATGAGGGGTATCATTTGTTACAAATTGATGGAGATTCACAAATTTCTATGTAGCATCTACAACAACTTATAAATGGAAAACCTCTATGTAAAATAGTGAAGAGTTGGTTGTTAGGAGGTATAGATGAAAGCATACATGATTTACTTCAAAATCTGGGTTATGTAATAGTCATTCACTCTAGGAGATCAAGTAATAAGGTTGTTGATTTCCTGGAGAATTTGGGTTGCAAATCTCGAGATCTTGAGCTGGATTCTAGTTGGCCTCTCACTAGTTTGGTGGAAGGAATGTAACCTCTTCAATGTTTGTTGGAGAAAGATAGGTCAGACCCCAATGGGGGTGTTATTTCTGACGCGATAGCATCATTGCAGGGTGTGCCATCCTCCTCCCAAATGTCCCTTCTAGGTTAAGGTGTGGCAGGTGATAGTTGTTGGGTGCATGCAAGATTACATGTGGTCTCGACTCTTTAAAACAACATTCATGGTAATGGATTTGCAGTATTACGCGGTTAGTGTGAATGGAGGTGAGGGCAGACTCTCGACCTCAATTTAATGTTTCATAGTTAATATGCTAGTGGGTAAAATTTTATGCTCTTTGTGGTTGAAGTATAAGTTTCATACTGGTTTCGACATACAAGAGTGTAGCCTCTGGCTTTTCACTGCATTATAGTGTGGATTTCACTTTCTTATTGCTTTGGTGAGACTGTTATCATTTTTTAGGGACATACATTTCCAATTCCTAGGCCCGAGCCATTGTCATAGTAAGTCTGCTAATTTTTTATGTTTTCCTGAGATATCCTGGGTTATTTCTCAATCATTGGGGTGATTTTTCTTCATTGGGAAACATTGGATTTTACTTGTTCTTAGATTCTGAAGTACTTATCATCTATTGGTTTGAGTCCTAGTAAGTTTTTTCAATTGCAGTATTATCGAATTGTCTTGAGATTGGTGTTTGTTAGTGGTGTTACGCTATCAAGGCTTGGTATTAACCTTTTTGTGTTATGTATGTGCATAGGGAAGTTTTATTTCAAGTTTTGGTTTTGTAGAATTTTGCATGCCATGGTTTTGGGTTGTGATGAGTTTTAGAATTTGCTGGAATTTGCACTTATAGTGTGGAAATTGAGTGCTGATATATCCCAATTCTAAGGACCGCCCTGGCATTGTTATTATTTTTTGGAGGTTGATCTGTACTTGTGGGCTCTTATGCATTATGAAACTTTTGGAAATGAATCTTATTTTGGATCTGGGTGCATTATGTCATGTTGAATCTCTTTATGGTTCTGGGAGTATTATGGCTATTTCTTGCTGGTTCTAAAGATTAATGGCTTTGTTGGTATTTGGTAAAGCTATGATATGGAAAACATATATGGTTCTAGAGAAACATTTTGCTAAGGTTGACAATGACAGGTCTTTTTTGCTATTTAATTTGCAATGTGTTGTTTCATGTTACTATAAACGTGTAAATTGATTTGTGGCATATTGGAATTATGATTTTTAAATTTGTTAATGTATCTATGGTAAAGCTCGCCTGTGAAAGGTCTATGGTATTGTGTGTTGTTAGACTAAAGAGAAAAATTATTACTGTGACTTTGTTTAATGTGGGCATTTGGGATCTTTCAGATTCTTATGTACTACTTGGTAGGATCTGGAAATGAAAGATAAGTAATCCCTTTCTCATAATGAATTCAAAATGTTTTAATTTATGTTGAAACCTAATCTTCATGATTGGGGAATTTGTAAATAAACAAATCAGGAATGTGAACAGTCATCGGAAGATGAACTAAACAATCATTCCTAATGTATATAACAATAACCTACCTATGGAATAATCAGACGAATCAATTTTTCTGCCTTTGGAGAGTTACTGCCTGGCCTGACATGGTATCAGAGCGAGTTCTAAAAATAGTTGTAACTCCCTTCATTTTTGCCACTGCCTCTGTCCTGAGCGCTGCTCTGCCTCAGTCCTGAAATAGTTTGCCACTGCCTCTGTCCTGAGCACTGCCACTGCCTCTGTCCAGAGCGCTGCTCTGCCTCTGCCTCTGTCGCTCTCTGAACAGTCAGAGCCATGTCATAAACGTTTAAAAAAAAAAGGCATTATTCTGTGTACATTCCGTTGGAGAAACGGTTTCCTCTTCCACTGCGCTACGTCAATGAATCGATGGGTTAATTTTCCAGACATTGGCTCTCTGGAAACTGCAGCTGTAGACCTGAGCATTTCCTTGGAATGTAAAGATCGATATTATGTCCTTCTTCGTTCTGCATATTGATGGCGTCTCTCTGCCTCACCGGTGGTGAATCGTGATTTATGTAAGAGTTGTAGCTCCGTGAAGATTTGAAGCGGATGAAGGCGATGGTATTTCAATGTGCATAAACCGTGGACTGTATTAGAAGTATTTCAATGTGCATAAACCATGGACTGTATTAATGTGCATAAACCGTGGAAACGACAATCTTTCCATATATTGTGGTTTGCTCACACTAATTATATTGTGGTTTTCTCACGACAGTCTTTCCATCGCTAGTTGTGTATTATTGGAAACGACAGTCTTTCCATTCGCTATGCCGCTCCCCAGCGGAGCCTGCTCGGATAAGGCTTTCATTCAGTAGCTTAGAATATATGGATGCTCAGTTCAACACTGATGAAGTCTTTACCGTTTCTACCTTAGAGTCCGGCAGTGGATTGTTATCTACAGGTTGTTTGGTTGCAGAATTGTGGCTCTCAGCCTTACCCAGTGGGAAGGCGCTTCTTCAACGTGGGTCTTTGTCCACATCTGGGTAAGATCATACTCCGGTTGCGTGTTCTTTGGCTGAAAGTGGAAGACTTAGAGCGTAGGTTTGGCCTCAGCCTTCTGCTATTATTATGGTATCACGATTCAAAGTCAAAGATTAGTGTCTATGTTTTGTGCCAGAAATTTATAAGGTGAAACTAAGTTTGCATCATTGTAATAAGTATTCAGATAATCTTGTAAGTATTGAAGTTATGTATGGATGAACAGCTGGTATTATTCTAGATGCTTTTATCTAACATTAGAGGGATTTGAAGAAAATATAGTGCATAAAGTTGTAACGTAAGGAAGAGATTTGAAATCCTTTGAGAATGCCTTTTTGAGTGCAATTTCACTGTACATCAGTAGAAGTTTTTTTTATCAGCATAAGTTTTTATCAGCAGAAGTTTTTTTATCAGCAGAAGTTTTTTATCAGCAGAAGTTTTTTTTATCAGCAGAAGTAATTTTTTATCAGCAGAAGTAATTTTTTACAGAATGCATTCAATCATCTCTATGGTAGGAATAGTTCTCACTAGCAAGGAGAACTATCGTGAATGGTCCCGGATGATAAAACACACCCTCATCTTCAATGAGTTGTGGAAAGGAGTGTGTGTCAGAGAAGGAGACAATGACCCAGTGCAGCCTACATCAGACAAAGAGCTCATCATTTGGGAAAACAAGAATAGCAAAGCCTATGCATTAATCGCAGCATCTATAAATCAAGAGATGAGTCGCCATATTTCATCGTATTCAACTGCCTTTGAAGCTTTACAAAAGCTGAAAGAACTCTATGACTCACATTCTGCACTTGAAGTTGTTCAGCTCATGATTAAACTCTTCACTCTTGAACTGAAAAATAATGATCCTCTTGCTCTTGCATCTGAAGTAAATTCTATAATGCATGATATCAAATCCACTAAGGTTGAGCTGGATATCCCTCTTATTGCTTTTCTCAAGGCACTCTATCCTACCTACTCCAATTATCTTGAGTCTTTACAAGCAAATGGAAATCTTAAAGATATAACCTTTGACTCTCTTGGGAAAAAGTTTGCTGAAAGAGAGAAAGCCTTTAGAAAGAAGACAGCCCCTGAATCTTCTGAAGAAACTGTGTGCCTTGCTCATAAAGAAAAGCATCCTGCTCAAGATTCTACAAGAGGAAGAGGTGGACGAAGAGGAAGAGGAAGATACTTCAGAGGCAGGGGGGCAGACATTCTCAAGGAGAAAAGGCAGATCTGCATTGCATTCGTTGCAAACGAAATGGATCACATGATGCTTCTACATGCAAGCTACCATGGGACAAAATTGAGCAGAAAAGAAACCAGCAGAAAGGTAAAACTGATGATACAGACAAAGGTAAAGAACCTGAATCCGCTCACTATATTGAGGCACAATGTAACATTGGAGTAAATGAAGATTTGTTTAATGCTTCACTTGCTTCTTCAAAAAATGATTGGTTGCTTGATTCAGGAGCAACCTGTCACATGACTCATAGAAAAGATTTTTTTGAAGATTTCACTGACAATGTTGATGGAGCAGTATACTTTGCAGATCAGTCAAAAATCAAGCCATCAGGGCTTGGCACAATCAGGCTTAAACTGCCTGGTCTTCCAGACTTTCTTCTGGATCATGTTCTATATCTCCCACAGCTCAAAAGAAACTTGCTGTCCTTGGTTCACATCCGTCAGCAAGGTCACTCCATTCATATGTTTGATGGCAAGCTTGAGGTAAGAAAAGCATCTGACCACTCACTTGTCATGAGGGGAATAGAAGAAGAAAGGCTTCTCAAACTGCAAGGAACCTCTGCTCATGCACAACATTTCTCATATATTTCTCATCATGAAGAAGGTACACTTCCATCAAGTTTATTATGGCATGCTAGATTTGGACATTTAAACTATGACAGTCTCCGCTTATTGAAGAAAAATGGTGTTACTGGTTTGCCTACAATTCCTAGGAAACATAAGCAATGTGATGCTTGCATTCTAGGAAATCATAGCAAATAGTCTTTTCATGATTCACATTGAAGAGCACATAGGAAGCTTGAACTCATTCATTCAGATTTATGTGGTCCAATGCCTGTTCCTTCTGCAAATGGAAATAAATATATCATGACATTTATTGATGATTACACCAGAATGTGTTGGGTTTATTTATTGAAGAACAAATATGATGCTTTTCAAACATTCAAGAATTTTCATAAATGGATTGAAAATGATGCACAATCTCATATTGGGTCTATTCGCACTAATAATGGAAAAGAATATACATCAAATGAATTTGAAAACTATCTTCACCAACATGGGATCAAACATCAAACAACTGTGCCTTATAATCCCCACAGAATGGTGTAGCTGAAAGAATGAATAGAACAATCTTGAATATGGTACGATCCATGCTTTTCTTCAAAAATGTAAAGATAATGTTTTGGGCTGATGCTGTTCTATGTGCTGCATATATAAAGAATAGATGTCCATCTAATGCTATAAGAAACAAGAATCCTTATGAATTGTGGTATGGACATGTTCCTTCGATAAAACATCTCAGGATCTTTGGTTCCACCTGTTATGCTTTGATACCAAAGGTACATAGAAACAAACTTGGTGCTAGAAGTCGTAAGTGTATCTTTCTGGGGTATTCAAACACCTCTAAAGCATACCGCCTCTATGATGAAGTAAATAAAAAGTTTGTTGTATCTAGAGATGTCATTTTTCTTGAATCATCCAAATCTGACAATGTTGTTGAGCGGCAACTTGATTGCTTGGATAGATTCGCAAAAACGAAATCATTTCAAGAATTTGATAATCAGATTCCACATCTTGAAGGGGGGATTCCTATACTAGATCAACATGTGGAATCTTCTTCTGAAGAACAATCTCCTCTGCATGAAACTCCAACAACGGATGATGCTTTAAGTGATGTAATTGATAGAATTGGGAGACTCAATCTTGATTCAGTCCCAACTCAATCAACAGAGCAGCCTGGACCATCTCAGAAAGGTCCCCCAAAGTGGCTGACAAAGACACTTGAAAGTGTTCATCCTGATGAAATTGGAAAAACAGGAACCAGAAATTCAAACCGACAAAATGGAGGTGATGTAGATGACTCTAATTCACCTATTGATATGGATGTTACTTATGATTGTGAATTGAACTTGTCTACAGATTTTGAACCAAATTCCTTCAAAGAGACTGCTTCTCATGATGAATGGAAAGAAGCGATGCGAAAGGAGTATGATGCCCTCATAAAGAATGGCACTTGGAAGCTGGTTGATCCTCCATTTGGAACCAAACCAATTGGCTGCAAGTGGGTCTACAAGAACAAGTACAAAGCTGATGGCTCACTTGACAAGCACAAAGCTAGGCTTGTGGCAAAAGGTTTTGCATAGAAGGAAGGGGTCGATTATGAGGAAAATTTTTCCCCCACAGCAAAATGGGCCACCATCCGGACACTCTTTGCACTAGCAGCTCAGAACGGTTGGAAAGTCCATCAAATGGATGTAAAAACTGCATTCTTGAATGGAGATCTAAAAGAGAATGTTTTTATGTCCCAGCCTGAAGGATTTTCTGTGAAAGGACATGAACATAAATTATGCAAACTTGTGAAGTCCTTGTATGGCCTCAAACAAGCACCGCGAGCCTGGTATGAAAAACTAACTGAGCATCTTCTGAAACTCAACTTCAATCATTTTGATCTTGATGATGCAACTTTATTTGTCAAGAAAGTTGGCAAAACAGATGTGTATCTTGTGGTATATGTAGATGATATTTTAATGACAGGGAACAATGAAAGCTACATTGCATCCATAAAGAAGGAATTGGGGAAAAGTTTTGAAATTACTGATTTGGGCTATGTTCATTACTATCTTGGCATTGAAGTAACCCAACATCCAAAATCCATATTTCTTTCTCAAAAGAAATACATTGGAGATTTGTTAAACAGATTTGGCATGACAGAGTGCAATCCTCTTTCTACTCCAATGGAACAAAACTTAAAGCTCACATCTATTGAAGGAAAGGAATTTGAGGATGCAACAAAGTATAGACAGCTTGTAGGAAGTCTCATCTACCTCACTACTACCAGACCAGACATTTCATTTACTGTTGGAATCCTCTCCAGGTTCATGCAAAAGCCTTGTGAGGGACATTGGTCTGCTGCAAAAAGAGTTCTAAGGTACTTGAAGGGAACTCAAGACCTTGGAATCAAGTATACACAGGTGGACGACTTCAGCTTGATTGGATACTCTGATTCAGACTTTGATGGAGACAAAGAAACTGGGGTATCTACTTCAGGATATGCTATGAGTCTTGGATCAGGAGCTGTCTCTTGGAGATCACGCAAACAATCAATTTCAACAGATTCCACAACTGAAGCAGAATACGTGGCAGCAGCTGAAGCAAAAAAAGAATTGTGTGGCTCAGGAAAATTCTTGAATATTTGCAGGTAAAACAAGTACAATCAACTCCACTCATGATTGATAACACCTCTGCAATAAAGTTGGCCAAGAATCCAAAGTTCCATGATCAAACAAAGCATATCAATACTAAATATCATCTGATTCGACATCATGTTGAGGCCAAAACAATCCATCTCTGTCATTGTTCCACAAATGAGCAAATTGCAGACATCTTCACCAAAGCACTTGGAAAGGAAAAGCTTGAACGATTCAGAATGATGCTTGGACTCACCAACATCCCTTCAGATTAAGGGGGGAATGTTGACACCTAATCTTCATGATTGGGGAATTTGTAAATAAAATAAATCAGGAATGTGAACAGTCATCAGAAGATGAACTGAACAATCACTCCTAATGTATATAACAATAACCTACCTATGGAATAATCAAACGAATCAGTTTTTCTGCCTTTGGAGAGTTACTGCCTGGCCTGACAATTTACACAAAAAAGAAAAAAAAGTTATTAATTGAAATCTAGAGGGTCATAGAGTATTTGCGCTACCATATATTTAAATAGTGAAAATAATTTTGTAGAATTAAAATAACAATTTGATGTTTTACTCATTACTGTAAGAAATAGAAATGTGTATTATTTATGATTATATTTTATCATCGTCCAATTTAAAAATAATTATATTAATATATAGATATATATATATATATAGATAAATTAATATTAATTTTATTTAAAATTTTATCTTTTCCTATCCTTTTATCCTTCTATTCCTTTGGTTTTTATTCTTGATTTTAAATAATAATTTCTCTTTTTTCCATAGTTACTCTTATTTCTTTATTTATTATATCCCTCCATTTTTATTATTTTTCTTTATAAGGTATTTATAAACCTTTTTTTGTCCTAATCTTAATAATTAGTCTCATTCTTTTATATCTTATTTTTTAACTTTAGATATTAGAATATTATTTTATAATACAATTCAATCCGTTTAACTTCAATTTATTTATTTAAAGGTTTGACTCACTCCTCGTGATTTAATAATTTATTTAAATAATTATTTAATCTAATGTTTGATTTTATATACTAAAATATTAATTTATAAAGCTTTTCATTAATTTAATCTAAAAATATTTTAAATTTTTTATTTAATTTAATTATTTGACTTTTAATTATTTTTAATATTCTAGAATTTTTTAAAACTAGTTGTTTGTTTTAAGATTCTCTTCGTTGATTTATCTATTTAATCTCGTTCCATGATCTGATTCTCCATCTTGTCCACCATTAACTAAACCATAAATCACACTAAATAATTTTTTTTATGATATGATTTTCACCTAAAATTTTACATTATTCAATTTTGAATTATTTAATAATAAATTAAAAAAACGAACAAAGTAAATCAAAATTATAAGAAAATTATTATATAATATGACAGGCATCAATTAAAATTCCATGGACATATAACTATGGGTGTAGTCTAACTTGTATAAATTATTTAATAATAAATAAAAAGAATGAACAAAATAAATCAAAATTATAAGAAAATTATTATATAATATAATAAGCATCAATTAAAATTCCATGTGCGTATAATTATGGTTGTAGTCTAATTTATACAGACGAAATGACCTTGCTGTGCCTGTTTTTTTCTTGTTATTTTTAAGCAAAATATGGTAGAGATTTTAAAAAATTCGTAGTCTAATTTATACAGACGAAATGACCTTGCTGTGCCTGTTTTTTCTTGTTATTTTTAAGCAAAATATGGTAGAGATTTTAAAAAATTCGAGTTTAAGTTGTTTAATCTATTGAATTCAAGTTCCCTAGAGGTTTTTTAGGGTGTTAATCCATTTATGCATTCGAAAATGTGTTTTAAATAATAAAAATCACAATGCTACTTAAAATTGTATCCTCAAATTCCTATTAAAAATGTTATTTCCTCTATAAACCAACATAGATCCATCTTAAATAAGGATCTAACATGAGCCAAGAGAGATCAAATTTCTTCACACTTTTTTTTTCTTCTAATTACTTTACCATATATTCATTTTTCTAATTATAGTGAATACTATTTTTCTATTTAAAACATAATTTTGTAAAAAAAAAAATTTAAAGCTATGATTGTTTAAATTTGATTTATGTTAAAAGAAAATTACATACTCAATACTCAATATAGTTTGTGTGAATTATTCGTTGCAACGAATTTCATGTAAGTTGTAATTGTTTAAATTTGATGTAAGTTCAAAACATGTATATGCTTAATGCAGTGTATGTGAATTTACGATGAATTTGGAATTATAATTCAATTGTTAGATTTTTAATTTTTTTAAATTGTATTTAATATATAGATATAAAGGAATTTGTAAATTTGAATTGGAAAATTATAAAAGCAGATGATAAAAGATGTATTTTTTTTTTTTAATTATAATATATGATGATGATGATTAACGCCTATTAAGACTAATGTTGTCTATTAGACTTAAAAAAAGAGAGTCTAATTGTCATTCTTCAAAATCTTGTTTCTATGATCAAAGAGCAGGGAAAGAAGCATTCCAAGATCACTATAGTTGGGTTGGCTTAATAAGTCAAGAAGATTGGAGGTGTGGCTGATGATAGGGAATTGAGAGTGGATGTGGGCAAGAGTTGGGCAGTCTAAAAGGAAGTGTTTTTCATCTTCCACCTTCTTAGTATCACAAATTTGACAAATTCTATCGTCCCAAGGAGTCTTGGGAGTAGACCACCGTCAGGTCTCACTCTAAAGCTCATGAGAATTAGTTCTAATCCTAGCGATGTTCATTTTCTTCTTAGTGCTAGTCAACATAGAGAGATAATTTTGGTTATCAAGGGTGGGGTTGATCACCTCCTTATAGTACTTTAGCTTCCTTTTACCCTCCAATTCCTTAGCATCCCACATCTTGTCCTTAAAACCAGAGGTAATAGTATCTTTGATATTGTCCTTGCTTCCCATGATGAGATCCTCCTTAATCCTCCAAAGGCTGAGCCAAGACTGAGTATCCTGATGCCAGGCGCAGGTGGGGGTTTTGACTAAAGTTAGAAGTAATTTTTGGGATCCTCTTAGATTCCATATTGTGAAGCTTCTTCTTATACATCACATATCTAAACATAACCACACTTTCAATGAGGGACAAACCAACTTCGAACAAGAGAATAGAATAGGGGGTATTTCCCTTGATCTTGAGGCTATAGGTTATGAATTGCTTTTAGATCATCTCAATTTTTTTCCACAACTCCCTAAATATAGTGCACCCCAAGTTTCATATATATGTATAAAATAAAAATTTATTAATATATATATATATATATATATAATAAGAAAATAATATAAAAAAAAATAATATAAAATAAATTTTCAAAAAATTATAAAAATGTTAAATGAATTTATGAAATAACAAGATTGTATCGCCCAATTCTCATTAAAAAAAGAGACTGCACAATTTAGTAGGCGCAATATTAGAGCATGCGAGAAATCATAAAATCACACCCAAAGAAATGAAGTATATACACCTTCATGGAATCAGGTTATTGTACTAAGGAAACTAATCTATATATGAAAATTTGAATTAAGTTGCCATTGGCTTGATAATGCACCGACGACAGGGACACTTGGACTGATTATTGTTTCTTTATGATGGTGCAACTAAGGAGAGGGACATTGTTGAGCTGGCTACAGTTCGGCCATTATTGCCAATCACAATTTCAAGGCCCGCATAATCGTTGGTAGAAACGACATACTCATCATTAATATGAAAGAGCCATATGCGGTACCGCACGTTGTATGTAGATAAAACTATTTTTTATTAACAAATTTATATCCTATTATATAAATAATCATAAAATTTAATATGATATTAATGGAATATAATTTTTTTTAATATATAAGAAATTAGATCACAATTTTCAGATATTTACATTTTAGTGAAATCTTTGATTGTGAAGGCTTTTAAAAGTTTTTCATAGTTTGCGATTTTGTATAATATGATAGTGTTTTTGTTAAATTGATTAATTATATAAAGTTTTAGTAAATTAAATAAGTAAAGATGATTAAACTTTCATTAAAATTTAGTTTGAAATATATATTGCATTGTAAAAAGATGAATAATCAATTTAAAAGATCAAATATTACATTCACATTTCTTGATTAAAGATTACATATTTGTACACTGAAGTTTCAACATCAAATTTTTCTTTTTTGTTTGGTAACTTAAAATTGGATTATGGGAGAAAAAGAGAAGTGTGGACCGTGTGAGATCATTGGAGGGATAACAAATCAACGATAAAGAGAAGAAGGGTGAGAATTAGCGATTCATTGATATTTTGATTTAGAGTAGTTTATTGAATTAATTAATTTGGTTGAAAATAGTAGAAATTTTGGTAATATTGTTAACATTTTGGGAAATCTGGGTTGTAGTTGTCAAACTTTAGGATTTTGGGTGTTTATAGGGATTTTGATGATAATGAATCAATTTCCACCATCAAAAAATCAATTCGAACACTTTAGGATTTTGGTGTCCATGAGGATTTTGATGATAATGAATCCATTTCCATTGTCAAAAAAAAATTCCAAACACTCCTATAATGAAACATGTCTAGTGAAAAATGTTTTTCTTAACCAATTTGTGCACTTCGTAGACAATTCCCGTTGGTTCATGACTTTGACAAACAAATTTTTTTGTGGACAAGGAGAGAGTGGATAAATGTTATGTTTCCTTTTGAAATTTTACTTTGGTGTTGATTATTTAAAAAGTTATATTTGACTTTTACCGTCCACAATGTACTATTTTTCAACTGCAATGGTTGCACTGTTTTTGTATTGTTTTTCAGCTACAATGGCTACACTATTTTTGACTCGAGTAGTAACCTTGTTTTTAGAGTGGACAAAGTCATAATCATGGATGATGTGATCCTTAAGATGCACTAAAGGTATACAAACATATATTGCATGGGCACTTTCTTGAATATCATAATGCTGAGAGCAATTTAGGGTTAATGGCTTCTATAAAGAGCTAGAGATTGAGATTGACATCTGCGTTTTATTTGCTTTTGGGTAATGGTGAGGAACAATAATCGTGAGATCTGATTTTTTCTTTTTTCTTTTGAGTAATGGCTAGGAACAATAATTATGAGGTCTAAGTTTTTTTGCTTTTGGGTAATGGTGAGGAACAATACTTGTGAGAATGGTGTGCTTGTGATTATGGTGTGTGGGTTTCAGGTCGAGGTGGTATTGGCAATGGGGTCTATGGATTCTTTGACAACTTCTTATGGAGAAAATGGACCGACTTTGTAAACTAAGTACAATGGTCAGATCTATTCTTGCGTGTTTCAAAGTGAATGATAACTTTAAGAGGTGTAAAGTACTAGTTTCAATACCAACTATATGAAAATTGCTTCGTATGTTTTTGTCTCATTTAATGGATTACTTGATATGTTTGAGCTAAGTTTTTTCTAGCTTGCTAATGGTATATAAGCTTAGTTGGATAGACCGATTGGTGTGCCTAAGCTAAGAGTTTACTTCTTCTATTTGAGGTAACAATTTTCATATAGTGCGTGAAAGATAGAATTAGATGGTTATAGTTATCATATGTCCAAGTTTCCAAGTTTGATATACATAATCAATAGATTAGTTCAAATGTGCATCCTCATGTTTGAGCATCTAAGCATAATTTGTCATTACACCTTGGTTCTGCATGGGACAACTAATGATCATCTCAATCAAATTGCTAAGTCACTAAATTGAGTACTTAATTTAGTAACTGTTGGTTGTTTCATGTTGTGGTTGATGATGAAAAGGGAGTTGGATGTATGGGCATATTTTTGTAAGTCTTAGATATGTTACATAACGTTTTTCTATGTATCCCTTATAATTTGAATAACTACTTTGATATATCCTAGAGCTACTTTATGGAGTTCTTAGTACTTGAAGAAATTGGTTATGTGCCTATCATGATTTTTTAATAATTATCAAATATTTATAATTTTTTTTAGAGGGTCTTTTTTTGTTCAAGCTTTTTGAATCATCAAAAGTGGTTCATCTTTAGGGCAAGATGAAAAACCATATCTTGGCATCAAATTAAATAGATATATAGAGATGTTTTTTAGTCATTATAATATAAAAATTAGTTTTAACTAAAAAAATATTATTTATTAATAAACATTTTTAATTTTTTTTTTAACAATAGTTGATAAATAGCTCTAAATAATGAATTGAATTAATTTTATTATCCTAATTATTAATATTTTAATATAAAAAAGTCATATAAAAATAACTAAAATTAAATAATAAAATAAAGATAAATTTAAAAATAAAATAAAAAGAAATCATGTTTTAAATTAATTTTATTTTTATTATTAATAAAATTTAAATTTAAAAGAAAGGTAGTATAGAAATAACCCAAAAAAAAAAGAATAAGATCAAACTTAATTGTTCCAAACAATAAAACTAATAAATAAAATAAATAATAATAAGAAAGAAATATAATAATAATAATAATAAATAAAAATGAATTATTAAAAAAAACAACTAATCTAAAGAAGATAAGGTAGGGATCTAACACTTGCTAATACTCCAACCATCGTCTTTATTTACATTAATAGGCCTCTTTTCAATTTCCAAGGCTTCCCTAACCTTAGGGTGATGAAAATGATCAATTCTTGCAATATTCCTGACCTCAATGCAAATATGATGTTTTGTTTTTTTCGCATGTTCTGCCAAAGCAGAGGAGTAAGACCTGTTGGAAGTAATGCTTCCCTGTCATGTGTAGTTGTCACTATGAGTTCCTAGGAGCCAGTCTAGAAGCTATTGATTCCTATGTTATGAGTTGGAGTTAGTTATGTCCGAGCCATAATTTGTTGGAGTCAGTGATCAAATTATTATATATGTAAATGTCTTATGTAATCAATAAAATAGAGTGTGTTTTTGGTGTTGTGTGTTATCACTCTCTTAGCTCTCTCAATTTTTCTAATAAGACCTTCCATGTTTGATGTAGGGTGTGTGCTCATGAATCCTTTGATTTATTGAGCGAACAATTTCACCAATGTATGGAGTCCCACAGGAGCATAGTATGAGGTAAACACCTTGCCCATATTTAGGGTTCACGGGTTCCTTCACTCTCTCTTATCTCTCTCAATTTTTCTAATAAGACCTTCCATGTTTGATGCAGGTTGTGTGCACATGAATCCTTTGATTTATTGAGCAAACAATTTCGCCAATGTACGGAGTCCCACAGGAGCATGGTATGAGGTAAACACTTTGCCCATCTTTAGGGTTCACACGGTCTTTCACTGAACTTAGTGAGTTTCAAATAGTTTTTAGGGGCCTAAATGTCGAAGGAACCGTATGCTTCTTCACGATGCTTGAAATCGTGTTTGTGGTCCCTTGGATAAACATAAGATGCACCTGTGAAAAATGATCCTTAAGATCTTTTTTCATTATAGGACCCTTTTTCAGCCTTAAGTAAAGCTCTAAGACACTGGTGCCTACTATAACCATTTTTATTAAAAACATTAAAGAAATGGGTTTTCTCCTCATTGAGGTGGTTTTCATCGTAAAGCCAGAGTGACTAAGGTGTTGAGAACACCTAGCTTCTATGCAGGGAAATGATTCAAATTAGCATGAAGATATTGCTCAATGTGAGTTTTCTTCCCAAAAAAATGATGGGAGAAAAAACCATAATCTCTTTTTGAAATAAGAACGTAAGGAAAGGAAGACTACCATCGATTTCACATTCCATAGTAAACTTTATGAAACTAAATTGGTTAGCGGCCAATGTTTTTAAATTGATAATTTTAAATTTTAAAATATTTATAAATTAAATTATTTTTATATATATTTTCCATAAATGATATTTTCATCATTGTTGCTAGATAAAAGAGGTTTAATTATGAAAACAAATTATTTGATTGTAACATTTTAACATTTTTTTAGATGCAGAAGAAAATATTCACAAGACTATTGCAAAAAGGTCTATTAATTTAACTCAATTAGGTTTGTCGACGATTGCCATTAGTTCAAATAAATAGTCCAACAAAAACATAAGTTAACCAACCATAATTGTAAGGGCAAAATAAATAGTCCAACAAAGACATAAGTTAACCAGGCATAATTGTAAGGGCAAGATATGCCAAAAGATTGACCAAATCAACAAATTACCAAAAACCATACTCAATCAAAAACATACTCAATCATCAGAGTTGATAGAAGTTAGGTTCTCCGAGAGGTCAAACGAGTAGCTGACGTGTTGCTCCAAATGAGCCAACCAAACCCTCCACTACTCCAACTTGTCCAAAATGCCCATATCTCTGTGCGAGACCATCACCACCCACTCCGGAAAAAGCTGACATTGAAAATATTGGATTTGAGCCAAATTGCCCTGAGAGCCTCATCCTCCTCTCAGCAATTTTTCTCATAGGCTTTTAGCTGCATTTTCCTAAACTTGCGTGATTGACCCTTGTGGCCTTCCAGCTGGCCAGCTGCATTTTCCTAGACTGGCGTGATTGACCCTTGGTGGCGTAAGAGGGCTCGTTCCTCTTCCTCTGCGGTGGCCAGTTCCTAGACTGGCGTGATTGACCCTTGGTGGCGTAAGAGGGCTCGTTCCTCTTCCTCTGCGGTAGCCAGCGTTTACGGCAGGTCCCTGCAAGCTCCCTGTTGCCTCTGAGCTCCACCTCACCTACTCCAGCTATTTGATTGTAATATTAACATGAAGCTAAATGTCTAAAAAAATATTAAATTTATCACAATTTTTAGGTTGCAAAAGTATTAGGAGTAATAATCAAGAGATGAATAGCAAATGTAGGCAGAAAGATTAACATAAGTCTGCCCGTAGGTTTGCGGAAGGATGTTTGTCCATAGGGAAAATTCTCAGAAAGCTCGTTATAGGGAAACGCATAGTGGATGCTACCCGTATCAGAGGTTGAAACCCCAAAATTAAAAATGGCCGTGTAATTACAGTGAGATGAGACAATATTGGCAGCACGCAGCACAGCCATAGCTACAAGTATGCCCACTAAATAATATTTGCTGGCGCGCTGCAGCTCCATTGCAGTATATACGATAGTCTGCTCTGACAATGATTACACAGAAGAGACCACAAGACGGGGTATGGAATGATGAATGCAGTTTCAAAAGAAGGTTTTGTACAGTGAACAGAACCATGTGTGTGAGAGCACTATAAGTAAAACAAATCATCGCCAGTGTTCCAATATGAGGTGACGGGTCACATTTGGAAATTATGAACGCGGAGGGCATCTTCGAGTGCAGGCCCCTCATCATCGTGGAGTGCCATTCGAGATTTAAAATAACCGAAAATTTGGATAAGTGTGGGCCTCAACGGTTGGAATTGAGAACGTGACGACGAAAGTTTTGTAAGCGAAGCAAAAAGCAGCAATTCTATGAGATTCCTTCGGAGTGGAGAAATTATTGGTAATATCAAAATGCCTTTTTTCGTCGAGTAAATCGCGGGAGCGCATGCGCGAATAACAGGTATAATATTACTTGAAGGGATTATTTTCTCTCGGTTAAACTACGGAGTCTGATTCAAAGATCTCGAGAAAAATTGAATTCTCTTTTCACTTTTGTTTTTCGGTTTAACCACGAAGCCTGAACCACTTTCTTCTTATCAACTCAACAAAAAGAATTCAATCACAAAGTGTTAAAAGAAACTTAACCTTTTAATAAAAAAATGATTTAACAATAAAAACTCATCCATAAAGTAACCCTCATGACTTATTAATTATTGAAAAAGGTTACAAAATACAACATACCAACATATTATCAATCAAGTTTAACGATTGATTATATATGGCATTGGAGTGGAAAAGGATTTTTACTGTTTCAATTAACGCATTGCAAATGATATAAAATCTTAGTCATACTCTTTAATATAAACGAGCATTGCGTGTATTTTTAGAGTATTGTTTAATTATTACATTGTATGTAGATTTTAAAATATATAGATTAGGTAGTGAAGTTAAAAATTTGGTTAAGTTTCATTGATTTTAAGATTTTGGGATATTTTCAAAATCTGTAAAATTGAATATGGACAGCAGTTAAAAATAATATAAAATTTTGGTTATACACTTTAATATTTTGTTTATAGCATTGTTTAATTAGTGCATTTTTATGTAGATCTTAAAATATGTAGATAATAATAAAGCCAAATAATTGGTTGAGTTTTATCGCTTTTAAGATTTCGAGATATTCTCAAACGCTGCAATTTGAGTAAGATTGACATATGGACAATAATGAAAAATAATATAAAATCTTGATCATACACTTTAATATTTTATTTATAGCATTGTTTAATTAGTGCATTTTTATGTAGTTTTAAAAATTATATATAGATAGCAGTGAAGTCAAACAATTGGTTGAGTTTTATTGCATATAAGATTGTGGGATATTTTCAAAACCTGCCATCTAAATAAAATTAAGTATATGTACAACAGCTAAAAATAAGATTGAATATATGGACAACAGCTAAAAACGATTGGTTATGCTTTATTAATCTACAATTTGAATAATTTTTTGGAATGCATAAATAGACTTATCCCTTTAAAAAAACATGTAAAACACTTGAATAATATTTAAATTGAATTATTCAATGTTTTTGATTTAGTTTCCGGAGAATCCACAGTAAGAACCATTTTCTGCCAACATTTCAAATCCTAACCGGGATCCATTATCAGTACTTCTTCAAGATTTTGAGATATTTTTATAATCTATAATTTGAGTATATTTTTGGAATGCATAAATAAACTCATCTTTTAAAAAATACATGGACAACACTTGAATTGAACTAGACAGCTCAATTAGTTAATCCGAGAAATATAAAATCGATGAACTAAAAAAACTAAATTCAAATGCTCTGTTATGACCCATATACCAGAAATTCACTAATAGTTGAATTGAATTGAATAGAATAGTATAAAATTCACAATTTAAATTAACTACGACTTCATTTCGGCGAATCAGACATCGCTCACCCTCCCATACTGGTGTACTTCCGGTCCAGTTACTCCTGCCTGCTCACAGTATCTTAAATATGATAAGCATTAATGTATTATGACAGATTGACGTTTTTTGATGGGTAGAAAACTACAATGTGACTTTTTTCTAAAACTATGAGCTGTGGCACACATTGGCGTTTGAAATATGTTGAGAGATGTGCAAGGTCGTCGATAAATTACAACAATGTCGCTGTCAGGTGGTCCACTCGCCATATCTTTCTGCAATACTTTTTGGAAGGTGCAGAACACTTAATGTACACGCCTGATTCTTTTCAGATAAGAGGGACAGCGTCACTAACCAGCTGCGTAGGTAGTAGGATACGTCCAACATAAAGACGGAGCCGTATTTTAAATATATTACTTTTTCACATTTTCGTGAGTCCATTTTTCCAAGTCTGGGAGGTAATTTTTTGGACTTTTTCTTATTAGTCAATTTTTTGGGAGGGTTTGATAAGAAATTGAGAAAATTGGATTTACTGTCATTAACTTTTGCATGCAACTGAATCCATTTTTAATTGAAAATGTAATTTAAATAATAAAACATCACAATTTTATTAATAATTTTATAAATTTTGATGATAGTTAAATTTATTTTTAATTAAAAATATAATTAGAAAAGTAAAATATTGAAAATTTATTAATACTTATATAATTAATTTTTTATAAAGAATAAGTTTTTTTTTAATGTAAAATAAAACATTCCTTCTATAATTATTATTAGATTTTTTTTTTCAAAATAAAATATAGTAATATCATGAAAATAAAATATAACTGACATTAAATTAAATGTTTGATAAATGTCTATAACAATCAAAATATATATGTGTCATTTGGACACTAAGAATTGACAATGCCAAGATAAGGCTAAAGATTGAAAATGAAAATTAGTTTGTCTATTTTGATTTCATCCATAGGATTGTGTTTATAAGATTAAAAATATTCAAATTTCTTCACACTTTTTTTTTCTTCTAATTACTTTACAACATATTCATTTTTTTTTAATTATAACCAACATTATTTTTATATTTATAACATAATTTTGTAAGACAAATTGTGTAAAACTATGATTATTTAAATTTGATTTATGTTAAAAAAAAATTATATACTCAATGCACTTTGTGTGAATTATCATTTGCAACAAATTTCATGTAAGAAGTGATTGTTTAATTTTGATGTATGTTCAAAACATTTATATGCTTAATGCAGTGTATGTGAATTTATGATGAACTCGAAATTATAATTCAATAGTAATTTTTTTAAATTGTATTATATATATATAGGGGTAGAGTATGTATGCCTTCGTAGACTTAGCAGTTGTCCCACAAACAAGGGGGTCTCATACACTAATTTGGTGTCTGGCTTGGCCGTGACCTTAAAAATGGATATTATTATTATTATTATATTATTATTATATATATATATATATATATATATATATATATATGGATTTGCAAGTTCGAATTGTAAAATTACATGGATGATAAAAAATTAACTCACAATTATATGTATTTTTTTTTTTAAATTATAATACATGATATTGATTAAAAGCCACTAAAACCAATGTGGTATCTCAAGAAAAAAAACTAATTATCATTCTTCAAAAATTTATTAAAATTAAAAAATATATATAGTTTGATTTATAAAATTATATGAATAAAATATTTCAAAAATTTATAAAAATGTTAAATCAATTCAATTCATGAAAAAAGAAGATTGTATCACCCAATTCTTTCCGTGGGCATAATATAGAGCATGTGAGAAATTATAAAATCACATCCAAAGAAATGAAGTATATACACCTTCATGGAATCAGGTCATTGCAGGAAGGAAACTAATGTATATATGAAAATTTGAATTAAGTTCCCGCTGGCTTCATAATGCATCGGCACAGGAACACTGGGACTCATTATTGTTTCATTATGGTGGTGCAACTAGGAGAGGGACATTGTTGAGCTGGCTACAGTTTGACCATTATTGCCAATCACAATTTCAAGGTCCTCATAGTCGTTGGTAGAAACGACATACTCACTCATTAATATGAAAGAGACAGATGCGCTACCGCACGTTGTATGTAGATAAAACTATTTTTTATAAACAAATTTATATCGTATTATATACATACTAATAAAATTTAATATTATATTAATAGAATATAATTTTTTTAATAAATAAGAAATTAGAAAACAATTTTCAGATATTTAGATTTTAGTGAAATCTTTGATTGTGAAGGTTTTTAAAAGGTTTTCATAGTTTGCGATTTTGTATCATATGATAGTGTTTTTTTTTTTTTAAATTGATTAATTATATAAAATTTTAGTAATTAGATAAGTAAAAATGATTAAAATTCATTAAAATTTAGTTTGAAACATATGTTACATGGTAGAAAGATGAATACTCAATTTAAAAGATCAAATATTGCATTCACAATTCTTGATTAAAGATTACATATTTGTACACTGAAGTTTCACTCTTAATTTTTTTTGTTTGGTAACTTAAAATTGGATTATGGGAAAGAGAGAAGTTTTTTTTTTGGTAATTTAAAATTGGATTATTGGAAAAAGAGATTTTTTTTGTTTGGTAACTTAAAATTGGATTATGGTAAAAGGAGAGAAGTTTTTTTTGTTTGTTAATTTAAATTGGATTATGGGAAAAAGAATTTTTTTTTGTTTGCTAACTTAAAATTGGATTATGGTAAAAAGAGAGAAGTGTGGACCGTGTGAGATCATTGGAGGGATAACAAATTAACGATAAAGAGAGGAAGTGTAAGCATATTTTGAATCAAAGTAGTTTATTGAGTTAATAAATTTGGTTGAAAAAAAGTAGAAATTTGGATAAGATTGTTAAAATTTTGTAGAAATTTTGGGAAATGTGGGTTATAGTTGTCGAACTTTAGTATTTTGGGTGTTCATGGGATTTTGATGATAATGAATCCATTTCCACCATCAAAAAATAAATTCAGACACTTTAGGATTTTGGCTGTCCACAGAGATTTTGATGATAATGAATCCATTTCCACCATCAAAAAGGCAATTCAAACACTCCTATGATCAAATACGTCCACTGAAAAATGATTTTCCTAGCCAATTTGTGCACTCCGTAGACAATTCCTATTGGTTCATGACTTTGACAAATAATTTTTTGTGTGGAAAAGAAGAGAGTGGATAGATGTTATGGTCTCTTGTTGAAATTTGACTTTGTTGTTGATTATTTAAAAAGTTATATTTTACTTTTACCGTTGTTTATTAGAAGTTGTACTTAAAAATTTCACAATGGTTAAATATTTGATTTTTTAATAATTATCAAATATTTTTTAAAAATTTTAAAGGGTTTTTTTTATTGAGGCTTTTTGAATTATGAAAAGTGGTTTATGTTTAGAACAAGATGAAGAACCATATCTTCGAATCAAATTAAATAGATAATAGATATATAGAGATGCTTTCTAGTCATTATAATATAACAATTAGTTTTGACTAAAAAATATTATTTATCAATAAACATTTTTTATTTTTTTAACAATAGTTGACAAATAGCTCTAAATAATGAATTAACTTAATTTTATTATCCTAATTATTAGTATTTTAATAAAAAATAAAGTCATATAAAAATAACTAAAATTAAATAATAAAATAAAGATAAATTTAAAAATAAAATAAATAGAAATCATGAATTAAATTATTTTTATTTTAATATTAATAATATTTAAATTTTAAAAAAAGGTACTATAGAAATAAAAAAAAAGAATAATAAGATCAAACTTAATTGTTAAAAACAATAAAACTAATAAATAAAATAAATAATAATAAGAAAGAAATAAAATAATAATAAGAAAGAAATAAAATAATAATAATAATAAATAAAAATGAATTATTAAAAAAAAAATTAAACTAAAGGAAGATAAGGTAGGGATCTAACACCTGCTAAAACTCCGACAAGCATCTCTATTTAAATTAATAGGCTTCCTTTCAATTTCCAAGGCTTTCGTAAACTTACAGTGATGAAAATGATCAATTCTTGCAATGCCTCAATGCAAATGTGATGTTTTGTTTTTTTCGCATGTTCTGCCAAAGCAGAGGAGTAAGACCTGTTGGAAATAATACTTGCATGTCATGTGTAGTTGTCACTGTGAGTCCTTGCATGTCATGTGTAGTTGTCACCGTGAGTCCCTAAATGTCATTTTAGAAGTTGTTGATTCCTATGTTATGTCATGTCTGAACCATAATTTGTTGGAGTCAGTCATAAAATTCTTATATATGTAAATGTCTTATGTCATTAATAAAATAGAGTTTGTTTTTGGTGTTGTGTGTAATCACTCTCTTAGCTCTCTCAATTTTTCTAGTATGGTATCAGAGCGAGTGAGAGCTGATATTTCACAAACAAACGACCCACTACCTTTAGCAACTGAGGGTGGAACCTCTTTGGATTGATGACTGAGATTGTGTAGAGAATATGTATCAGAATTTAGGATTAGATGAGCATTGAGAAAACTGCGAACCAGAAAAGGCGTGCTACAAATATAACCCACCAACAATATATGTTTTCTAATAACTTTTTGCAGTCGTTTTATTTTTTGATGCATACACTGCAGTGTTGGTTGTATGATTGTATGGGGTGTCTTCTCATTTTGATGTGATCTGTGTAGGATCGGTGTTTGGTTAAAGTTTTAGGAGCAATGGATCTATGCAATTGTTGTAGTTTGCAAGCTGATAAGAGACAATGTGCCATTGATGTCAGATTTTGAGGATCAAATGTTGACGTATGACAATTTAGTTGAAAGCTGTTGAACGTTGTTATGCTTTGTTGTCTGGATCTGAGAGTA